>CAHIKZ030000602.1:762500-837500 GCA_903632075.3 Acanthosepion pharaonis
TCGACTGGAATTCGAACTCGGCTCTCCGATTCCTCAATCCAAGCCGCTATCCATTACTCTACCGTGCCTCCTCTTAACTCCACCGTGCCTCCTTTCTTTGCTCGTCTCTCTTATGCAGTCGAATACGTAACCTACTGAGGAACTGTGGCAAGCAGAAATCTATTACAACGGCCATGATAATAAGTGCTAAGCCTAATGACATTCACGTGTCAATTTTGTTTTCATTTCCTATTAGTTAGCCTCCATTTATTAGGGTAAATTCAAACGCTGCCCATGCCCCCCCAAAAAAAAACCGGTGAAAAAGATGATGACTAGCATCGAATGATCTTGCCTTAATGTTTCCTTCTAATGAGATCAACCCTGGAGATGGCTTCAAGAATATCTTCTTTTACGTTTCGATGTATTTGTATTACCACCGAGGCTTTTCATTTGATTAATGTTATTAAATGAACGGAAGCCTCTGTCGTTGAGGAAGGCAGGCGACCTGCTGGCGAAAAGATGCGTTAATTACTGTCGAAAAAGGTCGAAACGCCCCAGTCGAATTTTCCGAGCTAAATGCACTCGGCTGCTTTAAATGCAGACTTTCAACGTAATTAATTCGTCAAGCACTCGTTATAGTGGTGTTTAGCTCATTCGCCATTTTGGCTAGCCAGAGTTGCGATTGTCGACTTCATTTTCTCAAATTTCTCTTCGTTTTTCTCCCCCTTTTATTATTTTCAAATTTTTCTATTTATTTTTTTTTTTTTTTAAATTCTCGGAATATTTTCATATATTGATTTTTTTTTAAATTGTCTCCCTCTTCTGTATTTGCGTCAAAATCTTTTCTTTTAATAATTTGTGTTCCTTTTTTCTTTCAAACATTAGATCTTCACTCTCATACCTTCGAGAGCGGGGTGAGGGTAGTATGGGCAGCAGACGACCACCGTATATCATCGCTCAAATACGCGCCCTGTAGAGCTTACTCCAGTTTCGCCACCAAGGGACTGAATTTTAACCAATCAGGTTACTACTTTTTATTACATGAGATAAACGCACGCCTACTATATGATTTCCCATACTACCTGAAATAAAAGGTTAGGAAGAAAACTCTCATCCTTTTTTTATTTCTCTACTTCGGAAACATATTTCTTATTCCTCTTCCGATTTTTTTCTCATCAAAATCTGGTTTCCGCCTCAATGGATGCACAGGACGATTACCTCCCTTTAGTTAAAACGAAGTCACGTGACGGCCCGTAAATTACTTCAGTTCATGAAGTAAAAAAAAACAAAAAAACAGTTGCTATTTAGCACGCCTATAGGTAAGACGTGCCTACCGAAGCCAGTTGAAATCTAGAAAGAAGAGAAGCAAGACATGACTGCTCACGACAGTGAAAAGAGCAGAGCAACTCACATGGTTTCAACAGGTACTTATAACTGGCCATCGGCTTGCTCGTTTTCCATTTGGAAAATATTACAAGACCCTCTCGCTTTTTACCCCTTTCACACTGCTTGTTGTATTCATATGTTATAGTTTCTCTATGTGGGCGAATTATTGACAAGAATGGATATATCGGTATAAAAGTATATATTTGAGAAAAATGCATGTTTGTCATTCGTTTTCCTTTAGCCGGTCTGTTTCTTCCATTGATTAAAGCTGTTAGGGTATAACGGATATACTAATCCCTATATTGAGGAAATGAACTGACACTATTTTATATCTCCTAATACCTCCATTACTCTGTTTTTACCATTTACATTTAGCAGCTTTAAAATAAACTTTAACGGTTAAAATAACTTCAAGCGAAGAAATATTCTTACCTTTTACCAGGTTATAAAGTCTGAGGCCACAAAATGACAAATGAATATCGTTACCAGATAAAAAAAAAACCCACATCACTTGAAGAATTCTGACAGCAACAATAACAGAAAAGTTTACCTCATGTAACTGAAAAGAAAAATAAGGAATATATTTATCATTTAAACCCATGCAAAGCAGTAAAACCACTAAGACTCAAGCCGTTACTGAGTGTGAAAGAATAAAAAAGAAGAGGTACATTATTGGGTAGTGAGCATATTAGAAGTGTAATCAGGAAGACAGTAGATAGCGACTGACATTGCATTTAAATTTTTGAAGATCAACGTTGTCTGGAAAGAACGAAACCGGAAAAGAGTTCTACTAGCAAGAAGTACGATAGAAGAAACTATTAGCATAGAACTGACGGTTACATCTAGTCAATTCAACAGTAAATTGATGACAACTTGCTCCCAATTTAGGACTGTGCTTAAATTCATAAAGTGTAGGTACCAGAGCGAAGAGTGATATTTATTTGTAATTATTTACAAAATCTGGCACAAGGCCAAATTGGGGAATGGGGAATGGGGAAAAGGGCGGTCTTCATCTGGCTTAAATTTAAACTTAGGTAGCCACAAACACTGAGCCAAACATGCCACAATATTCCTAACACCAAAACAACGCATTCTTACTTACCTTTCCTACAACATTCACCATAATACCTCATTGTCTCTATGAAAATCCTAACTCGTCCCTATATGTACAATACCATAGCGAAGAGTTCATCCAAACAATTACCATGAAAGTATTTATAGAAAAGACACAGGGAAGCAACTTTAAGACGGTGGGAAAGAGACTGAAACCGAGATGCCAGGTCAGGACCAATTATATTACTCATTCTTCTTTGGATTTGTTCAGAATTCTCTAAATATATAGCAGAAGCATCGGGGCAGATAAAGATTTTTTTTATCATTTCAACCCATGCAAGGCAGTAAAGCCACTAAGACACAAGGGGTTACTGAGTGTGAAAGAAGAAGAAAAAAGCGAAAAATTATTCGAATAGGAAGAATAAGAATAGTAATCGATAAGAAAGCGCATAACGATTGACGTTGCATTTACATTTTTGAAGATCAAAGTTGACTGGAAAGCCTGGAATCGGAAGAGAATCCAAGAAGCGAGCCGTGCCAGAGAAGAAACGGTTAGCATAGAACTTACGGTTATATGTGGCCAATTCGACTGTGAACGGATGAGACCTTGCCGCTAAACTAGTACTGAGCTTTAAGTCTAGATATCATAGCGATGAACCCGCCGCACGGCGCGTCCTATTCATTTTACTGTGATTTCCTTTCCTGTCATTTCTGTTCGGCTGAGGGTCAATGTGTAATAAATACTCATCATTTGAGTGGCCTCAAAAATGAATGAAGTTGGCTGACATAGCTGAACAAATAGTGGGAAACAGGTATTACGGTCCCAGAAAACTATCTACTTCTTGTACAGACTCAATTAGTATACTGTCCGGCAACAGAGGCTGAGGACGGTTCATTACAACATCCTCCTTGTTATTATATATAAATAGATATGTAATTCAGAATAAGATTCACACGGTACAAGGCCTTGAGGCCACTCCAGGTAGTTTGTATGGATAGCAAGGGAAGATAACCGTTAACTCTAGGTGTTAAGTTTGTAGTGATCAGGGAAACATCCTCTTGTTTCCTGGGAACAGGCCGTTTGAGTGGAATTTCTCGCCGATGAAATACGGAGGAATGTGTGTGATTAGACCTGGCGGAACCAAGGAATATATTTCGTCCGAGCACTTCCTATGGTAGTAGCGATAGAACGGTAAGACTTGCCATCTCCCGCCTGTGTGTGTGTGTGTGTGTGTGTGTGTGTGTGTGTGTGTGTGTGTGTAAGAGAGAGAGAGAGAGAGGTTGGAAGGTGGAAATAATTCTTTTCCAACAAGGACTCAGAGATGCTTTTCAACTCTATTAACACTGGAAAATTAGAACTGGGCATCTCCCGCCTAAATATGGCAACGGTACTTCATTTTCGGCCTGATCTGACTCTTATAAAGGTAGAGGATAGTATGAAGCGTCAGGTACTTACTGGAGCGGTAAAGGTAACCGATCATTTTACCTGCATCTATGGATCGTATATAAGAGCTATACTCGCGGTCGGGTGTGAGTTTGAGGCCCAATTTTCTCTCAAGTCACAGAGTCTCCTCGAGGGGATATCCGTTCATCATGACTGTCGGTGGTACGGGCTCTGATCGGCAGTGATGGAATGTAACCAGTTTGAATTCCGAGGTACGGAATGTAACCAGCCAGGTCTTTCGCCACTGGGAAGTTAGATCGGAAGAAATATCAGCTGACAATATCTGATCGTCAAGACTTTTAGAGGTGCGTCCGTATATCGTCGTATCATCGTGATAGATGTTTACACATGATCGGAGTATATTCTTAGGTAGATCTTATATATAAATCAGAAAGAGGGTTGGTCCGAGAAATGAGAAATGGTGGGTGGGGGTGGAAAACCGTGACTCGGAGACGGTTTTGAACTCAAGACTGGAAAGTGAGGTCTAGCAAAAGTGCTCCGTTTTGGGCCTGATCTGGCTCTTGTAAAGTTAGAGGATACCATGGCGAGTCAGGTACTTAATGGAGCGGTAGAAGGAACCGATTATTTTACCTGCATCTTTAGCATCGGATATAGGAGTTGCACTCGTCGGGAGTGAGTTTGAAGCCCAATATCCTCCCAAGACACGTGGCCTCTTCGAAGAGACATCCATTCATCGTGACTGGCGGTAGTTCAGGGTCTGATCGGCGGTGATGGAATGTAACCAGTTCGGTTTTCCAGGCATTGAATGTAACCAGCCAGATCTTTCCCCACTGGGAAGTTAGTGTTAGATGGGAAGAAAGGTCAGCTGACAATATCCGATCGTCAAGATATTTAGAGGTGCGTCCGTATATCGTCGTATTATCAGTTCTATATGGCAGTGGTTCGCGGGAAGAAGCTGTTTGTGTGGAACTTACTTCATGCCAATGGAATACGGAGGGAATGATGGTCTTTGTTACTATGTATGTGGCAAGGTGGGTCCTAGCCGTGAAGGTTAGACTTTACGGAACCAGGAGACGCAGTTTGCCCGAGCACTTTCCATGGAAGTAGCGATAGAGCGGTGAGAGACTCGCCACAACCTGCCTGCGAGAGAGAGAGAGAGTTTGGAGGGTAGAAAATAATTCTCGAAGACAATTTTGAACTCTAGCAAGACTAGAAAATGAGGAATGGGCAGCCCCCGCCTAAATATGGCAGCCGTACTCCATTTTCGGCCTGATCTGGCTCTTATCAATGTAGAGAATAGTATGAAGCGTCTGGTGCTTACTAGAGCGGTACAGGGAGCCGATCAATCCATCTGCATCTATGGATCATATATGAGAGTTATACTTGAGGTCGGGTGAGAGTTTGAGGCCCAATATCCTCACAAGGCACAGAGCCCCCTAGAGGTGACATCCGTTCATCGTGACTGGCGGTAGTTTGGGGTCAGATTGGCGGTGATGGAATGCAACCAGTTTGGTTTTCCAGGCATTGAATATAAACAGCTATTTTTCCCCACTGTGAAGTTAGATCGGAACAGAAGTCAGCTGCCAATCTCTGATCGCCAAGTGTTTTCGAGGTGCGCCTGTATATCGGCGTATAATCGGCATAGATTTTTTTTTACAAATGATCGGAGTATAGAATAGCGTTGATAATTGCTAAAGGTCGAATATATTAACGTAATAATGTCATTTCTTCTATTTAAGTTTTACAATTGGGAGCATTCAATTTTAAAATGCATTATACGATCTGGAATAATTTTTGATTAATGTGTATAAAATTATTTCTTCACATTATTTACATTAAGTTCTGCCGATTAATTCTTGGCATTTCTCTTTTGTTCCCGTTCGTTAATTACTTTGAATCCAAAACAACACATGTGCGTGCAGGTCACTGAATGAATTATGCGTTGCTAATTTACAAATTAATAATTAAAAGTCATTAATTAATAATCTGTCGTTGTTATTGATTTATCGATTTATTTGAATATTTTAAGATATTGCAATTACAGCAAAACGAATTGCGAAAATTAAAAGGAAAGAGGACATAGAAAAAAAAAAGAAGAAGGACAGCCCCTGAATAATTAAGAAAACAATTGAGAGAGAGAGGGGGGAAATGTCAGGATAGGATGGGGTATTCTAAAGAAGAAGAAGAAGAAGAGGAAGAAGAAGACATATTGAGAAGGATGAGGAGTGAAGAAAAAATAGGAGCTGAAGAAGAAGAAAAAAAAGAAGACACAGTAAAGAGGATCTGAGGTGAAGACAAATACTAGGAGCTGAAGAAGAAAAAGACAATGACGAGGACGAAGTGTGAAGACAAATACTAGGAGCTGAAGAAGAAAAAGACAATGACGAGGACGAAGTGTGAAGACAAATACTAGGAGCTGAAGAAGAAAAAGACAATGACGAGGACGAAGTGTGAAGACAAATACTAGGAGCTGAAGAAGAAAAAGACAATGACGAGGACGAAGTGTGAAGACAAATACTAGGAGCTGAAGAAGAAAAAAGACAATGACGAGGACGAAGTGTGAAGACAAATACTAGAGCTGAAGAAGAAAAGACAATGACGAGGACGAAGTGTGAAGACAAATACTAGGAGCTGAAGAAGAAAAGACAATGACGAGGACGAAGTGTGAAGACAAATACTAGGAGCTGAAGAAGAAAAAGACAATGACGAGGACGAAGTGCGAAGACAAATACTAGGAGCTGAAGAAAAAAGACAATGACGAGGACGAAGTGTGAAGAAAAACTAAGAGATGAAGAAGAAAAAGACAATGACGAGGACGAAGTGTGAAGAAAAACTAAGAGATGAAGAAGAAAAAGAAAACATAGAGAAGAAGAAGAAGAAGAAGAAGAAGAAGAAGAAGAAGAAGAAGAAACATATTGAGGACAAGGAGTTAAAAAGAAGAAGACAGAGTCAAGGGTATCCTAAGTGAAAAAAAATAGGAGCAGAAAAGAAGAAGAAGAAGAAGAAGAAGAAGAAGAAGAAGAAGAAGAAGAAGAAGAAAAAAAGAAAAAGAAGAAGTAGGAGAAGAAGAAGAAAATGAGGGAAGAAGAAGAAGAAGAAGAAAAAGACATAGTGACGAGGACGAACAGTGAAGAAAAACTAGATGAAGAAGTAGTAAACATAGCGAAGAATAGGAAGATTGAAGAAAAATAGAATGGGCCGAAAGAGAAGAAGACTTAGTGAGGAGGACGTGGAATGAAGTAAAATAGAAGAAAAGGAGGAGGAGAAGAAGAAGAAGAAGAAGAAGAAGAAGAAGAGAAGGATCTGATGTGAAGAAAAATAGAAAAAGAACATCAACAACACAAAGTGAGGAGGACGAGAAAAATATAAGATGAAGAAGAAAGAAAAGACAGTGAAGACGATCTGAAGTAAAAATAATAATAAAAAAAGAGAAACAGATGATGATGTTGAAGAACTGCAGCAACAAAATGTTTTTTTTTTTTTAGGTAACAAGAAAAGGAAATGGTGTTTAGGTAAAAAAAAAGAAAAAGAAATGTCTAAATACTCGATAACGATATAGTAATCCAGACCGAAAACGTAAAAGAAATAAGGAGATTTACATATTCTTTTTAGTCTACTTGCCGTGTCTTTCCATGACATAGGAGATCATGTCTCTCACTAATTTCCTGTTCTTTGTAACTCTTAATAAATTTAGATATTTATGTTATTCCTCATAAACCTTATCCTCCATCAATTTACTAAACCCCGCTAAGTCGATTAAGCTTTCTTTTTTTCCCCATCCATTTGCTTTCAATCCGTCCTGTGAGTATCAAATTTTCCTACTTTTCTTTCCTCGTTATGTGCCACAGAAATTTCTGATGTTAAATATAAGTGGCCTTCTTGTTTCTATTTTCATTAAAACTTTATCATTGCATGTTCAGTCCATCATATTCTCAGTATCCTCCTGTAGAACTACATTTCTGTTGCTTCAAGTCAATTCTTCATTTGTGGGGAGATTATCCAGCATTCACTGCTATACAGAAGGTCTTTCTCTGAAAACATATTTATCTACCTCGCTATGAGATATGTGTGGTGTGGATGCCGTGGGTAACTGGGCAAATGTTGATTAACTATATCTAAAGGTTAATATCTATCTACATATATATATATATATATATACATATATATATATATATATATATATATATATATATATATATATATATATATATTTATACACACACACACACATATATATATATATATATATATTTTTAAATGGACTAAGTCCGCTAATTGCGCCAATTACGCTAACTACGTTAATTACGCTTCGAGCAGATATGAGGGTTCGAGAGAAATCATGGAAGGTTAGCAGTACAAAAACAGTAATTTAAACTTGCTGACCAGATGCTTCCTCTGTAGCTAACTGGTATAGCACGTCAGGCTATATGCCGGTCCCGTGTAGGATACAGGTTCGATTCCTGTTGAGGACACATATTTTCTTTGCGCTTTCTCGGACATTCAAGCCGATAAATGTTAATACTGTTTATCATAAACAGAGCATTTACATTTTCCTCGTTGCAGTCTTGGTTCTTTTGATTGCAATCTGGTCCTCTCGAAGCGGACATTTCTTTTTGCGAGGCATAACTGCTTCCGTATGCGATAGGCGACAATGAACTGCAGATGAACTCAAAATTGATCGCTGCATTTATGTATTGCTTTAATACTTAAGGTTACCTTTTAAACATTCAACAATAATTCTGCCGCCACTTAATTTAGAGACAACTTGATGTACGTAGGTCCGTAATTTACATGCAAACAGTTATTTTTATTTCATCGGTGACTTTCGCTGGATTTCGCAATTAATTTCAATTATTCCCAAATTTGTTTCCAAGTTATAAAAATTGTCTCGTACAAAAAAATTCATCGCAAGCAATTACGTAAAATATCACCGAAAATAATCGCAGAAATTGAAACTTGTGAATCCAAAATTTCTATAACCTGAATTATTGGAAGTAAGAGAGTTGCATCCCTTTAATTGAAGAAGTGTTGCATAGTGATATCAGGATTCATTATATAGAAGACGGATATGAGCTTTTGAGAGTTGTTCCACTTTAATTTATAAAATGTGACACACTGACATTGGCATTTATTATATAGAAGAAGATGGGCTAATGTGAGTTGCATCCCTTTAATTGGAAAAATGTGACAAATTGACATTGGCTTTTATTATATAGATATATACACACAAGCTGTGATCGGTCAATTTTCGCCGTTTTATATTTTTAATTTGGCACATGAGCCCTGTTTGTTTTGATTTTGACGACCTGCACCTAAAGTAGAGTCAGTTGGGCGCCTTTTGTGAGAAAAGAGCACCATCACCTACTTCACTCCGTCAGAATTTTGAAAATGGCATGCTGTACTGCTTGGCATTCACACCGGAAGCTCCAATACGATCATTTCAGAGTATTTGGGCGTCAATCTGAGGACAATGTAGAAGATTCAGAAAATGGTTGTAATTACGATGGTACGGCAGCTAGGGATGATCGTTCTGATAAGAAAAGAACTACCAAATTTTTTGGTGAGGATGTCAGACTCAACACGGAAGCCTATATCAAATATTTTCAGGGAGTAGTGCTGCCCTGGGTCAAGCGGATGGCTGCGGGAAGACCCTATTTATGACAACAGGACTCTGCACCATGCCACACAAGCAGGAAGAACCAGCTACGGCTGTTAGACAGTATCTACGACCACATCATCCTTTATATCTGGCCACCTAACCCCTCAGATTGCAACCCCTCTTGATTATTATATATGGCGTACAAATGAATGAGAGACTAACAAAACGCCTTGTAACACCAAAGATGAAAGAAGGCATGGATTAAGGTAGCTTTCACCAACTTAAACAAGAAGACCGTCCAGAAGAGTTGCAGGAGATTCTGAAGTCATCTGGAGGCTGTGGTTGAAGGCAATGGCGATTTTATTGAATAAATTTACTCTTTAGTATTTCAAGATATTTTTGTGTCATTTTGGCAAATATATAAGTTAAAATGAAATGTCAGTGTTATTTTCATTTTTGCGTAATTTAGACGGCAACTTATCCATCGCATCCTGTATATATATATATATATATATATATATATATATATATATATATATATATAATAAACAGAATTCAAACGGACAGAGATGTCAACTTAATAATCAATAAAAAAATTTTAAGAGCTTAAAAAAAGATTATTAGAAGTAAACTTATATTTTAAAATAAAATTTTATTCTTTTAATGTACTTTCTATGAATATTTTTCTAATCAACTATTTCATAGAAAATCCGAAAAATTTAAAAAAAATTTAAATCACTAACATACATCAAATTAAATTATTTGTAGACAGTCTAGAGACATTCAAATTTATATCAAACATTATAATCTTTATGAACCCCCAAAATAACACTTTCAAGGTAAAACAAAATAACAGCGTCTGTTTTTAGCTTTTTTTACAAAGAAAATTAGTGACATCCTCTCATCTCTTCTCTCTTAACTTCCTTCTCTCTTTTTCTTCTCTACCCCTTCGATTTCAATATATAACTTCCGTTAAGTTAACCGTTTAAATGTGTCCATATATAACTCACTCATGTCTTCTCTCTCTCCTTCCTCACTTCGTTAATTTGCATATGTTTAATACGGCCCGTCAAAAATGTGTAAATTTTCTTTTCATTTTTTGTTTGGAAGTAAACTCTGATGATCCGCAGTCCTTTTAAAAGGGCTGTGGTGAAATAATTTATTACATGGAACCTAAAAGTGGTCTGATTTTATTTAAATTATTTGCTCTGAATTTACATTGAGCTCTCTGGATTTTATCCTCCTTAGGTTTACCCACCCATACGGATTACCTAGTTTTTTCATAAACTAATATATATATATATATATATATATATATATATATATATATATATATATATATATATATATAGTGCTTTCTGCATTCTGCTGAGGTTTCTTCTAGATTCGATGAATTACTTAATTATAATTATCTCAAATCCTCCTAATTTCTATCACTTATATATCCTTGCTTGAACCGACTTCTAATGCTCTGGGTGAAGCGGCATAGTGATAGTCGTCGTGACTCGTGGGAGTACAGTTCTATGGGTAAAAGAGAAATTCGGATGAGTTCTGGCACGGAATATGTAATCGATCGACGCTATATCGAGACTCGTTCGCTGGTCGGTTGGGACAGCTGATATGACGTTTGCCTCATAACGTAACTGTCCCGGTTTCAATTCTCGGTAGTGGAAGCGATTTGCTGATGAGTCACAAATATAGGACTATACTGTTTATGTTTCTTCTATACTCGGTGAATTAATTCATTGTAATATGTATGTATAGAAAAAAGAGATAGGTACATCAAAACATTTGATAGAAAATAAGTATCCTTGATTAAAAAATGCGCAATACCTTAAAAGGATTCAGAGTTTGTTCCTCAATATTTTTGTCATTATAAAGAAAATGCATAAAATGAGTTTCTGATGTAAAAATTTGCTTTTAATAATCCTTTCTAGAACCTTCTAAATTTTGGTTAAAAGTCTTTTCTTATGTCAACGTTGTACTCGACTTTTAGCGTCTTTTTCAGGTACAAAATTCACTGATTTGTAAACTCTTGTAAAATTCAGATAATTCTCGGATTGTAATGAAATTTTCTTTTCTCATTCACAAGAGAATGACATTAAATTATAAATGGTACTTCTTTTTGGAAAATCTTTGAAAAAATGTATTTTTACATCTGTTAACACCCACTTATTTAATTTTATGAAATTTCGAGAAATTCTTTTTGCGTGCGCGCACGCGTGTGTCCGTGTATGTGTGCGTGTGTCCGTGTGTGTATATGTGTGCGTGTATGTGTGTGTGTACACATATGGCGTGGTCCGAAAGTCTTGTCACTCCAATTCTCTTTTTTAACTTGTAGGAGTTTGCGTCAACCATCTGAAATAAAAATAATTATATTATTTAGGGGTGACTAAATTTTAGGACCACCCTGTGGATTAAAATATTTTGTAAATTAAAATATTTAATAAAATAAAAAAAAGAACCATGAATTAAATATCAGCTGGGGAATGAAATATCAGCTTTACCTTTCACCAGTTCCCTTCATAAACTATACTGGCGCCCCGGGCAATGAAACGCTAATATCAATTAATAATGCCAATTTACGCTAAACGATAATTATCAACTCCTACTGATTATAAGATAAATTCCATACATGGAAGGAACCAAAGTTAAAGCAGACGCTGCTGAAGACGGCATTACCTGTTAAAGAAAATTCTTATTTTAAAAAAATAAAACAAAACAAAAGTCCCCACCAAAAAAAAAGAAAATAATGATGGTTTGTTTTCATTATTTATTTGACTTCTTTTTCTATAAATTAGACTTTATACAAGAACTCTCTGGACGCATTAATCGACACTAGTACTCCCAGTAGTTATATCAATACCAGCATTGTGAAGGCTAATAAATGGTGGATATTTCCCTGTTCAAGTCAGGTATCTGTCGGAGTCAGCACCTCCTTAATTCCCAAATTATCCCTAGGGGTCACTCTCCCCATACTATAAATACTGGGTGACTTCTTGCGTCGATCTCTTTTTCCTTCAGCCCTCGTGCCACATCCCACCTCGCGTGGAGGTGAGGTAAGTCCGCTTTTTCATTTTTTCATTTCAGCGACCACAATGTAAGCTCTCTTAGAAAATATGCGTCGTCCCATTTGTGGAAGACGCCGCGAACATTATGCACAGATACACGTACGTACAAACATTCGCCAAAATACGAACATTCACCGAAGAACAGACACAAATGTTAACGCACACACGCTAATGCCATTGTCTGTGTCCATTGTAAGATTGTTTTAATACATATATATATATATATATATATATATATATATATATCGGTCTTGTTTGTTTGTCTTCTTTATCTTCTGTTGGACTTAACTTGAGTCCGGCAATTTTCTTGTAGTCGGAACTTTAATGTTCTACCCGGAGTTACACACGTGTTTCTAATACAACACGTAAATATACACACACGGTTTTTTTTTACATATCTATGGAAATTGTGTTCCTATCCTCGCATGTAAATAGACACTGTTCCGGGGGGGTTGTAACTGAACAAAAAAAAACTTATATAGCGACATCAAACCATCCGTAAGGAAGTATGTCTACCGTAACGTGATTTTAAGCCACAATTTTCTTCGACGTCATTCCCGTATCTTTGGGGGATCGAAACCGGTTCTTAGCATTTGCGGCCTAACGATGATTAATGTTCCGTAGCTGTTGCTGTTCAATAATCCGTCACCTGACTGCAAGCCAATAGCAGTGGAATTCAAAAGGTAGTCACCGAACGACAAACAGTTTATAAAATCAGAAGTTGCACAAATGCTTAGGAATCATTGAACCAAGTGAGTCACCATGGAGAGCACAGGTATTGATTACATCCTTCGAGGACCAAAAGAAGAGGCTGATAATTCGATTACTTACAAATCATAGATAGGTTTAACTTATTGAATGTGTACCCTTTGCTGTTTACTGATGAGATGGTAAGTCAAATAGTAAAATATCGCGTATTCAGCCTGTTGAACCATAGGAAATCAGAATTACTGTAACACCAAACTCATGAATCAATGCTTTGAACCTCCAGGTTGTTGTCTTATGGGACAATCCTGTAGTCTAGAACTTGGAGTCTTAAACCTAATGTTCATATTGCCATCTCTGTTTCATATTGTGTGTTTACCCTACATCATTTGCCAATGGAGTTTGCTCAATGCTTGCTAGATGGTGAGAAAAACCATTGGTATAAAAAAAGAAAGGATTCATTCACTTTCCTTTTTAGCATTGGAGTGTAGTAGCAACATGTGATTTGTCTCTGCTGGTGGTTAGTGGGAAGATTTTGTTTAGTCCTGGACAGGCCGACTACTCCATTTAACGCAACAACGTTGTGCATGCACACACACACACTACTTAATTTATAAGTGTCTTTCTTGACATATCGAAATGAAAATATCGTATGGCTTGAAAATACACCTGAAAATTAAATAAAAACATAGAAATGAAAATATCGTATGACTTGAAAATACACCTGAAAATTGACTTGAAAATACACCTGAAAATTAAATAAAAACATAGAAATGAAAATATCGTATGACTTGAAAATACACCTGAAAATTGACTTGAAAATACACCTGAAAATTAAATAAAAACATAGAAATGAAAATATCGTATGACTTGAAAATACACCTGAAAATTAAATAAAAACATAGATATTAAAATATCGTATGACTTGAAAATACACCTGAAAATTAAATAAAAACATAGATATTAAAATATCGTATGACTTGAAAATACACCTGAAAATTAAATAAAAACATAGAAATGAAAATATCGTATGACTTGAAAATATACCTGAAAAAACAAAAAACAAAAAAAACATATCGAAATGAATAAATTGCTTTTTATACTTAAGTATGTATGTGTGAAACCTGTGTTTAATGTGCTTTTATAAAGAAATGCATTACCTTTAATAATTGTCTATTTTTTTATTTAGCGTTCCCAAGGAAGATTAGCGGTACAGTTTTCACGTAAAAGGATTTATGGAGAATCGGCTATTTTGTCTTTTTTTCTGGATAAGCCGATAATGATTAATTTATGTCAAAAAATTGAAGCCAAATGGGAATAACTTGTCCACTCCTCCTTAAAGATTAATTTAGCAAATTATTCAAAAAATAGTCTTCTGCTAACTTCGGCCGAGCTGACTACCTTTCAGTGCGCGTTAGATGAAAAACACTTGTCTAATCTGTCACGCGTAAAGCATGACAGAAGGTGACACACACTTCCAGGTGAGACGGAATAAGAACGACCATTTTTCTAGCATCTTTATCAATTGGGCCCACTTGAAATCTGGAGTGAATCCATTCAATTTCAAAGTATGGACTGTCCTCGTCATTATCATTGAATCAGTTTTCATGTTCTGCTGTTAATTTGTGGAAAAAAATATTCCACGTCTTTTAAAAAAAACAATAAATGTTTCCTTATTTTGTTTTCTATTAAGTCATCTGTAGCAAGACTATTCCTCTCTGAGTGTTGTATTTTACGGAACACATCATGAGGAAAAGGGGGCTTAGAAAATGTTACCATCACGGGACGATTTGAAGAGAAGAGGGACAGAGAAAAAAAAACAACAGAGAAACCTACCTAATTAGTTTGAAGGGATGACAGAGTGCGGACAAAAAGGAGGGACATAAAAGAACCATGAATTATATATATATATATATATATATATATATATCGGTCTTGTTTGTTTGTCTTCTTTATCTTCTGTTGGACTTAACTTGAGTCCGGCAATTTTCTTGTAGTTGGACCTTTTTAATATTCTACGCGGAGTTACACACGTGTTTCTAATACAACACGTAAATACACACAGGGTTTTCTACACATCTATGGAAATTGTGTTCCTATCCTCGCATGTAAATAGACACTGCTCAGGGGGAGTTGTAACTGAACAAAAAAATAAACATATAGCGACATCAAACCATCCGTAATGAAGAATCTCTACCGTAACGTGATTTTAGGCCACAATTTTCTTCGACGTCATTCCCGTGTCGAGATTACCTTTGGGGGATGGAAACAGGTTCGAAATATCCGCCGATTAACTTCACTTAGCCTCAATCTAATTTAAGATAAATTGTTCTACCTGATATTTCCTGACGTGAATCACATACTAAACAAAGCAGCTTACATTAGGAACTGGATCAGGGAAGCATCCTCTTGGGAGTCGTTCGAACGAGGCTTTAAATCGAAACCGCGAATTATAAAGAAATGAGACAGGAGTATCTACAATTCTTTTATGATTTTGAATCGATACAAAGCTCAAAAGCCACTAGAAGTAGAGGGTTACAGAGG
This sequence comes from Acanthosepion pharaonis, assembly GCA_903632075.3. Taxonomy (NCBI): domain Eukaryota; kingdom Metazoa; phylum Mollusca; class Cephalopoda; order Sepiida; family Sepiidae; genus Acanthosepion; species Acanthosepion pharaonis. The sequence continues at coordinate 778,243 of CAHIKZ030000602.1, forward strand.
AAGAGGCAAAATTTATTTTGATATGTGGGGGAGGTAACAGTTGGCATTAGACTGAAACAAGTTTTGATGCAGTGATCGGGAAAGCATCCTCTTAGGAATCGCTTTCTCGAAGCAGCAATTTGATTGGGTGGAACTTAAATAGTACCACTGGGATACGAAGGGAATTGGTGTACAATGGGCGTCACATGTCGGGTTTTAATCGAGAACATTAGAACAGGTGGATCTAAGTGTTCTGGAATAGCTGAACACCACCATATGATAGACTTGACTAAGAAAATTTAAACAGCACTCTTTTCGATCGATCGAGGGAGTTAACGATTACAGTTAATTCTGATATCGACTCACTGATTCTGGGCGGAGAGCAACTGCGGCGAGGCTATACCGAAGGGCAGAGTCTCGTGTGGGGAGGTAGACAGCTACCCGAACCCGTGCATACGGGGTCTACGAGCAATTTTTGCTGGAACTGGATGCAAGGAAGAATCCTTGGAAGTCTTTCAAACGAGGCTCTAAATCCAAACCGCGAATTATAAAGAAATGAGGCAAGAGTATCTTCATTTTTTTTTGTATTATGAGGCTTACAGAGCAAGAGACAAAATTTATTTTGAAATGTGGTGGAGATAACGGTTGAAAATAGACTTAAACAGGTTAAGATTGTAGTGATCGAGAAAGCATCCTCTTGGGCGTCGCTTTCACGAAGCAGCAATTTGTAGGATGGAACTGCTCGTGTGGAACTTAAATCGCACCAATGAGATACGGAGGGAATGGGTATGGTTTGTTACAGTGGGCGTGGCATGGTGGGTCTTAACCGAGAACGTTAGAACTAGTAGATCTAAGTGTTCTGGAATAGCTGAACACCCCCATATGATAGACTTGACTAAGATTATTTAAACATAACACTATTTGATCGAGGGAGGGAGTTAACGATTACCCTTAATTCTGATGTCAACTCTCTAATTCTGGTAGGCGAGGAACCCAGACGAGGCTATACCGAAGGGCAGAGTCTCGTGTGGGGAGGTAGACAACTACACGAGCCCGTGCATACGGGGTCTACAGGCAATTTTTCCCGGAGCCTGCGGGCTCGGAATAGCCCCACGTACAAAAAAAAAACGGCCTTATGACACATCCTGCCTTATGGGGAGATCTCGCTTAAATACCCCCCTTGTGCCAAATCCCATCTTATGGGGAGGTTTGGGTTAAATACCGAGGAGTTACCGATTACACTTAACTCCGCTTGTCAACTCTCTGACTCATATACAATTAATAAAAACAAGGACGGTGTCGTTCACCGAGTGGTCAATGAGTTGATGCCTTCTTAATCTGTTAGCGAAGTGCGTTCGCCATTAATTACATTAACTTTATTGGTTTATTCTTTGAATGACTCTTTTACAACATATTTCTATCTATCTATCTATCTATGACTTTTTTTAAACAACATCTAATATTTATTACAGTTAGATTTACGTTAAAATTTTCGACCACGATGGCGTTCCATATCACGTGACGTCCACATCTCGCGACGGACGCTACTTGTAAACAGTTATTTCTGAAGAAAGATTGAGGTCAATCGGAAATATTAAATATATATATAAATAAATAAATACTTTCATAAAAAAAACATTATTATTTTTTTTAATTTGCAACTTTTTAGTTGTTTTTTCTATATATACATATTATGAAGTATACGTGACTTCTCATTATGCTATATATATATATTTTTTTTTAATTTGCAACTTTTTAGTTGTTTTTTCTATATATACATATTAAGGAAGGATACGTGGTTTCTATATTATATATATATATATATATATATATATATATATATATATATATACAGAGAAACCCGGATATAAGAGTGATTTTATCTGGTCCCAAAGTAGACCCTGTGTTAATGTATATAAATTAGACCCAACCCGGATATAAGAGAAACCCGGATATAGAGACTTCTGTCTCCGGTCCGACAACTCTCTATATCGGGTTACACTGTATATATATATATATATATATATATATATATATATATGAATAAAAATGACAATAGGAAACTGGTAATTGCTGACGCGTTTCGTCCAATGTGGACTTTATCAAAGGAAAATACGAAAACTACATTGGACGAAACGTCAGCAATTACCAGTTTTCCTATTGTCACTTTTTTATTTATATTCATAAATATTGGTTCTCTACTGGTTAAATTGGAGAATATTATATATATATATATATATATATATATATATATATATATATATATATATATATGTATTATACTAATAGTAATACTCGGTTGTAAAAAAAAATCGGATAGCACAACTTGTAAGTATATCAAAACAAATTGATATCCAAAGAAAAAAATTGGAAATAAAAGAAAGAACTAGGAACATCAGCGTTAAACAAATCGTCTAGATCCTTAAGTTTTTGGTTCAAAGAAACAACACAAGCGACTAATAAGGCTAAGTACAGCTGGCATAAATAAAATAAATCCTAAAGAGCCAGGAACGTCCTACCTAGGTTTCACCTAAACAGATCTTCAGTGTATTTTATTTTATTATATATATATATATATATATATATATATATATATATATATATATATATATATATATATATATTTTGTATTATTTATTTAGAATCTTATTTAGATTTTCTCTCTCATTTTTTAACTATCTGGTATTTGGCGAGGTTTATCACTGTTTACGCTATATTAAGACCCCGTGTTGCGAAGTTTTGTTCATATCTGTTCTTTTTTACTTTTTTTCGAGAGGAGTGAGAAAGAGAAAGCATGGGAAAAGAGTACGGAGTCTGACTGTGAAAGCTTCCATCGTTTAATGAGAAAGGTTCGTGCGATGAATTCTTCAAGGATTGAGTGGGAGTTCAAGACGCCAAGGAAACTATTTTTTTCTCCAACATCCTGCTGTTAATTTTAGATGTCGACGACTGGATCTGAAAAATAAATGTATGAGGTATTATGAGAATACGAAGCTATGCAAAATAATCGATAAATAGGCCGGAAATAGAGCTTATTTTTTTTAATAATTTTAATATATATATATATATATATATATATATATATATATATATATATATATATATATATATATATAAGGTGTACTTATAGGATAAAGTGTTCAATATCAGAGATACAGCGTATGTAAATATAAAAGTGAACATTGAAGTTAACACTCAAGCGACATGTTGACGCAATCGTCAGGTACACACACACACACACGCACACACACACACACACATATATATATATATATATATATATATATATATATATATATATATATACGGTTTTCTTCTCTCTCTCTCCATATATATATATATATATATATATATATATATATATATATATATATATAGCACGGTTTTAAAAAATAAAACATAAATACTAAAGAACTTCATTAACAGTTCTTTCCTTTTTACGTCAGTACACACACACACAAGCATATATATATAAATACAAAGAAAGAACAGCAAGATATATAATCCGGTGTTCTTATAGATATTTTTATTTTTACAAAATATGCCTGATGTAAATTTATAGGGTATTAATATTATAATTAATTGATTTAAATTATGTTTTTTCACACAAAAAAACATATTTTAAATCAATTAATTTATATATATATATATATATATATATATATATATATATATATATATATATATATATATATATATATATATATATATATATATATATATATACCGGATTTAACAAAAAATGTCCAAATCGTGTTACGGCATAATTGTTCATCCCACACAACATTTATAATCTGAAAAGATTATTCTAATTAAGTTCCTTTTTTCCATGTTTTCATATAAGACTTTTATCCATCTTGACACCATTTGTCGTAAGCATATAACTGAAAACCCCATTGACTTATTCAGCTAGGAAGAGAACAGGTTCATAGAAAATATTCGTTCTCAGGCTGATGGTTCCATATAGGATACAGGTTCGAATCCTGTCGGAGGACGAATATTTTCTATGAAAATTTCTCGGGCATTCAGGCCGGTAAATGTTATTTAATACTGTTTATTATAAACAGAGGATTTACTTAAATATTTGTATCTATAAAAAGAATGTTAAACATAAAATGTCTTTATATATATATATTTGAACTCAATTTCAATCCTTCCTGAACTTCCGATCCTTAACTAAGATTAATAAATTATGAACATAATAACGAATATGTCATTTTCGTCTACGGTCGATTTCATACGATTCTTCTGTTAAGCTTCGAGAGTAATTATACATTCTTAGTGCCCAAAGTAGAGATCAATAATGTTATAAAATCCTCAGAGAATTCCAGTAAGATATCTTTAATCATTTCCAAGATACAACGTATTCAGGGCTTAATATAAACAATTGACAATTTTGTTATTCTAGTATATATATATATATATATATATATATATATATATATATATATATATATATATATATATATATATATATATATATATATATATATATATATATATATATATATATATATATATATATATATATATATATATATATATATACTCCTGGTAAAAAGCTTAAGACCAGATACAAAATGATGTTACTTTAATAATCGAAATATATTTGCGAAACATTTACATTTAATTAGAAAATGTAGTTTATCAACAAACAATTGAATATTTTAAGTTTTCAATTGATTAATTTAAACAACCATTGAAAAAAAAGTATGTGTGATAAAAAAAAAAACTAATTACTGGGCAAAAATTTTAGAACTTGTCAGTGTGCTCATAGCTTCAGGCGTGTAGACATCTACGCAGTTCATTTCCACCATTTCAGATTTTAAAATGGCTAAGGGTAAAATTTTAACAAAGTTCGAACAGGGCAGGATCGTTGAACTTCAAAGACGTAGTCTTTTGCAACGAGCCATTGCAAATGAAATTGGCTGTAGCAGAATTGTCTTTGCAAACTTCATTAAAAATCCGGATGCGTATGCTTCTAAAAAATCAAACGGTCACCCCAATAAAATCTCACCATCTCTAGACAGACGCATTAGGCGAGAAGTTTATTGATATTCAGGCCTAACATAAATCAGGTAAAAGCGAATTCAGATGATGTATGCAGCTCTCGAACAATTTGACGGCATTTAGATAAAAAAAAAGGTTTTAAAAACATGAAACGGCTGCTGAGGCTTCACCTTCTTCCTCGTCACAAAACCTTCCGTTTTCAATTTGCTTCCGATTATCAGTGGAAGAATAAATCGATTATAAATGGAGGAAAGTGTTGTTTGCAGTCGAGAACAAATTCAGACTTGATGGCCCAGACAGTTTTCAGCGTTAATGACATCCAAACCTTTTCTCAGCCCTACATAGTGTAGGTAGGGTTGATTTTCGTAAAATGGAACTCTTGAGTTACAGAAAGTCAGAGGTCATCAAACGGTTCTTAGTTACATTGACATGTTAACAAAAGGCATCGCTAATTAATGAATGCCTTCGTCTATGTGGAGAAAAATGGATTTTCCAGCAGGACAATACTGCAATGCATAACGCTCTAAGGCCGAAGGAGTTGTTTTTTTTTATGGAAAACAACATTCAACTATTGAGCTATCCACCGTGCTCTCCAGTTCGAAACCCAATCGAAAATGTTTGGGGATGGATAGCAAATGATGTTTATAAACATGGACCGCAATTTGAAACTGTGGATGCTCTTCGTGATGCAGTTTATGCATCCCAAGCACTCTCATACAAAAGTTAACCATGAGGACGCCAAAGCGAATTTTCGAAGTAATTCGCAAAAATGGACAATATACTGAATATTAAATTATCGTTGCAACTTATTTGTTCTGTATTTTCTATTTTTATTTACATGGTTCTATCTTTGTGACCAGCCAAAAAGATACTTTTTCACTTTTTATTTCAATTAATCAAATAAAAGCTTAAAATTCTCACTTGTTTGTTGATAAACTACATTTTCTAATTAAATGGAAATATCTCGCAGATTTATTACGATTAAACTAACAGTATTTTATATATTTTAACCCTTTGTATCTGGTCTTAAAATTTTGACCATGAGCACACACACACACACATATATATATATATATATATATATATATATATATATATATATATATAAAAGTGAACACAGTTCATAGAGGTGACAGTCTGTTTCATGCTAGACGAAATCGTCAGGCCTGATGATTGCGTCTAGTATGAAACAGGCTGTCGCCTCTAAATGTTGACTTCTGTGTTCACTTTTTATATTTATACACGCTCTATCTCTGACATTGAGCACTCTATCCCATAAATATAGCAAACCTTAAGACTATATATATATATATATATATATATATATATATATATATATATATATATATATGAAGAAATATAGTCTATATATATATATATATATATATATATATAAGACTCCAGGTTGAATCCATTACATTCACTTACGTGCTAATACCCTTGGGAAAGGTATAAATCCTCTTCTTTCCCTCCAGCTATGGGTAAAATAGCAGGACAGACTGGGTTCTATAGCCTTTGATGGCAACTGGTCTAGGACAACTCTGAATTCAAAACCTGCGGAGGGTTGTTTGGGAACCTCAGGGTATCGTAGTGCACCAGGTCTCTGTATTCGGCCCTTCAAGTGTGGATGGTCCTGCACGAAACCTTCACCACTATAATCAAATCTCATGTGTTAAAGTCGGGCTGTCAGTTTCCTGGAAACTGATCTGCTTGACCCTCATACGTCGAACCCGACGGAGAATTGATTTATATATATATATATATATATATATATATATATATATATATATATATATATATATATATATATATAATTTTGGGTTAAAAAGAAGAAAATACTTGTCATGTCAGTTAATCACTTATAATTTTAGTTTCAAATTCTTTCCCTTTGAACATTGGGAGAAGAGAAAGATAGCAAAACGAAGAAAGATGGCTGAGGAAAGAGAGGATTTCGGAAGTGCGAAGGATGTAAATGATTTTCTATTTTGGGAGATGATAAATCGAAGCGGACGGAATAGATAAAAATGAGATAAATATTTTTATAAGAAGGCAAAATAAAGGGGACACTGAAGAAGAAATATTATTTTTGAATGTAACAAGAAGCAAGTTCAATAAGTATGAATGAAAAATACGAAAGAGTGACAAGTTCTTTGATGTTTTCAGTAGAAGCGACAAATATTGGGAAGGTACCAAAAGAAATAATTTCTCCAATCCATTCGAAGAGACTTCAAACCCTATTCCACCATTGAGAGGAAAAAGCTTGGGGGAAGGCTTTCACTAAAATAATGACAAAGAGGGAGAAAGACAAAGAGAGGGGATAAGGAAGATGAAGGGAAGGAAAAATAGAGAGAGTGTGCGTGTGACTGAGTGAAAGACGGTGACGAAGAAGGACAAAATAAAAGAATATTAGAGAAAGGGTAAGCGATATGAAGAGAAAGAAATAGATAGATTGATAAATAGAGAGCGAGAAATAGAGAAAATGAGAGACGAGCGGGAGTGAGTGGGCGAATGACGGTGATGAAAAGGACTAAAATGTGGGAATATTCGAGAAAGAATAAAAGATATGAAGATAGGTAGATAGATAGATAGAGAGAGAGAGAGAGAGAGAGAGAGAGAAACAGAGAAAGATAGACAGAGAATGAGAGAGACGGGCGGGAATGAGCGGGCAAATGAGGGTGATGAAAAGGAATAAAATGTGGGAATATTCGAGAATGGATAAAAGATATGAAGAGATAGATAGATAGATAGAGAGAGAGAGAGAGAGAGAGAGAGAGAGAGAGAGAGAAACAGAGAAAGATAGACAGAGAATGAGAGAGACGGGCGGGAGTGAGCGGGCGAATGTCGGTGATGAAAAGGAATAAAATGTGGGAATATTCGAGAAAGAATAAAAGATATGAAGATAGATAGATAGATAGAGAGAGAGAGAGAGAGAGAGAGAAAGTGAAACAGAGAAAGATAGACAGAGAATGAGAGAGACGGGCGGGAGTGAGCGGAAGGAATGTCGGTGATGAAAAGGAATAAATGTGGGAATATTCGAGAAAGAAAAAAAAGATGAAGAAGATAGATAGATAGATAGATAGAGAGAGAGAGAGAGAGAGAGAGAGAGAGAGAGAAAGTGAAACAGAGAAAGATAGACAGAGAATGAGAGAGACGGGCGGGAATGAGCGGGCGAATGAGGGTGATGAAATGGAATAAAATGTGGGAATATTCGAGAAAGAATAAAAGATAGATAGATAGATAGATAGATAGATAGATAGATAGATAGATAGATAGATAGATAGATAGATAGCATGACAGAGAAAGACAGATAGATAAAGAGGGAGAGAAAGGGAGAGAAATAAGTAAGATGAAGAGGATGAAAATATATATTTAGGGGGATTGGGTGTACGAATGATGCCGATGAAAAAAAATAAGAGAATATTACAGAATGGGTAATGGAAGTAAAGATAAAGAAAGATACAGAGAGAAAAACATAGAAACATAGAGGGAGACAGGGTGAAAGAAAGAAAGAAAGAAAGAAAGAGAGAGAGAGAGGATATCGCATGATTTGTCAGACATATTGGATTTTTCTCTTAATAGACTTACCTGTACAAAACGAAACCAACGAAGGAAAAGAGAATATTATTTTTCCGGTCGATATCGAAGTCATCTTTGAGCAACTTTCATTGATCTTCTTCATCCTACGCCTTCTCCTTCTTATCATTCGATTCCTCTTCTTTTTGTTATTGGACTTACTATTATTATTATTGTTGTTTTTTTTACTAGCAACAGCAATACGTAAGCGTTTAGTTGTGTGATAAAAACCTTGGCAATCATATCTTAAGTCAGAGGTTCTGGTGGATCCATCAAGGAGGTGACGTCTTAGAAATTATAACCTTTACCGAAGTCTTGAGAATGAATCTAGGGAGACAGAACAGTCCAAAAGTCACAAGTCATCGTGGCCGAGGTTTTGAGCCTACTAACCTTATTTAAACTCTTGATCATACCAGAATAAGCCCTTTCTTTCTCCAGCCCCCAAGAAAAGCTAAGGTCCGCTCGGCATAGTTGCAAATTGGCTCTTTGGGTGTTAAATAAAAAAAAGATGTTTCTAGAGTAAGTGTGTGCAACAGAGAGGGCACCCTAGAAGATAATCATACTCGGATACTAGTGACAAACTATACATTATTATTATTATTGTTGTTTGTATGTTATATTTCCTGCTTTGTATCCTGTAGAGCTAGTTCTAAACTATGGCCCTTAGGCTCTATAGAGAATTGTTATTTAATTTATAGCACTTTTCTTAGTATATGGGATGTTCCTGGTAGGATGATCCTCTAGGCAACGTGTATGTTGATGTTACCTGCGACACTGATAATAAAATTGTCCATTCTTTTTCTCACGAGGTCCAGTGTTCCGATTACTATTGGTACAATCTCATTCTTCCCCACATACTGTTAATCTCCATCTCCAGGTCCTTGTATTTGGACAATTTTTCGATAATTTTTATGGAGGTGTTTCTCTCATATGTATCTAAAAGAAATTATATTATATACATTAAAAAAATATTTCATATATATATATATATATATATATATATATATATATATATATATTATGTATATTTAGGGCAATTTTTTATTGATGCATGTTTCATTAAATAGTATTTTGTTTTTGTCTATTTATTTTAGTAAGTTCTTTCATATTGTCTGATAAGCTTAATAACATTATCATTGAAAGACGATTGATTTAAAGATGTATCAATATTGTGATATCCTTTTCGTCGTTCAATGATAGTGTTATTAAGTTTATCAGACAATATGAAAGGAACTTATTTAAAATAAATAGACAAAAACTTGTCTATATTATTTAATGAAACATGCATCAATATATATATATATATATATATATATATATATATATATATACTATGTGTATATGTATATGCATATATATATATATATATATATATATATATATATATATATTATGTGGTTAAGTTATATAATCTAGCCAATTTCTTTTAGGTTCTTTTCTTTTTATTTCCATCATTTCTGTTATTACAGCCAACCTGATACTGATCTTAAGTTCGTGAATTCGAGGTACGAAAGAGAAACATGCATCAGAATAATTACCAGTTTTTTCTTTCAGAAATATTGTGCAAGGAACGTACCTTAGGACGGTGGGAAAGTGAATGAACCTGAGATTTCGAGACAGGACTGATAATATTGCAGATTCTAAATCTCAAAATTCAGAATCTCTAAGCACATAGCAGGAGCTCCAGGTCAAATGTGACAGCCCTATGCAAAGCGCGGACGTATGGTGGACTTATAGATATGGAAGATAGATTCTGACGAGAAAGATTGTCTAGCACGACTCGGTGAATGTAATTTCCTAGCAGCAGATCTTGCAAGGCATATAATATAAAGGTAGCTTTTCACGTCCGTACGAGACGTTAGACTGTGAGTTGGAATTTAATTAATAAAAACTGACCTGGTGATATTTGCATACGTTTTTATATTAATGAAAACGAAATATTATAAATATATATTATGAATGGTCTATTAAATGAAGATGGAGCATTTATCCCAGCCATAAAATTTTCTTAAATATTGCAGGGTGGATTTTATGTATATGGATTTGATTTTGCACAGATCTTATCTATCTATCTATCTATCTATCTATCTATCTATCTATCTATCTATGTCAATCTTTTCATATTTTTATGTCTATTTATCTCAATCTGTTCAGTTTTATCTGTCTGTTTATCTATTTCAGTCTGTTCATTGTCTCTCTATCACAGCCTGTTCATTCTCTATCAGTCTATCAGAAATCCACTTTTTTATCAAGCGTACGTTACGCTTACGATAACGCAAACTCAATTCTTCTTCTTCTTCTTATTCTCTTTCTTCTTCTTCTTCTTCTTTTCCTTTCTTCTTTTTTTTCTTCTTCATCTTCTCTTTCCTCTTCTTCTTTACCTTTCTTCTTCTTTCTTCTTTTCCTTTCTTCATCTTCTTCTTCTTTCTTCTTCTTCTTCTTCTTCTTCTTTTCTTCTTCTTCTTCTTTTTCTTCTTTTTTCTTCTTTTTTTTTTTTTTCTTCTTCTTTTTCTTCTTCTTCTTCTTTTCTTCTTCTTCTTTTTTCTTCTATTTTTTTCTTCTTCTTCTTCTATAAGCCATGTCTCTTCAAATTCTGATGAATAAAGAGGGAATATGAACTGTATGTGAAAAAATATATAAAACCCTCATCAAACATAAATTTTAGGAGAATAACTTTTTAACAAGATTTTATATATATATATATATATATATATATATATATATATATATATATATATATATATATATATTTATATATATATATATATATAAATATATATATATATATAATCCGTCTCTCTGTCTTTTTGCTCTTTTAATCTCTTTTTATATATATATATATATATATATATATATATTCTTTTTATTCTATTCTTATATATATATATATATATATATATATATATATTTATATATATATATATATATATATATAAAACTCTCTCTCTATCTGTTCCTCTTTTAATGTCTCTCTTCCTCTATATGTATATATATACATATATATATATATATCTAAGAAAAAATTTTACTAACGTATTTAGTCCCCTGAGGAACATTATCAACCTTCCATGTAAATTCACATTTACTTTGACAAAGTCCCTCAGGGGACGAAACGTGTTGGCAAAGAAATTATTTCCTTTTGTCATTTATTTATATTCTCTTTACACATATATTTTATTCATATCTTATATTTTCTATACACACACATGCACCCCCACACACAAACACATCTATCTATCTATCTCTCTCTCTCTCTCTCTCTCTATATATATATATATATATATATATATATATATATATATATATAAATATATATAATATATATATATATGTGTGTGTGTGTGTGTGTGTGTGTGTGTGTGTGTGTGTGTGTGTGGAATGGAGGCAATAATGTGAAGTAATGGATTGCGGCTCGGATTGAGGAATCGGAGAGCTAAGTTCGAATCCCAGTCGGCTATTAACCTTGGGAAAGGTATGATTTCTTCATTGACTGGGTTTGATGACAACTGGTCTAGAAAAAGAAAAACTTTGAATTCAAAACCTGCGGAGGGGCGTTCGGGGACCTTGTGGCACGTAGTGCACCAGGTCTCTGTATTCGGCTCTTCAAAAAGTGTGGATGGTCCTGCACGAAACCTTCACTACTATAATCGAATCATACGTGCAGGAACTGAATACGACAGCTTACGTTACACCTATCCGACCACAGCTCCATTAGAACTCATTTAAAAACACCCGCACAAACCTAAAAGATTCCATCGGAAACATACTTGTAGAAAATACAAAGCTTCATTCACATGTAAAAATTGATTAAAAATAATGGAAGCCCTAAATAATAAAAAAGAAAAAAAGCTAACACTCAATAAAATTAACTACGAACACCTAAATTTACTGACCGTGGTTGGAACATAAAACACTCCTATAACTTTAGATCTATACAAACAACCATAGCATTCAGTTAAAAAGTAAAAAGAAAATCATCCTTGATAATACCTAAAAGTATAGCTGAACAGATATACAGAACATTAGGGCAGGTTTTACGCAATTTGTGTCCAAATAAAAAATTAAGCACAAGAGAAAATTCAATAAAAGGCTTAATCGCAGTATCTTGTCAGTCGTCTTTAACGAAACATATATAAAAAAAAGTGATTACTGCCTGAATGCACAATATATATACACTGCGTGCCAAATTATTATCGAGATAACTATTTTTCTAATATTTCAAAACCGTCGAATCAATTCACACAAAATTTTCAAACAATGTTGGCAACACTAGCCTGCGCAATCACTAAAATTTTTGTATTGATCTGCGTAATTTAAACAAACTGGCGCCATATTAGTTATTAGTGCGGTGATTTGACCGTGCCAAATTATTAGAAAGGTTTAGTAAAATTCTCAGAATTGAGCAAACAAAACGTTTATTAATGTTGCACGTGAATTTTTATGATCAAAAGAAGCTAATAAATAAGATAATCAAACAAATAATAACAGATATAAACAAAGGCACTGTTTTAAACAAATTAATAGGGAATGTGCTTTCCCTGTTTTGAAATTACTTAAAGTTGACAATCCATAGAATTTCTTAATTGTAGGATGCCATCTGCTGTAATACCGCGAGATATATCAAGAATTGCTTCCCACAACTCAGCGTTGCTCCTGAATTGTCGTCCGTTGGCGTACAGACTTCGCTTCATAATGCTCCAAAGGTTTTCAATTGGGGTCAAATCCGGAGAATTTGCTGGTCACTTCATTTTTCGAGGTCCATCGAGGCCTAACTGTTTCAAATATTCAGTAGTATTGTGAGCAGCATGTGAGGGAGCATTATCTTGCATAAAAACAATGGCCTTTCTGAAGGCAATTCTTTGCCTTTTCATCCACGGTTCAAGATGCTCCTTCATAAACGCTATGTATGCATCAGCAGTCATTTTGACGCCATCTGGTACTCTCCATGAGCCCACTAATGTTTTTCCAATAATACCACCCCAGATCATTATGCCTCCACCGCCTTATTGGCGTCTCAAACGCTGATGGCGATTCTGTCCGTTCATTACCCAGCCTTTGCACTATCTATCTGGCCCATCAAGTGTTGCTCGAGTTTCGTCTGTGAAGAAGAAAACTTTAGAGAAGTCAATCTTCATATTGTCCTCGGCCCATTTCAATCGATTTTGAATGTGATTTTCGTCAACGGAGGCTTCGATACAGTTTGACTGTTGTTGCTATTTCCCTCAGATACCGACACCGAGTAATTTTAGACACAGTAGGATCCTGAATGCGACTGAAAAGCTTTTGACTGGTAAGTCTAGGGTCCTTCGTGTATGTCTCGTTTAAGTCGTGACATGAGACGACGAAATAACCTTGCCTTGCCTTTTATCTGCCCTTTTGAGTACTTGTGTAGAGTCGGCGGTAAACATTTTCACTGTTTGATGACACCTCCCTATCATTTTAGAAATTTTAGGTAGATTTACCTTTTGAGAGTTCTGAGGTGATAGTTTTTTTTCAGCATCACTTTAAACTGCTTTTACGGCCCATCTTTTCACTAAATTCTTACACATTTCTAATAATTTGGCACGCGCAAATCACAGTGCTGATAACAAATATGGCGCCACTTTGTTTACATGGCGCAGATCAGTACGAAAATTTCAGTGTTTGCGCAGGTTAGCGTTGACAACATTGTGTGAAAATTTTGTTTTTGTGAATTGATTGGGCGGTTTGAAAAATTAGTTATCTCGATAATAATTTACACGCAGTATATATATATATATATATATATATATATATATATATATATATATATATATATATATATTATAAATTAACTAGTTTAAAATATCGTTTTTTCGCTACAAAGTAATAAACATGTTTCAAAAATGAAGGCAAAAAGCTGCAAATTTAATTTTGTAATTAAATTAAAATCATTAGTTCCATTTCATCCTCAAGCGAATTATATATATATATATATATATATATATATATATGTGTGTGTGTGTGTGTGTGTGTGTGTGTGCGACACAATCGCTTGGTTTCTTGGCTGAAATGTAATTCAGTTAAATACTGATCAACTGATTTGTTGATAAGAGTGCTCACTGTCACGAGGATAGAGCCACATGTAAACAAGGGAGAAAAATGGGATCCAATTCATTTTATATCTGAAGATCGATAGATTACATTGTGCTGTAACCTAGAAAGGCTTACTGAATGAGGAATAAACAGAACAGAGTTTCGAAATGGAATGGTAATCTTTATAAGATCAACAAAATACAATACTCGCCAGCGGCGTGAAGTAGGTAAACCACTGCAAGTGGGGGACTACGTAGACAGAATATTACCTGCACTACCACTTACAATAGTTTCCAACGGATTTATGCTTATTGGAACAGACCCATTATTATTCGTAGGTACGGTATATAACATAGCATAATAGATGGTATATTTAATAGTCATTTTGATGCCGTACGAGTCTCTTGTGCACACTTTCCTTAAAATAAGTTTTGTAGAATCTGTTGTGACAAGGGTAAATTACTTTCCCGCTTAATTTTCTTTCAGTCGATAGAAGACGTCACAACTTAAGTTAAAACTTAATAGTTAATAATATGCCAACAGATTCCTAAACCCCGTAACAGATACATACTTAATGCCACATCTGGGACGTCAACACAATTTCACTGTTCATAATTTTATCTTTATTTTTTTATTTCTATTTTTTTATCTCTTTGTTTTTCTTTGCCTAGACACAAATAACATAACATAGACATAACTTTGCAGCGCAAACGGCACCCTGAGACCTTTTACCTGACAAAAGAAAAACACACACAAAATAAAAAAAAAAAACATTATCATATATGTTGTAACCTAGCGAAGGTTACTGAATATAATAATGACACGAGTGTTGGTAATGGACGATATTACTTAGAACAAGACATATAGGATTCGCCAGCGACGCGTAGAAGAAAGAAGCAGTCAGCTGCTAGAAGTGAGTCAAGAGAATTCCACAATGAATTTCCAACTGTAGGATATCTGCCAACCGCCCTACGCGGTCAGATGTGGCACAAGGCTAAATCTAATGTGGGGCATCCAAGCCAGTAGGCTCAGCCAAAAATTCCTCGTAGACCCCGTATAAAACGGGGTCGGATAGGTGTTTCCGGAGACGAGATTTCCGCCTTCGACATAGACCCTGCCAAATGCAGGATATACCAAAACGGGATCTTGGCACAAGGTTAAATAAGAAGCCTGAGACGATTCCGCCCTTCGACATAACCTCGTCTGGGGATCCTCTCTGCCCGGCGGCAGAGATTTTGACCAGCGCAACTGGACACGAATCTCCAACTACAGACCAACATGCAGTATTTACTACTGTATTTATGTCAATGCGGACACACTCGCTATCGTGCGTACGTATGCTACAACAATGCAAAACTGCATGTACGAATATAACTGAGTCGTAATTACTATGATGCTTTCTTTATTTTTCATTATGATTTCGTATAAGCGATTTTCCTTATTATTTATCGAAACGTTTTAACAAAAAATACTTGAAATAATCTTATACAATTCATTTATTCTGTATACAAATATTCCTTTCGGAGTCATTTGTCAGGGTTTAGAATATTGGTCGTTTTAACACCTTAAAAGGTTATTGTATTTCTGGAAGAATTTTTGAATTGAGTCAGATGTGGCACTATTTACGAGGCAGAGAAAGGAAAAGAAAGAAAAGAAGGCAGAAAGAAAGGCGAAACGAATCGTGGGTGATCAGTAGAACACACACACGGCTAAGAGACAATGAATATATTGATAAGTAACAAATGGCGAATGGGTGTCATTATAATGACAGGGAAATTCTGAGTAAAAAGAAAGGGAAAGAAAGAAAGAATCAGATGTGTTTTGATAACGGCTGTGTTATCTAGACAAACGGCTGGTCGACTGGCCAGGGAAAAATTCAAGTGAAAATGCTATTTCGATAAGTGACGAAAAACAGGCAACTAAAAAGAACTTTGGACAGATATGAAAAATTAAAAGCCACACAAGCCGTGTCCGCTGACCGATTTTTTTTTCGACGAAACAACTTTGGCCTGCGATAATAAAATTATTTTATCAGAAATATGTACCGAAGGAAAGTGAATGGGGACCCAGATGTGTTTTTTCTTCTTCCTTGGAGGCGACAGACTGACTGAAACTTTAGAGATATTTCTTTTTTGAGGCCGTGTTAAGAAGTCTACCCATTTTGATAATTAGCGATAAAATACCTGACAAAAACCACGTGTAGAACAAGAGTTGTTATATTGTCCGTTTGCGGCTAGAAAAATGATAACGGCGATTAAAGCGGAAGAAAAGGGAAAGAGAAGAGATAATTTTTATTAGTTAAGCAAGATATTTTTTTTCCGAAACAAAGCCGCGGATTCGTTCACGCCCGACTAAGACATCATTGGTCAAGTGGTGATCACGTGACGCACGGAGGAGGAGGAAAGATATCTGACTAAGACCTCATTGGCCGAGTGGTGATCACGTGACGCACGAAGAAGGCTGTCGACGCCTCATCCAGAGTATAGGTATGAGAAGCTGCTACGAAGAAGTGGGGAGGGAAGTTCACGCCTCTCAGAAGTATGGTGAGAAAGTGGGAGTGAGGAAAGGTTCCCAAAAATGGAAAAGAGTTGAAAATCCCTAACCAGAAATAAAAGAGGTGGATATGTATTTAGAATTATCGAGGAACCCCTGACGCCGACAGACCCAACCCGGTTTTGGTCGGCGTCAATAAAAAGCGAGGCCCCAACAGGCAGAAATCAGTTCGGGCTCCAGCGGAGATTTGAGTTGTTGCAGCAGAGAGCTCAAAGCTCGCAGTTGAAGCCGCTTCGCAGATAGCTGACCAAGATTCACGCAAATTCCGGACTCCTCTTCAAACCAAGAACAATTATTTTGAAGAGTGACTTAGATCCAGACCACCGAAATAAGTTTTTTTTTTTACTTTCGTCCAAAGACACACCGAAACACCAATTTCTTAGAGAGCAAACAACTTGAAGCGTTAAAACTTGCCTAACGGAAAACGACGTGTCACAATCCACAGAACGGGTCGGGAGATAGATGCAGTCCTATGTATCGAACAACCGAACATAAAGTTTGTTACCTTTTTCTTTGATACTTTGAACTTATTCAGTTTTCATTTTATTTTCTTTTATGCATATTTGTGTGGTATCACCCCGTTGAACTCAGTTTGCATTACGGCCCCTACCACTGTTTGATCTCGTCTGTTCAAGATCAATTCACAACGTGGGTTGGCAGACTGAGATCAATGCAGTTACCTTGGTAACCAGGCGTTGGAAGCGAGTTGGGAACGACGAGGCTGATATCAAATCTAACCAGATTCCCACCCGAATCACCAAAAGGTTAGAACGTCACATTTGGGTGCCGCTACCGATACCAAGACAGTTGGTCGTCACAGGACGAGACAACAAGACTGACGCGACAGGCGGACGTCACGTTTGGAGCAGCGACACCCGAACGGAGCAGCGAGGAGCGAACGGCTGGCGCCGCGGCGAGGACGTCACAATTGGTGCTGTTTAGGGACGTCACAGCTGGTGCCGTGGTAGATCAGGATAGAACGTCACAGTCGGCGCTGCGACCAGGGGACGACGTCACACAGAGTTCTTACCGAATCGGGAAATGGAAACTGTCTTGAACGGCCACTCTTCTATATCATTTTAGCATCAAAGCAGATGACCCACAGGGCTATATCCTTGAACCTATGTTCTTCCTAATTTTCATCAATGTCTTTCCTGATGGCATCACTTATCAACTTTGTATTTGTATTAATAGTAAGCCTGAGCGTTTTTATAAGCTAAAACTGGCATCTGATGCAGAATGTTATCTAAATTCCGTTGCTAACTGGGGCAAGGGGCGGTTTGTTAATTTAAATTCTTCTACAATAAGCTTTCTCTCTTGTAATCGCCTGAGATTACGATTTTTGCTTTCAATCAGTATGGCTGATGCTATCCACCAGTATGGCTTCTTCTCGGACTAACATTTTCCGTGGGCATGAAGTGGAAATATTATATTGATTCTGTTGCTGGGTCTGATGCTAGGAAAGTTGGTTCCCTGTGTCATATTAAACAATTTTTATTGCCTGAATCTATCTTACGTATTTATAAACCTAATATTCGTCTTTGCTGTGAATATTTCTGCCACATCTGTTTTTTCTTTTTTGTTTTTTTTTACGGCTTATTAAAATCAATCAGTTATTTAATGCCGGCAAAATTGTTAATGCTGGTAATATTTTTTCTTCAAAATTCTATCGCTGGTAATATTTTCTTTTCTTCAAAAATCTGTTGCTGGTAATATTTTTTTCAAAAAATGTATAACTGGTAATATTTTTCCAAAAATGTATTGCTGGTAATATTTTTCCAAAAATTTATTGCTGGTAATATTTTTTCTTCAAAATTCTATTGCTGTTAATATTTTTTTTTCTTCAAAAATCTATTGCTGGTAATATTTTTTTTTCAAATGTATAGCTGGTAATATTTTTTTCAAAAATGTATTGCTGGTAATATTTTTTTTCAAAAATGTATTCCTGATATTATTTTTTTCAAAAATATATTTCTGGTAATATTTTTTTTACAAAAAAATATTTCTGGTATTAAAACCTATATTAACACTTTCATAGTGTTTTCAGCCCTGTTTGGGGAGGGGGTCAACTATTTGCCAATAGCTGGGACCCTAAAAGGTGCTACCACCCCAGGTCAAGGTGAACCTGGGAACACCAACAATTAAGAGGTGGTTCCATGCTCCTTAAAACCTCCTGATCACAGGCCTTGCTGTTGGATGTAATTTGTCGTCTTACCCAGGACGCGGATGTAGTTTATCGTCGTATCCAGGATGCTCTGGTCTGGTGCTCCTGCTATATATTTAGACATTCTTGATAAAATCCAAAGAAGAATCGGCAATGTTATTGGGCTTGATTTGGCATCCCAGCATAATTCACATTCCCACCGCCGTAATGTAGCTTCCTTGTGCCATTTCTATAAATACTTTCATTGTAATTATTCTGATAGATTTTCCCCCGATAGTATTTTTTATTCCCAACCCCCACCGACAAATTCCACATTTTTATTGCACTAGTTAGAAGACTTGAGGTATTATAGTGTCTGTAGTAAGAATGGTAAGTAAGAATATTTTGTTTTGGTGTAAGGATTATTGTGTCATATTTAGTTCAGTAATTGTGGCTAGATAAGTTTAAGATAAGACAGTCCCTATCCCTACCTTTTTGCCACATGTTTGTATTAAAACAAAATAAATATTAATTTCTGCTATGATATCAAGACTAGAATGGCGGCAAGGTCTATGCTAACAGTTTCTTCTATCGCATTTCTGGCATGTGGAACTTTCTTCTGGCTTCTTGCTGCCCAGTCGATTTAAATGCAATGTCAATCGGTATCATCTATCTTATTTTTTTAATTTTTTATTCTTCTCTCTCCTTAATAATGTTTTATTTTTCTCATATTGTCTAACGCTCAGTAACCCCTTCAGTTTGAGTGGATTTATTACCTTGTTTTTCGTGAAAGGATTAAAAAATATTTCTTACATAAATATATATATATATATATATATATATATATATATATATATATACATGAAGAAATATAGTCTTAAGATGTGCTATGACGATTGCATCTAGCATGAAACAGACTGTCGCCTCTAAGTGTTGACTTCTATGTTCACTTTTATATGTATATATAAATATAGGATTGGTGTATACGGAATAAATTCCAATAACCAAAAAATACTATTCTTAAATATGTGCTAATACAGAGTAGAGCAAATATAATTTATTCGAAAATTATAAAATCACTACTAAAATAGCCATTTTGTTTCAACATTTTTCGTGTCTTATCAAGTGATGGAGGTGAATCAGAAGTGTTGAAACAAAAGCTAGTTATAGTGATTTCATAATTTATGTTATAATTTTCGAATAAATTATATATATATATAATTAATTGAAAATTATAACATAAATATATTATGAAATCACTACATAAAAATTATATATATATATATATATATATATATATATATATATATATAATGAAGGATTTTCCAATAACTTGACTGATTTTTTAAATGTGAATTAAGTTTCAGCTTCTAAAGATTTCTTTCTTTTTCTTTTGGATTTAACAACTTAATTCTTTGGCAATTTCAACCCTGGAAAGATTAACAATCAAACCACGCGTTTAAACTATCGAAGTCTCTTAGGAAAATGGACGTTCAAACAGAAATGCAATGAGAAGTTCCAAGGTTGCATCATCTCTCGAAACATCGAAGTCAATTGGCCACCACAATCGTGCGACTTGAAGCCTTTAGATTTCTTCCTTTGGAGTCAGCTCAAAAGTAAGTTCTATGCCAACAAGCCAACAACAATTCAACAGACGAAGGATGAGATAATATTCCATATAGGTGAAATCGAAGAACAACTATGCAGAGAGGACATCAAAAATTTTGACGATCGAGTGGAGGTGTGTCGCTGAAGCCTTAGCGGACAGTTGGACGATATTTTTTCACACATAATTACTATGACTTAAATAACATGTTCCAATAATGAAATAAATAAATTTTCACCAATAACACTTATTTATTTATTGCTGACTTTGATCCGTCTTAATGAAACACCCTTATATATAATCCGTCTTAATGAAACACCCTTATATATATCCTAAGTTTTCAATTACTTAAGTTGGAGTTTTAAACAATTTCCGAATGTTTGTCATTAACTGACATTTTGGGCAGACCTCTATACATGTTTTCTGTGCAACAGTATCGATTTGCAAACTCTTAAAAACAATATGTTCTGTGTTAACACAATCTTTTCTACAAATGCAAAAATTAACTGGTGGTTTCAGGCCAATCATAACCTTGCTTGAACTTGTGCAAGCATGAAATTCAGATATCGTGAGCTAGAAGCTTTTAAACATTTGCCTAAAAAAAAATAATTAATAATCAACAAAGAATTGTTTTATTTTAAAATGCACGTCGCTTCAGGACGTAGGCTACCATAGCTCTCCACAAATGCATTTCTTTATTATCTGTGAATTGTCATGCATTCTTAGGAAAGATAGTGGAGAGGTTTTCCATTGGCTTTTCCATATTCCTTACAATGCGTTCTTGGGAAAGATAGTGGATAGGTTTCCCGTTGTCTTCTCCACAGACACCTTTTCTTTATTATCTGTGAATTGTTATCGCTACTTTGGACAGATAGTGGAGTGTTGATTCGTTGTCTATCTATCTATCTATCTATCTATCTATCTATCTATCTATCTTTTGATATAACGATGTCTATTTAAATCTATATTCATTACCCATCCATCCATCTCTCTCTCTCTCTCTCTCTCTATATATATATATATATATATATATATATATATATATATATATATCAGCCCGATTGATGTTCCCTTGTGCCTGAATTAACTTTTGTTGAATCTTTCTCTCTCTCTTTCTCTCTCTTTTCTCTCTCTCTTTCTCTCTCTTTTCTCTCTCTGTGTATGTGTACAAATGTGTTTATTAATTCCTTGTAGTGAGACAGTGTATATGTATGGAGGGGGAATATACACACGCATATACGCACGCACTACTTTGGAAAGATAGTGGAGTGTTTATTTGTTTTCTATCTATCTATCTATCTATCTATCTTTTTGATATAACGATGTCTATTTAAATCTATGTTCATTACCCATCCATTCATCTCTCTCTCTCTCTCTCTCTATATATATATATATATATATATATATATATATATATATATATATATATATATATATATATATATATATATATATATATTATGCCTATATATAACTATGTTGAATGGAATTAACTATGTTCTCTCTCTCTCTCTCTCTGTGTGTGTGTGTTTGTGTGTGTGTAGGTGTACAAATGTGTTTATTAATTCCTTGTAGTGAGACAGTGTGTATGTATGGAGGGGGAATATACACACACATATACACACACATGCTGACAGAAACACACGAAGATGGAAAATAGACTTAAGAACATACAGGGGTCAATCAAACATTAAAAGATAAGATACCGATAACTAATTCATCATTTCTCTTGGACCAACTTTAATTGTTTTATGATCCTTCGCGCAGAACTCTTCACTGCCAATTCAAGAAAGACATTCGGATTACTAAGACAAAAACAGAGAATGTCTCATATCAAGAATATTTAACATCGAAAAACACAAAGGAGAAAAAAAAAAATTTTTTTTAATATGTGGAAATCTCCGCCTTTTACCTGAAGACGGTCGCGAGACCAGAAACACGTGTAGCAAAATTATGGAAAATAAAACAATATTATTTTAATAAAATTGACATTACAACCAAAAACGTTTGCGGTACCTCTCTTTTTTTTAATATACACACTTTTCTCTTGTTGGAACTACTATAACCTCTTCCCCTATATATATATATATATATATATATATATATATATATATATATATATAGCAGCTCGATTGATGTACCCATGTGCCTGAATTAACTCTGTTGACTCTCTCTCTCTTATCTCCCCTCTCCTCTCTCTCTCTCTCTTAACCCCTCTATCTCTCAGCATAAAAATT
The DNA here is from genome assembly GCA_903632075.3 of Acanthosepion pharaonis. Classification (NCBI taxonomy): domain Eukaryota; kingdom Metazoa; phylum Mollusca; class Cephalopoda; order Sepiida; family Sepiidae; genus Acanthosepion; species Acanthosepion pharaonis. Next base: position 801,398 of record CAHIKZ030000602.1, read on the forward strand.
AGTCATTGTGAGGTGTTTGGTTCCATGTAAGAACTTCTTCAGACTATTACTGACATTACTGATGGAACCACGCCTTCGCGTCCTTATTTTATATAGAAATGGAATTCCATAAATTAAATGGTTATTAGTGTAATGTACATTCTCGAAATGAAACACTGCCTTTAGAATTTTTTTCTTTTTCTTTTATTATTTAACCAGTATAGATAGAAATATATATAGCTAGGTAGCTAGCTAGATAAATAATAAATGTATATCTATTTGTGTATACTACATGGCGTTATATACTAGGACTAACTAATGGTGCAATTAATGGTCAAAACTGGAAGCATATTTTAAAATGTCTGCATTTCAGTAATTTTTAAGAAAAAAATTAAGTTATCCACATTTTTAAGAAAAAACTTAAGTTGTCCTCAAGGACCCATGGCACAGTGGATAAAGGCGTTGGTTAGATCCTGTGACAGGACCCAAAGAGTGTGAGTTCCATACCCGGTTAAGGCAGTGGAGAACTTTCAGGGGGAAATTAGCAGGAGATAACTGATAACGGACACCCATCAAACATGGCACGTGGAACTAGAACAGTCTACCCCAGTGTGCGAAATAAAGGGTTCAGTTTGAAATTCCAACCACCTGAAGAAGGCCGGAGCGTACAACGGCCGAAACGTTGTGATAAATATGGCGACAAAGATAAGGACAATAATCCGAATAATGTAAATAATGTACATAATACCTCATCTCAGAAATATAGACAGACTTTAAACGATGTTCTTAATTTAAATTATTTTTTTTCTTTAATTGTTTAGTATAAAATATAACTTTTTCTTCTGTTCGCTTTTGTTATGTGGCTCATTAGGCTTATTGTTCGATTCAGTTCACATTCGTTTGCGCCTGGTGTCTTAGGCAGTGCTATGAAAATAGAGCTACTTAGATCTTCCGGTATATCACCACTGTTGTAAATTTAAATAATAAACAAATAAATGTTACAATTCCGTCTGAATCAGAGTCACTACATTTTGCAACAGACTCCCGAGAGGATACTTCCCGTATCTCTACAATCTTCACCCTTTCAAATCACCTGCTTCAGCCTCAGCTAGTAACCCCTTATTTAGCTGGCTCTCGGCCACAGTACTGGGTGAACAACCGTAATAAAAACGATATGGATATAATTTTGATGACAGCGATAGTCATCATGATGAAAAATTCCACTCAGCAACCGAACATAGATCTATGATTAGACAAAACTTTCGTACCAATCAAAAAATAAGCAATGCCCCCCCCCCTCTTTAATTCCATGCAATACGGATTTCGCACTATTGCCCTCGGGAAAAGCATGACTCAATCACTTTACTTCCACAGTGAATTAAACAGCAGGGAAGACTAAGCCCGCTAGCCTTGGTTGACAGAAGATGTAAGAAAAAGATGGGTCTGACTCGAAAACCGTGTAAAAATTTACGCGAAATCGTGCAACTAAATTCCAGGATTAGTCATTGCAACTAACAGATAATAAAGAACAGGACATCTGTGGAGAACATACCGAAAGAAGGTAGAATTTTAAGAGATGTGTTCAGATGGAATCAGCGGACTGAGAAGCATTTTGGAAAGGCGTGAACCTATACTCCCTTAAACTATCGGGCAGATTGTACCCAACTACAGACCAGATTGGGCTCTTTAATCTTAGCTGACACCTGAATTTAAAACCATGGAAAATATAATGTGAATTGACATCATTATCTTTCACTAGAAGACCTGCAAATTCTGGTTTGAAATGAGCATGTATTGAGATTCGTCGGGCAGATAAAACGTTATTCCCCGTTTGATTTTAACGTCTTAAATTCTACTGCTTCTGTTTAATTAATTTTGTTTCTTCTAGGAATCTTGCTGACACTGATATTCCTCTCTGGTAAGAATTACTGACAATGGCAATTGGGTTTCTAATGCATTCATTTAATCCGACTAGTATACAGTGAGCTCCACCCCCGTAATCGCGGGGGTTAGGGACCAGAACCGGCCACGAATAGTTAGAATCCGCGAATACTTGTGACCCCCCTAAAAGTGCTTATAAGTACCTATTTTGATTGTTAAAACCCCAGATGCCTTAAACTTTCATCCTAAACAGTTTAGAAACATTTCACACCCATTTTAGAATACTTTTTAAAAATAGTATTGGTGACCATAGTCTTAGCGTAAATTTTCTTTCATACGTACAATAACCGTGTTTAATCACGTATAAATCGATACAACCATTGAAAATACTGTATAAATTGTATTGTAACAAGACAAAATATGAAGTTTAAAACATTTTCTAAAAACAGAACCACTTTTAAAACCTAAGCCGCAGCCCTTAACAGGGAACAAAGCCCAAGCACTACGCATGGTTTTGCGTTTGTTTTTTAATGATGTACAATTCTGCCAATTTTTACCATAAAAATGGACTTTTATATGTGTTAAGTCACTTAAATAACAGGAAAATAATACAAGAATATTTTAAATATGTTTTATCGAGAAAATACGCAAACTGAGGGAGTTATCAGCGAATAATGTGTACATATATTCTTCGAATATTCGGGGTTTCCACGAATAACAAGTACATATGTTCTAAAGAAAAACCCGCGAATGTGTGTAGTTGGGAAATAAGCGGTGGCTTACTGTATACATTTGTGTATTTTGGCGGCAAATTCTCTTTTAGCCATGTCTTATTGAATAATTTACTAACATAATGTTTGTTTATTTTTATGATAATCCTTTCAAATTCACGAATATTTTTCCGTATATTAGAACTGAATAAAGTAAAAAATGCACTGTTTCAGTGCATTTCTTGCCCTATTACATTGTAATATACTGAGAAATATTCGTGGATATGAAAGGATTATGATAAAAAACATGCATTCTACAACATTAAAGCTACGCTTATATACAAGTTTTAGTATTATACCCATTACGTTGAGTATAAATGATGGATTGATTCGTTTTGTACGGCTTAGCAAACAACTGGAAGTTATTTAAAGCCAGAAAATATATGCAGATTGTAAGATTTTTTTTAAAGATAATAATGGTATAGTTATACAAGTTTTACTAATTAACCCATAGCTGGGGGTAAAAGAAGTGGGTTCATACCTTTTCCCAAGGATATGTGCGCGTAAATGAATAAAACGGACCCAAATGGAATTGGAACTCGGCTCTCAACTCCATTATACATCCAAGCAACTGGTATTCCCAAGCGGCCACCCATCAAGGTACGGAGCAGATTAGAGGTTGCTTAACTTCGTGCGGGAACTTATGTTTCAACCTGATGTGGCAGTAAGCAATAGATGCTTATTGAAGTCGGATCTGGGGTCGTACTAAGAGGAATTATCTTGTTTAAATTATTAGTTATAATTCTTAAGTTACCTTTGAATTTATTCTTCACCACCGTAATTATCTGTAAGTGAGTTTAATAATTCCATTAAATATTCGAGTTGATGTCTTTCCCGAGAATCATGGGACAGATAAAAGGTAGTCAAGCTAAAATATCTGGGAAAATCCTTGAAATAAAAAAAAATGGAATCGTTCGCTTCCGAAAGAATACACAATTTAATCTAAAATTGGCATAAAACGCAAATAAAATATTTTGATAAGTAAAAACTATGCCATGTATTTATATATCTATCATTCTATCTATTTATATATCTATCTATCTATATATATATATATATATATATATATATATATATATATATATATATATATATGTGTGTGTGTGTGTGTGTGTGTGTGTGTGTGTGTAAAAGCTTTTTTGGTTAACAGATCAATGAAACTAGAAACTTTTAGATAAACACAATAAACAAACTGTTTGTTTTCAATAATGGAAGCAACGAAAATCGATTTTCGAAAGCATAAACATTTTACTGACAAAAATATTCTCATCTTCCACCATTTAACGATACATAATTTCCGAAAAAGCAAAACAAGAAAATAAACTTACTTCTCCACCCCCCTCACTCCTCTCCATCGAGTCGATAGGGCTGTTTTCTGAAATGTTTAGAAACAAAAAGCACCCACACAGAATTTGTTTGAAAGAAACAGAAAATTACATTCTTTAACACAGCAAATGTATTTTGAGACTCCATAGAAACGTTTCAAGAGATCCTCTAAAAAATAAATAAATAAATAAATATAACATCTGATCTGTTGTTTAGGATAAATCAATGAAAAAAAAATATATAAAATTGCAAAAAAAAAAATAAAATTATATTCCAACACAAAGAATTTTCAGAGACGATTCGGAAGCCGAGAATCAAAATAAAGAATTATCTTATCTTATATATATATATATATATATATATATATATATATATATATATATATATATATATATATCATATATATATCAGGGGATTAAAATTTGATATCAATATGGGGTTTGGGAATAGATTTAGAAATATCCTCAAGGACATTGTTTTTTTGTTTTTTTTATAAAACAGTTCTTTCTCCACCCCCGTTCTGTCACCCCTTTCTCCCCTCTCTTACTATACACAATACATAAACACACACATACAAACACAAACAACACACACACACACACACACACACACACACACATATATATATATATATATATATATATATATATATATATATAATATCATCTATAGACAGATTGTTTCGCTGTATCACAGCTCATCAGTGTGACTAGATGCTTGTTTCGCTGTATCACAGCTCATCAGTGTGACTAGATGCTTGTTTCGCTGTATCACAGCTCATCAGTGTGACTAGATGCCCGGTTGCCTCTAGCTAGGATCGAAACCCGGATTAATTGGCGTCATTTATTTTTAGATAAACAGATATTTAAAGATATTTTTGTAGGTACAAAATTTAATGATCGAAATAAAACTATACAATTTAATATTACAAGACATATTAAAACAATATTAAATAATAAAAAAAAACAAAAACCTCAACAACAAGGTGGGAAGCAACCTATACATATGTATATATAACAACCTATATATATATATATATATATATATATATATATATATATATATATATATATATATATATATATAGCGTGTAGTCGATAAATCGTTGTCTAAATTACGCAAAAATAATAACGCTGACATCTCGTACTAACAAATATATTTCTTTTAAATTACACAAAAATATCTTAAAATACTAAAGAGTAAGTTTGTTCAATCAAATCGCTACTGGCTTCAACCACGGCCCCCAGACGGTTTGGGAATCATCTGCAACTACTCTGGATGCCCCCCTTGATTCTGTTAGAGAATGCTGCCATATTTTTTGCCTTCAGTTCATCTTTGGGTGAGTGTTATTGGTCTCTCGCTCAGCTGCTGCCCGCACCTAATAATCAAGGTGGTTGTAGTCTGGGGTGTTAGCTGGCCAAATGTAAGGGGTCACGTGATCGCAGAAATTGTCTAACAACCATGACTGTTTTCTCGTGCTTGTTTGACATGGTGCAGAGTCCAGTTGCTACACTTAGGGTAATAGAGATAAACTTGGTGCATGTTGACAGATTTAGGATAACAGAAATAAACACGGTGCAGAGTCCTGTTGCCAGACTTAAGACAACAGAAATAAACCCCATTTATCCATTTCAGTGGGCGAAAAAAAAAGTATTTTGTGTAATACAACAAAGAATAAATAATCTTCATTTAGTATTTTGTAGAGTAGCCATTATTCATTTCTACAGCAACTAACCTCTTCTTGTAGTTCTCAATTAATGATTTGCAAATTGTAGTTGGTATTTTGTTCCATTCTCATTCGCAGACGGTCTTCAGGTCTTGGATGTTTGTTGGAGCTTTCGAGTGGGTTTGCATTTTCAAATAATAAAATTCTAGATTGGGTCTAAATCTGGGGACTGACTTGGCAATTTCAGGATATTTACATTATTTTCAGTAAGCCATTTTTTCGTAGATTTTGCAGTGTGCTTAGGATAATTATTTTGTTGGAAGATTCAATCAGGAGAAATTTCAAGATTTCCAACCGAAATTATTAAATTTGCTTCCAAAATATTTTGATATACTGCGTCATTCATTCTACCATCTATTACTGATATGTTGCCAGTACCCTTTGCAGAAAAGCATCCCCAAACCATGATGATGCCACCACCAAATTTCACTGTTGGAAATATGTTCTTTTGTTTGAAGGCATCGCCAACTTACCTCCATACATGATTTCTAGAATTACGTACAAAAACTCAATTTAGGTTTTAGGTTTTGTCTGTCCATAATATCCTTTCCCAATACGAATTTCCCTTATCATTATCTTCTTGAACAAATTTCAACCTGACATCTCTGTGTTTTTTCAACAGCAGTGCTTTTTCGGAGGGGAGTGAGATTTTAGATTGTTCCTATGATTTGTGAATTTATCAATTCTTTACCTCTTGGCATGATGAAAACCTTCTTGCACGAATATCGATTACAGAATATTTCGATTGTATTTTTAGGCTAAAAATAACTACAGATAACATTATTGCAAGATTCTAGGATATGCCGCTTCTATAATCTAGAGTATTGAAGTAATTTAAAATTTATAAAATCTGAAATTTATATTGTGTAAATACTTATTTTATTCATTAAATGATTATATTTGTATTAAATCATTTTTTTCTATTTTCTATGCATATTTAGTTATTATGCATAGTGTACAGTTAATTATATGAAAAGTATGTTTATTCATTAGTTGGAAATACAATAAATTAAAATTTATATGGGTACGAATGTTCGTTTCCATCCCCACTGTATATACACAGATTTTGTATATATGAAAAATATAAATATATATCTTATACATACATCTATATGAAACTCTTATATATACACATATATGAAAGTATAATATATATATTAATATGTCATATATAGATAAATATTATACATCTATATACATTATATATATGCATATAAATATATATATCTATCTGTATCATATGTATTTGTAACTCTTATATATATTAGATGTATTTATGTATATATGAAACAGATATAAATCTTATATATGTTATGTATTTGAAACTCATACGAAATTACGAAAGAATACAACTAAATGATGTTCAGTCTGATTTTTATTTTATATCGAATGAACAAATAACAGCTATGATACAAAACTAATTTTCTTTAAGAGCTGAACATTATGGCCCTGAAAGAAATACGACGCAAAATTTAAATGCAATTTTTCAAGTAATAATAATTATAATATTTACGCATATATATATATATATATATATATATATATATATATATATATATATATAATGTGTGTGTGTGTGTGTAATATGTAGATATCCATTGAACGTAAATACGATCCAAATCATCAGATTCAAATTCAAAAAGAAAACAGAAAAAAAAAGGAAATCAAAAACAGAATTTAGAGAAAGTGTAAGTAGGAGGATTGACAGAGATTTTTTGGAGATGGGGTTTTTAATCGACGGATGTCTAATACATAAAGATACATTTCGTGACATACACACCACAGACAATTCGGATAGGAAGGGGAAAAAAATATATATATATATATGTGTGTGTGTGTGTGTGTGTGTTTAGATATATGAACGTAATGATTCTTCAAAGGAAAGAAAAAAGGCTGACTTGTCGATTCCAGGATGATAGAGTTTTTTAACCGTTTACATTAAGATATTAAATTTATAACACTATACACATAGAAATCCATATATTTACTTAAAAGAAATAATAACTTCATCCTTGATCATCAATGTCTATATAATTTATGGCCGGAAAAGAAAAATAAATTATAAGAAGCTGAGTAAAATTAAATGAAATAAATTAAATAACAATGAATAATGAAACTTGTATAAACGAGAATTGCTGCCTAGATAAATTATATATATATATATATATATATATATATATATATATATATATATATAGCCTTCAGCAAAAAAAAGAAAAGGACTGACATATATTTCTGGGTGATTTAAACAGCCTTTGTGCTCTGTGTTCAATATCATGTGTTGGTGTCCTAATTACAACAAATATAATTCTATGCCGCTAATTATACACACAGCGAGTGCAGGGAGGGACATTGAATTTCATTTCTTACTGTATTTACAGAGATAGATAGATAGATAGATAGATAGATAGATAGATAGATAGATAGATAGATAGATATGAAAAACTGACATAGCTAAATATATAAACACATAGATATGAATAGACTGATATATATATATATATATATATATATAGATAGATAGATAGATAGATAGATAGATAGATAGATAGATCCGTAAATATGTTGATAGATACGTAGATAGATTGAAATCGATATGAACAGACTGAGATAGATAGATAGATAGATAGATAAATAGATAGATAGATAGATAGATAGATATGAAAAACTAACATAGCTAAATATATAAACACATAGATATGACCAGATTGATATATATATATATATATATATATATATATATATATATATATATATCCGTAAATCTGTTGATAGATACGTAGATAGATAGAAATCGATATAAACAGACTGAGATAGATAGATAGATAGAAAGGTTCTTTGCATTATCTTATCTATGTTCCTTTTTCAAACTGAATGAAAACAGAAAAATACAATCGTAAAGAAAAAAGACTGCTCAAAAAAGATAAGAGTTGCGAAAGTAAGCAAAAATAAAGGAGACAGGCAAACAGACAGGTAGACAGAAAAACAAGGCAATGAGAGGAAAAGAAATATGTCTCCAGAAACCCAAGTCTGAATACTTCATCATCGGCGCCATGATCGAAACTTATTTTATAATTAATCAAGAACCCAAATCGCGACGATGCCAGAAGGAATGTGGAAACTCTTCTGAAAATTCTACCGTGTTTGTTTCCTCTTTAGATGACGTACATTTTAAGAGAAAATATTAATTTGATTCTAACCTGCTGCCTCTTTTTGATGTCAGATGATTTTCCAACCAGGTGTAATGTTTGTCAGTTATTTTATTTCAAAGGCGATCATCGATCTTCACTGTTTCCTATCCTTTGTAGCTCGTACTAAGATTTCTGTTTTCTCAAATATCTCCAAGTTCCTGATCTGCCATCCATTTAGCAGTGGTTTACCTAAATCACGCCGCTGGAGAGTATTGCATTTCGCTGATGTTATAAAGATTACCATTTCATTTCCAAACTCCGTTTTCTTTATTCCTCATTCAGTAACCCATCCACGGTTACAAAACTATGAAAAGGCATTGGTATTTGATTTTACTATGAAAAGGCCTTGGAAAGTGATTTTATTATGAAAATGCATTGGAAAGGGATTTTACTATGAAAATGCATTGGAAAGTGATTTTACTATGAAAATGCATTGGAAAGTGATTTTATTATGAAAATGCATTGGAAAGTGATTTTATTATGAAAATGCATTGGAAAGTGATTTTACTATGAAAATGCATTGGAAAGTGATTTTATTATGAAAATACATTGGAAAGGGATTTTACTATGAAAATACATTGGAAAGGGATTTTATTATGAAAATGCATTGGAAAGGGATTTACTATGTATTATATACTGTACCTATGAACAGTAATGGGTATGTCCCAGTCCTCATAAATACGCTGGACTCGATTATACTAGGTTACAGTAATAAATAAGTGTCTTTTTCCTAGATTTTCAGATACGACATTTAGCCATCGTCACACCAATAGTCGTAAGATTCACTGAAAAACTCTGTTGAACTAGAAAGAAAACAGGTTTTGTTTTTTGTCAGTCACACTATATCTACCCAATTGAGCAATGATGATAGGAAAAATATCATTCAGGTCTACATTAATGCCAGCAACATTCATACTCTGGCTTCCATCTTCAAATTCCATTCAAGAACCATCAATACAACGGTGAGTAATTTTAAAAGAGAGATCAATGGAGAGGAAAACTGGATCTGGAGTTCACATCAGCAAGAGGGATCATCATTTCAACTTAGAGCTAAATGAATTTTTATTGTTGAAAGTAGAGTTCAATAGTGTTATTAAAAATCCCGGAGACTTCCAGTAAGATATCTTTAATCATTTCTAAATACAGCGGTTCAAAACTGAATGTAAAAATTGGACATTTTTGCTGATACACGATTTGGACAATTTTATTGTTACGCACTAAAAATATATATGAATAATTCATAATGAAAGCTTATGAACAAGAGCCGTAAGACAGTCCATAAGATCTTGTCGGCTTTCCCGATCGTTAAATACATTTTTTGCCTTTCATTTTAATAAAACAGACATTTTTTTTAACTTTTTGTACTCTCCTCGGAGAATGCATTCACATTCGTTTTCTACGTGTTATTGCTGTTTTTGAAACTCTCTAATAATGCGATAAACACCGACACAAGCATCGCCTACTAAATCTTCACATCGCCCATGCCATATTCTTTTTTTTTTGTTTTGTTTTGTTTTTAATGAATTTTGAAAGTTTTAAACACTATTTAAACGCCATTTTGTAAATGTTTAGAAATAAAGATTGTTGTGGATTCCGGGGATGGAATCCTGCACAAATAAATAAACAACGCCAGTAATTGAAATAGAAAAATATGTGTATTAAAAGTAAGAATACAAACTTGAAATGAAGATTAGTAGTCCAGGAATGCGGGTTAGTAGAAAAGTATATGTACAAGTCTCTGTAAGTGAAGCCGTAATTATCTCTTTTTCTGGACTCTCGTATAACTCTAAGTGAACACCCTGTCATGACCATTTTGTCACGCTATCTCTTCGTAGTATACATATACTTTGGACGAGTCCATCTTGTGTACAAGGGGCGAGCCCCACAATAAAGATATTTCCATCTTTTTTTTTTTTTTTTTTCAATTTCTCCCAAAGACTATTTTTCGGGATTCTGATTTTTCGGTATTTTATAAAATCGGGATTTCAAACTTTTGGATTTTAAATTTGAGGAATTCGACATTCGGGATTATGATCAACACCCATATATCGGGTAAACTCATGATCGCAAAAGCGTTAAACGCAGGGCCACAAATTCATATCCTTACAACTTATTATGTTAGATCTATCACTGAAATTGGAGCGCTTTCCCCTTCGTACCACGCATATAAAATGAAGTACATATTATACAGAGTTCGACAAAAGAAATGTACACGCACTTCAGGACAAGAACTTGTCTTTTGTAGTTTTATCGAATTGCGATAACACCGTTTACTATGGGGGAGCCACAACGTTGTTCTGTATTACAGAAAACCGAATATATTGGCGGCCCCTAGACAAGAAATTGAAAATGCAGGTGCAACAATCCCATTGGATACTTTGAACAACGTTGCCAAAGTAGGACTGCACTGTGCTAATAAAAGCCTGGAAGCCAAAAGCCACAATCTATTCCATCTCTAGTGATTGTACAAACCAAAGGTAACTTGTAATAATCTGCTGATGTTGGAATAAATTTAGTATTCCAAGATCCGCACATTTCTTTTTCCTTTCCTGAAGCGTGTATACATTTTTCCGGCGTACTTTTCATCTCTCTCCCTTTATACACACACACATACACACAAACAAACATACATATATATGTATGTATGTATGTATATTAATGCATGTTTCATTAAATAATATAGACAAGTTTCGTCTATTTATTTTAAGTAAGTTCCTTTCATATTGCCTGATAAGCTTAATAACATTATCATTGAAAGACGAAAGGAAATCACCATATTGATACATTTTTAAATCCAATCTAGGCTTTCGTCTTATATAAGCCATTATAAAAGATGACAAATACTTTTCAATATATCAACCAATACACGGAACAATAATAACAGTCTGTTTTTGGTGCCAAAAAGTTGTAAAAAGTGTTGAACATTACCATGAATCGGTATTCTTTGAGACTTTACCATTCATAGTGACAGACATAAAAAATCTAATAGAGAAAGTATTGAGATTAAAGATTGCATAAAATTAATGTCATCTCATTTATATGGTACTAGCCGAGGTACCTGGCGTTACCCGGCGTTAACCGGGTTTACATTGCTGCATTTGTATAACAGTACACCCTTGTATATCCCCGCCCCTTGTATACTCGCACCTCCCTGTCTAGAAATGCCTGCCGGCGTCCTCGCTTGCATGCATCATCCGTTGGTATACTAAGCTATTCCGCACTCATCTATTTTACGATATGTCTTTCGCATTCCTTTATAAAGGTATTCCATCGATAAAAACTTCTTGTGTGGTCGTTGTTCGGGGTTAAATTATTTCAATATTTTAGATATTCAGTAAATTTCCTATTGTCCTAATAACTTTCAAATCGTATGGAATTGTTCACAAATTTAATAATCAAACAAGAGCAGGGATGAAGCGTCAGAGCTTGATTCAACTGCAAGTGCAAAGGCATGAACGCCACCGTCCTTTTTTGCATGTTTACTGTAAAGCTGGGGTTAATAAGAGGTTATTCGCGAAATTTGTTCCCTTTTAACGCTTCAATAATCCTACTCAAACAATCTTTGCATCAAAGATTGTTCGAATGCCAATTTAGGATGGAATCATATGAAGAAGCTATTGGCTAAATGACAAAAGCCAATTTTGGACTTAGTTTGTTGCAGATTTCGTCCACTTAACTGAATTGATCTAAACCAAACATTCACACAAGATAATATGTGTGTCATGTGTAATTTACATGGCAACTTCTCTAACAAGCTTTTTTCCCTAGTGTCCTGACTATGTGAACTTGAGCACACTACTAGATTGGCTTCTAGGTCCAGCCCTTTTACTGTTAAAATAGTTAAATGTAACCACATTATATATATATATATATATATATATATATATATATATATATATATATACTAGCCAAAAGTACCCAGTGTCGCATGGATGTACATGGTTGTAATTGCATAACCGCACCTCCTTTTTTAACCCCCACCTCCATCTAGAAATATCTGTCTGCTTCCCCGCTTGCATACATCGTCTGTTGGTATACTAACCTACTCCCCACCCTTCGTCATTTTTATGGTATGTCCATCACAAGTTTTTGATTGTTCCTTCTCAAACAATCTTTGCAGCAAAGTTTGTTCGAATGCCAATACAGGATGGAATCATATGAAGAAACTACTGGCTAAATGGCAAAAGCCAATTTTGGACTTAGTTTGTTGCAGATTTCATCAACTTAACTGAAATAATCTAAACCAAACATTCACGCAAGACAATTCGCGTGTCAAGTGTAATTTACATGTCAAATCTGGAAAGCATTGGATGAAAAACCAGGGAGTTATGGCCGAAAAACGGACTTTTTGAACAGTCCCTCTCTTATCGCCCTAACGAGCTTCCTTGTGTCTTCTCTATAAATATTTTCATGTTAATTGTTATGATGGGATCTTCCTATTGGTACTTGAACATTATGAATTTAAGTGTACCACTAGGTAGGCAGAAAGGTCTCATCGTTTTTTTTTTATTGAAATGGCTATATGTAACCGCAAGTTCTATACTTATAGTTTCTTCTTTTGTACTTCTTGCACTTATGAATTTAAGCACAGTACTAGATTGATAAGAAGGTCTAATCATTTTACAGGTGAAATGGCTAGATGTAACCGCAATTTCTATGCTAATAGTTTCTTCTAGGGCACTTCGCGCTTTTGGAAATTTCTTCCTGCTTCTCACTTTCCAGTCATCTTTAATCTTCAAAAATTCAAATGCAATGCCAATCGTTATCTTCCGTCATCTTAATTTATGTTCCTTTAATATCCTTTCTCCTAAGGTTTTCTTTTTTTTTTTTTTTATTTTCTCCCAAGCAGCAAAACATTTTATTCTTAGTGGCTTTGATGATATGCTTGGTGTGAAATGCTTTTAAAAAATGTATTCCGTCAAAAACGACATAATCGATCGATGTAACCTGAAAAATGGTGAATAATGTTGTTGAATTTTCTGTGAGACAATGTTGGAAAGAATTTTTTTTTCAGTTTTTTTGCTGATTTAACCTGCCAGTTTCAGTGGAATCGAAATAATAATAAAAAAAATACTGTATTGTTTAGCGTTTCAAATGGTTATCATTCGACGTTTCCCTCTTTCCCAACCCCGGGGCATTTTCTTTAAGATCTTTTATGTCCAGATCAAATTGAAAACAACTCGATAATATTTACACATATTGCTTCTTAAGGAGGTTGAAAGCGACAGCGAAACGCCGATAAGGGAATATCTGTTGAGAGCTAGAACGTAAATTGCAACAGAATGCCTGCAGCTGATAAGAAAAATATCAGCTTGCCTCTCGGTCGGCAGCAGGCGTAGAAATCTACGCTAGATGATGACCTAGTTCGGTTGCCTTTTGTGGGAAAGGTGATTGTATTTTGCGGTCAGTGGCATCCCGAATAAATTATAAATCACTACAAAATTTAGTCGAAAATATAAAGAAAATAGGTTTTCTTTTATTATTTAAAAAGTGTTTCAGACTAAGGAATGACGATACGCTACATCCGGCAGAAAGGCCTCTGTCCGAGAGATTGGAGTCCAGAGCCACCTCTTAATTGCCCTTATCACCAGATCCACCCTGACCCGTGAGGTAACTTTTGTTAGGGTCCCAGCTATGGTCAAATAGTGATCCCCCAAACACTACGAACATATAAAAATGAATTTAATAATAAAAATACCAGCAAGACATTTTTAAATTAAAAAACTGCCAATACATAATGAACAATGCATTTTATCTGTAGCTGAATCCATAAAATTATGTTCAAAATATTTAGATTTCGCCATTTAATAACTCATAGGTGTTGATATGCCGATAAACAAAACGAAAGAAAAATAGAAAAAAGTGAGATGAAGCATTTTTCCATGCATATTACTAAATTTATTCCATCTTAATTTCGTTGTTTTTTATCACAACATTTTAGATCAGCATTTCTCATCCTTTTTATACTTGCATAACCCTTAAAATAAATTATATGTCTCAAGAAACAAACTTATATATTATATCTTTCTCATTTTATTTTCAGCCTAGTTAACGTGGTAAATATCATAGTATATATGTTTGAAAAACTGGTTTAATGAAAAAATTAATACTTCTTTGTCAAAATTTTTGGTAATGCTAAATAAAATTCATATTGTTTTTTCATAATACTTCATCAGTGAGTTATCATTCAACCCCAAAATATTCGAAACACAAACGTAAAAAATAAACATAAGTAACCAATATCTTATACCTATAATATGTAAACAAAACGAAAATAGATAATTACTGCATCAGTTTTTTTTTTAATCCTTTAGTGGCAATATTGAAAAGATATAAGGCAAATGAATCAAAATGCCCTGTGAACCAAAAAATGGGCTAAGAAAATATTACTTTCAGAGCCATTGGATAAAGTTAAACATGTTTCTCTAATGTGAAGCCCGAGCCTATCTTTTGCTATACAAATACTTAATTCAAGGTCGAACTTTACATAAACACACACGGATTTCATTCTCAATTTAGAGGAGATGAATTCTGCCTTAGCTCTTGATACTTGTTAAATAAGAAAAAGCTTGTTCACACAAGTAAGAATTTAAAACCTGAAATAACATCATAGGTTAGATAGGATGATGTCTATATTACAATAACCAAGAATATATTGTGTGTTTATTAATATTACGTATATAAAATTAAATAAAAAATAAAAATTGCATTAGCTTATCTCACCAGCTCTCCCGGAACCCTTGGGGATCTTTTGCGGAACCTTAGGATTCCGGGGAACCCCGGTTGAGAAACGCTGATCTAGATAGACACACACTTCATTATTTCCATTGACTATCTTTGCTTTGTGACATTATTTTTTTTCTTTCATCGCGACATTTTGGGTTAATACATTCCTTATTATTGTACTATTTTTTATTCGATATTATCGATTCTTTTGATTAGAACTCTATAGGCCGATAAATCCTTCATTATTACTATTATTTTATTATTAGTTTTATACGGTTTTATTATTGCTGCTTTATTTCCCAGAGCTCTGGGTTGATACAATCTTCATTATTGCTACTATACCGGGTTTAACAGCAAAATTGTCCATCCTACATAACGTTTAATATCTAAAAGAAATCACTAAACTAATTGAGTTTCTTTTTTCTAGGTTTCAGATGAGACGGTTAGTCATCTAGAAACCATTTGTCGTAAGACTCACTGAGACATCCTGAGTTATTCAGCTAAAAAGAGATCATGTTAAAATTGCTTTGTGTCAGACCCACTATCTTTCTAAATGAGCAATGGTGAGAGGAAAAAGATCATTCAGGCCTTCAGTAATGGTACCAACATTCATACTCTGGCTTCCATCTTCAAAGTCCATTCAAGAACCATCAAGAGAATGGTGAATAATTTTGTAAAAAAGGTGGAGAAATAAAGAAGAACACTGGATCGGGAGATCATAACAGTAAGAGGGATCATTATTTCAATTTGCAACTAATACATTCTCATTGTTCAAAGTAGCGGAGAATTCCAGTAAGATATCTTTAATCATTTCTAAGATACCACGGTTGAAAGCTTAAACTAACAATTAGACAGTTCACTGTTAGACCCGCTATATTCACTAGTTTTATTTGATCTTATAATTGATGCCCTCAACAGAACAGACTGCGTCTACTCACTCTACAATAGTACCTGCAACTAAATCAAGGCTCTATTGACCCATCCCTGATATTTTCGCAATCTTTCGTGAACACAGAATGCGCGTTGCCTATCACTGCTTTCGAGCAAAACAATAACTTGTGAGCGATCTACTTCTCTGGATACCTAGCCATGGCACAAGCCGGCTTGGTCTCCCAGCAACCACTACCATTGGCCAGATATGCTATGGCTTAGAATGTCACCCTAAAAATATCATGGCCTTGATGTTTGGCGTGAGAGATTCATGAATGTCCGAGTTAGCTTGACCGAATAAATAATATTACTAATTTTATTATTCTTAATAAACTTATTCTTCCTGTTTTTTAAACCCAACACTATGAGTAGACATGGTCTTCAGTATTTCTAGTAGTAATTACTAGTTACATTCTATCTATATATATATATATATATATATATATATATATATATATATATATATATATATATATATTACAGGCATTTTATGTTTAACGTTCTTTTTATAGATACAAGTATTTAAGTAAATGCTCTGTTTATAATAAACATACGCCGACATAATTACGCCGACGTGCCTTACCGATCGGCCACAAAGAAGCGTTCGGTAGATAAATAAATTGTCGGACTTTGTCCATTTCTTAATATATATATATATGTTCATCCCAACCCTCTCGGTCAGTAAACTCTTCTTTATTACAATTATTTTATTATTGGACAGGACATGTAAGAAAAGAAAAATGTTTTCAGACGAATAAGGGGCTACGAAAAAAAAAAAAAACTGACGCTTATAATCAGAAAAAAGGAGTTGAAACCTTTGGGAGACATAATGAGGAATGGACGCTTGAGTAATTTAACGCTCATGAGGCTTATTGAAGGTTAAGGAATACAGCGTGATACCTACCTGTTGATATTGTGCAAACTGAGAAAAACAACCGCTGAAAATAAGTAAAGAAGGTTTGGTGAATTTGACACTAACAGGGACATTAAAGTCATGAGAAACAGTGGGTTCCAGTGGAAAACGTCCTTGAGGAGTAAACGGCTTTCAGAACAAGTACTACAAAGATAGAAACACGTTCAGAAAGGACAAATATTACTTTGAGCAACAAAAGGCGGGAAGCTGTGGAGGTACACAATTGCCCACATCCTGCAAGGAAATGATACAGAGAGAGAGAGAGAGAGAGGGGAGAGAGTAGTTCTTAAGAAAATTGAAAGTACTACTTTTGGGACACTATTTATTCTAGCCCTCCTTCCACCTTTCATAACAATCTGTACCTGTAACCTGTAACGACATTCACCCGGGGTGGGTTAAGCCGGCTCCAATATTGGAGTTCCATGGGAATTTGGAATTTCACAAGCGGTCACCAACCTGCATGTATAGCACATGAGATTTGATTATAGTGGTGAAGGTTTCGTGCAGGACCATCCACACTTTTTGAAGGGCCGATTACAGAGACCTGGAGCACTATGATGCCACGAGGTTCCCAAATGACCCTCCACAGGTTTTGAATTCAGAGTTGTCCTTCTCCGAAACCAGTTGCCATCCAATGCTGTTCTGCTATTTACCCATAGCTGGAAGGAGAAGAAGAGGATTCCCACCTTTCCCAAGGGTATTAGCACATAAGTGAATGTAATGGATTCGAGTGGAATTCGAACTCGGCTCTGCGATTCCTCAATCCGATCTGCCCGGTCTGTCCTGCTATTCATCCATTGCTGGGTGGGAGAAGAAGAAGAAGAGGATTCATACCTTTCCCAAGGGCATTAGCACATAAGTGAATGTAATGGAATCGACTGAAATTCGAACTCGGCTCTCCGATTCCTCAATCCGAGCTGCCCGGTCTGTCCTGCTATTCATCCATTGCTGGGTGGGAGAAGAAGAAGAGGATTCATACCTTTCCCAAGGGTATTAGCACGTAAGTGAATGTAATGGATTCGACTGGAATTCGAACTCGGCTCGTCGATTCCTCAATCCGAGCTGCACGGTCTGTCCTGCTATTCATCCATTGCTGGGTGGGAGAAGAAGAAGAGGATTCATACCTTTCCCGTAAGTGAATGTAATGGATTATGGAATTCGAACTCGGCTCTCCGATTACTCAATCCGAGGTGCCCGGTCTGTCCTGCTATTCATCCATTGCTGGGTGGGAGAAGAAGAAGATTGTAACTTTCCCAAGGGTATTATAGCATTCGAGTGAATGTAATGGAATCGACTGAACTCGGCTCTCTCGATTCCTCAATCCGAGCTGCCCGGTCTGTCCCTATTCATCCATGGGAGAAGAAGAAGAAGAGATTCATACCTTTCCCATTGCTGGAATGTAATGGATTCGACTGGAATTCGAACTCGGCTCGTCGATTCCTCAATCCGAGCACGGTCTGTCCTGCTATTCATCCATTGCTGGGTGGGAGAAGAAGAAGAGGATTCATACCTTTCCCAAGGGTATTAGCACGTAAGTGAATGTAATGGATTCGATTGGAATTGAACTCGGCTCCGATTATCAATCCGAGGTGCCCGGTCTGTCCTGCTATTCATCCATTGCTGGGTGGGAGAAGAAGAAGATTCATACCTTTCCCAAGGGTATTCCTAATGGATTCGACTGGAATTCGAACTCGGCTCCGATTCCTCAATCCGAGCTGCCCGGTCTGTCCTGCTATTCATCCATTGCTGGGTGGGAGAAGAAGAGGATTCATACCTTTCCCAAGGATATTAGCACGTAAGTGAATGTAATGGATTCGACTGGAATTCGAACTCGGCTCTCCGATTCCTCAATCCAAGCCGTTATCTATTACTCCACCGTGCCTCCCATAACAATCTGCCAACTCCTTATTCGGGATCGCCATCAGTTGCCAAATCATATTCTTTTTATCTTATCCACGGTCTTCCACGCTCTGTATTAGAAGTGGGTACTGACAGACTTGGGTGATGTAATCTTTGGGAAAGTCGTTGCACCGAACATTATTGAATGTAACTCTCATGCAGTACACAAGTGTTGATTGAGTAATATCACGACAGAGTATCTGTTCACGAATAAGCTATAATGTCCAAATTGAAGCTACACGTCGTATCAAGACGGCATCACCGGTTCTCGAAGTATTCAATACACTTGGTTATTTATTTTTTTTTGCTTTTATTTACAGTCAGTTATGTATACATAGATCATTCGTGAATATCTATGTTGATGATGCAACGATATCGTAATGCAACTCCGAAAGCCTAAATGATCAGAGCTTAGCAGCTGATCTCTCCTCTGACCGAGCTCTAACGGCTCAGTGTGGGTAATACTGGTTGGTTGAATTCAATGCCTCAAAAACCAAACTAGTGAGGTTCCATCATCACAGAGCGGACCCAGAACGTTCACCTATCACGATTGTCGAACAATCACGTGGTCAAGATAAACACTCAGTTGTGGAGCAAGCTGAGTGAATACTAATTCAACATTGAGAAAGAGAGTTATTTATGGTGCAATGGAGCATCTCATTATGCTAAAGTGGGATAGTCCATTGCTTGGGCTGTGATTGGCTGCTGGTACCTGAGTGGAAGTATTTCTATATAAATACCAGCTTGATTTCTCAGTTAGTTTGCAGGGTTTGTATTAAGTTACAACCTGCTTTATTTTTGTCTGCCAGCTGGACGCTAGCTGGGACTCTTACGCCGGTAAGTGTTGTTTATTGTATTGTTATTCTACAATGATGACCGGCGTTCTCTCAAGAAGGAACCTTGTCTCTTGCGCCTTTAACGCCAGACTTCGATTATAACTTGCACATACGACCCATCGCTATACTCGGATAACGTTCTGTTCCCCGTATCGCTCTAGTAATTACCTGACTCCTCCTGACATCCTCAACGTTTACAAGAGCCAGGTCAGATATAAAATTCAGTAGCAAGAGGTGTCCAGTCTTAATTTTCGAGTATCCGCGTCCTTGAGGGTAATGAATTAATTCCCAGTCCAGAAACCCTTCCACTGAGGAAATGTCGCAAGCCTCTCGGTGCTCTACCCTTGGTTCCACCAATTCTCACCATGGAGCCATGCCACACAAATTGTAGCGAACCAGCATCATTCTCTTCGCCTGCCATGGTTAAGTTTTAAATTCCACTCGAGCTGCAACTTCTCACGAGCCATTGCTTCGTGGAACTGATTCCCAAGAGGATGCTTTCCAATCACTACAATCTTAACCTGTTAAAGTTTCAGATTAACCGTTACCTTCCACACATATTCCAATGAACTGTGTCTCTTAATCAGTAATTCTCTACCTCGAGTGGCGCTTCGGCCTTTGTTAAGGTGAGCATCTTTGTATAAAAAAAGAAGATTTAACCCAAGAGCTTTATTTAGATCGCAATCTTGGTTTAAAATTAAATGCGTACGATATTGCAACGCAGTATTTTCACCCGTTTTACGATCAATATGTGCAAGATACGCACAAATATATATATATATATATATATATATATATATATATTCTTTAAGATGTTTTTCGTGGTAAGGTAAAGAAAAATATACTCGAAATATTATTGAAGATCGTACTGGTATTTATTTTTGCCAGAAAGGAGAACCAGCAACACATATCAAATGTAAAAGAAAAACCTAAGATGGGATAAATAAAATAAGGAATTTTCTTCATTTGTTTTGCTAAGGTCTCCAAGAAACTTTCTCCAGGAAAGGCTCTCTCACTGTATTTTTTGTTTTTTTTTGTTTTTTGTCATTTTCCAGTTCCCATCTTTGCAGTGTTATTGCAATTTTTTTATTTATTTAAGGATATTCTTGGAGAAACGCTTCTGAAAACGTTTTTCTCTTCCATTTTTTTTATTTTTCATTCTGCAAGAATTTCACCTGGTTTTCCTTTCTCGTTTGTATTACATCCAATCACTTGTTTTCGTTCCAAGACAAATGTTTTTTTTTTCTTTTGTTGTCGGTGTTGCTTTTATTTTCGTAATTATTTTTGGTGGAGGGAGTATTAGTAATTTTCATTATCATCAGAAATGTTCATATTTACTTTGCACTCGATACAGATGCTTCGTGAAATAATAAGACACGTTTATATAAAAGCTGAGAGCCTACAACGACCGGACTGGAAGACCATCAGACAAGACCAAGACCAACCCCCACAAACTTCAGACATTTACCATTCTATGTCTCAGGAATATCTTCAATATCAGGTGCTCGGAAGTCGTCTCCAACGACCAACTGTGGGATAGGACCAGATAACCCCCAATCAAGATTGGCACCAAGACACAAAAAACGGGGATGCATCGGTCTCACACTCCGTAGGACTGCTTCTAGTTTCACTAGGCAGCCTGGCCCTTGACTCAAATCAATAAGGGAAGCGAAAAGTGGGTCGACCAAAACAGACTTAGAGCAGAAGTGTTGACGCAGAGGGAAAGGCAGCCGACACGACATGGGCCAAGCTGAAGAGGATCGCTCCGAACCACGTCTGTTGAGGAGGGCTTGACGCGGTCCTATGTTCCTCAAGGAATCAAAAGGCATATTAGTAGTAGTAGTAGTAGTAGTAGTAGTATCACTCTTTCAGTCCTGCAATTATAAGTTTATCTAATATAATATATTTCTATTCACCTAATCACGACACGCTTTCATCACTCTGCGACAAATGTGGAGATCAACAGCCCTCTCACTTTACAACAAGATCCTGATATTCAACACTAACGTCAAGTCGGTTCTATTTTACGGCTCAGAAACCAAACTTAAACATTATTTTTAATATATATATATTATATATATATATATATATATATATATATATATATATATAAAACATCACAAGAAATATTTAAATAAAATTCTCACTTAAAAAAAATTTTGAAAAACTTAGCGTTGCGTCTTTGCACGTTCCGATATCTTACAACCGTCAATAATAGCAGATATTCAAAAACATCTTTCGGTCGACATACAGGTATATCGTCTCAAGTTTTTTGATTTTATAAGGAAAAAACACATGCCTGATGATGGATAGAAGACTGTCCGTAAGTACTAGCATTTTAACATCAAATAAACTGAAAAACTACAGACAACAAGTTTTTTTCAAGGATCAAAACTCGCACTATGGATGAACAGGATTTTAATGCATATATTATGTTTTCTAACGATGGATGTCGTCAATAATCGCATTGATACTTCTGATTAATTCTATGTGTGATTATTCTTTGTATGTAAATCATATGCTGCCTAATGTTTTATGTTTATTAAAAACTATCGATCCGCAGTACATAAAAAAATTCCTATAAAAAAATTACTACTATGACATTACACTATATTATTGAACTATATACTTAGTTCATGACATAAAAACTGAATACACTTGTAAAAATAGAATACGTGGATTTAACACATCACAAGAAATATTTAAATAAAATTCTCACTTAAAAAAATTTTGAAAAACTTAGCGTTGCGTCTTTGCACGTTCCGATATCTTACAACCGTCAATAATAGCAGATATTCAAAAAACATCTTTCGGTCGACATACAGGTATATCGTCTCAAGTTTTTGATTTTATAAGGAAAAAAAACACATGCCTGATGATGGATGGAAGACCGTCCGTAAGTACTAGCATTTTAACATCGAATAAACTGAAAAACTACAGACAACAAGTTTTTCTTCAAGGATCAAAACTCGTACTATGGATGAACAGGATTTTAATGCATATATTATGTTTTCTAACGATGGATGTCGTCAATAATCGCATTGATACTTCTGATTAATTCTATGTGTGATTATTCTTTGTGTATATATATATATATATATATATATATATATATATATGTTGTTATTAAACTGAATAGACGGTAAATCATGGCAATATTATATCAAATCAAATAAATTTGGCAACCGGTGTCTAAGGAACATCCTCCATATCAGGTTGCCGGAATTCGTCTCCAACGACCAACTGTGGAGCAGGACCAGACAAGCCCCAATTCAGATTGACATCATGAAACGGAAATGGAGATGGATCTGCGACACACTCCACACGCCTGCTTCTAGTGCGAACAGGCAGGACCTTGACTGGAATCCACAAGGGAAGCGAAAATTGGGTGGTCCAAAACGGACTTAGCGCAGAAGTATTAACGCAGAGGGAAAGCCATCGACACGACATGGGTCAAGCTGAAGAGGATCGCTCTGAACCACGTCTGTGGAGGAAGGGTTGTTGCGGCCCTATGTTCCTCAAGGAATCAAGGGGCATATGATTAATAGTAGTAGTAGCATTCTTTCAGTCCTGCAATTATGAGTTTAACCAATGTAATATCTTTCTATTCACCTAATCACGACACGCTTTTAACACTCTGCGACCAATCTGGATATCAACAGCCCTCTCACTTTACAACACGATCCTGATCTTTAACACTAACGTTAATCAGATCCTACTTTACGGCTCAGAAACCTGATGGGTAACCAAGACCAACACCCACAAGCTTCAGACATTTACCAATCGATGTCTCAGGAATATCCTTAATATCAGGTGGCCGGAAGTTGTCTCCAACGACCAAATGAGGGACTGGACCAAACAAGCCCTAATCGAGATTGGCATCAAGTCACCGAAACGGGGATGCATCGGCCACACACTCCGCAAGCCTGCTTCTAGTGATACCAGTCAGGCATGCCCTTGACTTAAATCCGCAAGTGAAGTGAAAAGTCGGTCGACCAAAACAGCCTTTGCGCAGAAGTGTTAACGCAGAGGTGAAGGCAGCCGGCACGACATGGGCCGAGTTGAAGATTATTCGCCCGGAACCGTGTCCGTTGGAGAGATGTGGTTGCGGCCCTATATTCCCCAAGGAATCAAGAAGAATAGAAGAATATAAAAGCTTCAATATTTAATCCGACATTAACCCATGTCCTGTTGGGATCAGTTTTAAATTACGCCATTTTCTTTCGATAAATTCTGAGTCCATTTTTCTTAAAGAGAATATTTTCTGGATCCCAAATAAAAACTTTAAATGTTTCAAATACATTTCAACTATTTTTTTCTTTCAAAATTATACAATATAATTATAATCTACACACATGAGAGGAAAATAAGGTGTGAGATTAAGACATTTCTACCCCATGGGGGATATCACCAACCGGTGACCGATGTCAACTGTTGGGTGGGAGATGAGTAACTAATCAGAAAGTGGTGGACGATTGGGAATTTTGGTCAGTGATATAGGTTATTGAGTATTAAAAAGGTATTTGAACATATGGTATTCGAAAAAGAAATTAAAAGAAATATGCAAAGAATGTGTTTAAAAAATCATGAGGCTAATTGGGAATAATTGGTTCTAATTGCTAGACAAGTTATAGATATCCACGTAAACAATGAATATTTTAGTATTCTCTTTTGTTTTGAGAAGAGTAATTAAAATTCAAATAGTTCTTCATTCGAAATAACATTTTTTTTTTTCGGATATAAGATATAAATCAAATAAGGGAAGATCAAGAACAACAAAAATATTTGACGAATTTTTATTAATTGCTAGTAGAGTATATTCTTTTTATTATTATGAGCAAAAAACGTTTAATTTTTCGCCAACTTTTGCAACATTAACGCGAACCATATAACAGAGCTTGACCGTAAAACTAAATTATATGTAGAGTTTTCAATGGTCATTCTTTTGTTTGTTCTTTTATAGGGCAGCAAAACTAGCCTGACAGCGTGATTTGTTGCCGCCCTTTGGTATTTTTTACTACATCATAAAGTGAGTTTAGGAGCCAGTAACAAACATTTACAAAACAATTCGGGTATGCATTTGAATATTTATTAAATAGGTGAGCAGCGGAAAAATTTGTCCGTGTGAAAATGGGCGGCGAGGGAAAATGGCTGAGAACACCTGGTTTATGGTAAGTTTGGGAAAATATGGATTCAACTTCCGGTTTAATTTTTCCATATATTGTCGCCATTTTTCTTAATGTTCATATTTTCTCAGTTTTCAAAAATATTTCAGTGAAATTTTCCGTTTTCAAAATGATAGTTGATATAATATTATAGTTAGTAAAACTTCATCTAACCATACATGTTATTTGGGACAATAACAAAAGGTTCTGCAGAAGGATAATGATAATGCGATGGAAAAGAAAATGTAAAAAAAAAGGAGACTTATACTTAAAATCAGAAAGTGGCAGTTTAATTTTCAAAGTAACATAATGAGGAAATAAGGTTTGGAAAACCTGATACTCACAAAACGGATTAAAGGCAAGAGGAACACAGGAAAACAACGCCTAACCTACCTAGCGAGCTTCAGTAAATGGACGGCGGAACACGTTACAAGAGAGATAGCAAAAAGACACAATTTATTAAGAGCTAAGAATGACAGGAAACAGTGGAGAGCCAACGTCCTGAAGGGACACAGCACATAGAAAAAGAAGAAGCCATAAGCCGGCCTGAGTCGAGATTATAAAGTCATTGTGAATCCCATGAACTTTTTCGTGGCTGTATGTTCTATGTCACGGCTAAATATGATTTAGAATTTTGAGTTGACTTTCTCCTTGATTGGTTGCCAGCCACGGGACAAGATTACAGTCTACACTGCTATTCTAAATGGGTTTAGGGGAGATGTAGGTATGTTTTCCTCTATTTTCTATTTTCTTTGTTCTTTCTCTACAAAATTAATTGTAATACATCGCAAATTATTGGACATCCTCTCAGGTTGGCGATCATAAAAGAAGTTGTGCCTAACCTGAAATTATAACAAGGCTTTCAATAACGGTCATTGCAAACTCCAGCGGAACAGAACCAACATCGTCGCAGCACAAGAACCAAATTGTAGAACATGCTGTTTTCAGAGCTAAAGCAGTAGACCTAGTTGGTCTCCACAGGCAAATGCAACTGTCTGAACTGGAAACATGAATCGTCTTGGGCGTCAACCGTCCAAAATCTAACGAGGATATTCCCTGGTCCATATGAATTTTCGTAACCAATGCCATCATGCTCCTAATGATAGATTTATTGGCCAGCAAATTAACAATGCAGAAGAATTGTGTGACTGCTCTAGAGAGCTTAGACTGATAGCTTAACTGTCACCAGAGTGTGGATTGGGATGTTAATTTTCTTTGGATGGTTATCATTTTTGTTAGACACTATTGAACCCTTTCTTGCCCCGCCTAAAGATGTCTATTGTATTTTCTGCTAGAGAACTTCTCTTCTTTTTATAAGAAACATTATCTAGGTTATCCGTTTCTATCCGTTAACCGTTTATTTTAAAATACCTTTGTCTGACTTCGGAGAAAATAATATTTAGACTTGAGAGTGGAGACTAAATGTGGGATTCATTATTTTTTTATGTCAACTGCAGGAGTAGGGTTTAGCAGCCGGTGGCAGATTTTGAGCTGCTTCTGATGTATTTTTCGGCAGATTAATTCGGCGTGTATTATGGTTGCCTGCCAGATCCTGTACACTAATGCGATTATTTAATATTATTTTATATATATATATATTTATATATATATATTTGTATACATATATATATATATATATATATATATATATATATATATATATATATATATATATATATATATATATATCCTCGTATACATGTACAAATCCACATAGATAGATATATTATGGATAAGTTAGTCTGGCTGAAGGCCGCACATAAATATTATAAATGGCTGGAACAACTGGTTTTACAGGGAGGCATTTCCTCAGGCGCGTACCAAGTGTGGAACAAGGCCTCAATTGAAGAGCTATATGAAAATATTAAATTCATGAAAGTAGTGTATATATCGAATCCACAGCAATATAAATATGTGTGGGCCTCCGATGATAGATCAAATACAATGAACGGAAGCTTGTATCAAGTATGAGAGATATTATATCGAAATAACTACTAGTTTAATGGCCAGTGTTCTATAAGTTTGTAAAGCAACATTTTATATATATATATATATATATATATATATATATGTAGATACATAGATAGATAGATACAAAGACAAAGATACAAAGACAAGCTGAAAAGCAACTTGTCAGCAGTCAATATACCACATAACATCCTTGAGCGCTTAGCTTTCGAGCGGGTAGTATGGAGATCAACGTGTTTTAGTGGACTCAGCAATTTTCAATCTGCTTGTCGAAATCATCTTCAAGAAGAGAGAGCACGATCTAAAAGGTCAGCCAATCTAACAGTGATCACATATCACAATCCTCACACCTGCTCCATATGTGGCCGCCTTTGTAAATCACTATCGGGTCTTAAATGCCACTTAAGATTATCGCACAAACTTTCATGATGGAATCAATAAGCTGTCATATCCTGTGGTGTAGTGGTTACCGAGCCTAGTTCGAATTCCAGTTGAATCCATTACATGCTAATGTAATAAATTTAATGGGAAAGGTATGAATCGTCTTCTTCTCCCTACAGCTATGAGTAAATAGCAGGGCAGACTGGGTTCTATAGCCTTGGCAACTGGTCTAGGGAAAACTCTGAATTCAAAACCGGCAGAGGGTCGTTTGGGGACCTTGTAGTGCACCAGGTTTCGGCATTCGGCCCTTCAGAACGTGTGGATCGTTCTGCATAAAACCTTCACCACTATAATCAAATCACATATGCTGTTTGTTCCTAGGAACTGTGCTGCTTGAACCTCATACATCAAATATGACACGAGGTCATATATATATATATATATATATATATATATATATATATATATATATATATGTGAAAATATATAGAAAATAGGAAGGAACTGGTTAGGTAAATAATCCAAAGTTACTTGGTATTTTAATTTCGATACAAAAGTAGAGCATAAATATAATTATTTATTTAAAAATATGATTCCAACGCGTATTTTTAAATAAATAATTATATATATGTATTTAAATATTTTAAATAAATAATCATATATAAATAAAATAAATAAATAAAATTATATATAAATAAAATAAAATATATATAAAATAAAAATAAAATTATATATAAATAAAATAAATAAATAAAATAAATAAATAATTATATATATATATATAAATATATATATATATATATATATATATTATATATATATTTTAAAAATAAATATTTTTATATATATATATATATATATATATATATATATATATATATATATATATATATATGGATAAATGTTATCAGTAAAACATGACAGGGGAAGGTGAATGCTAATGGGCTTTTCGCCTTGAGTTATGCAGCACGCATAATCTGGCGATTATAAATACCATATTTCAAGACGACAATAAGTATAAGCCTACTTGGATCCACCCATGGCCCAAACAATGATGTACTCTCGACTACATTATTGTACGACAAAGGGGTTTCCATACTTTTTGACTAACAAGATTAATGAGGTGCTGAGTGCTGGACTGACCACAGGCTTGTCAGGAGCGAAGTATCTCACTGTATCCCTGAAGATACCATACTCTAGACTGAAACTTCCTCGTAAGCTCAACGTTTCAGGGATCAGGGAAATCTCAAGATTGAGGAAGCGGCTCTCCAAGATGAGGTAAAGGATATTGATGTGGAAGCGGCATAGAAACAGTTCAGAGGTGCTATTTATTCTGCAAGTGTAGATACCTTGGGCTTTGTCAAACAGAACCACCAAGACTTATTTGATGAAAACGATAGTGAGATCTCAGAGCTTCGAAAAAATTGCACGACGCCCACAAAATCTACATCGATGATAAACGGTCTACTGCTAAAAAGTCATCGTGCCACAATGCGAAGTCTACTGTCCAGAGGAAGCTGCGCTAGATGGAGAACTCACTATGGGATAGGTAGGTCAAAGAGTTCCAGAAGCTGTTAACAAGAACAACACCAAGCTGTTCTATGAAGGTCTCAGGGATGTTTATGGTCCCAGGGTTAGAGGCGGTGTACCAGTTTGTTCATCGTCCATCTGTACCAGCACTATAATAACGTTTGAATAAAAAAAGTTCAGTTTAAAAATAAATCCATTGCTACCGCACATCAGGTTGAGATGATCGGATAAATCTATTGATTTATTATCAGATATCATATTTGTTCTTCACAAGACAAACTCTAATCATAGATCTCAAATTTCAGCCAGTGGTCTACTGCTAAAAAGTCATCGTAGCTCAATTCGAAGTCTACTGTCCAGAGGAAGCTGAAGTGGATGAAGGACTCGTGGTTGGATAGGAAGGCCAATGATCTCAATGAATCTGCTGACAAGAACAACACCAAGCTTTTCTATGAAGGTCACAGGGATGTTTATGACCCAGGGTCAGTGGCATTGCACCAGTTTATTGATCCGATGGCGAGACACTTCTATAATATAAGATTTCAGTTCTGAACCGATGGGCTGACGATGTCAACACTCTTCTGAATCATCCTTCATCTGTCAGATGAAGCCCTAGAGTCTATTCCGCAAAGGCAATTGTATGAAGAATTAAACTATCCTCCTTCTTTAGACGAGGTTGTAAAAGCCATCAAAGAGACTTTTAGTAGGAAACCTCTCATGGCGTCTGCCTGAAGGACTCGTGGTGGGATAGGAAGGCCAAGTATCTCCATGAATCTACTGACAAGAACAACACCAAGCTATTCTATGAAGGTCTCAGGGATGTTTATGGCCTCAAGGTCAGTAGCAGTGAACCAGTTTATTCATCCTATGGCGAGACACTTCTCAAAGTTAAGACTTCGAATCTCAACCGATGGGCTGTGGACGTCAACACTCTTCTGAATAATCCTACATCTACGTCTGATTA
The DNA here is from genome assembly GCA_903632075.3 of Acanthosepion pharaonis. Classification (NCBI taxonomy): domain Eukaryota; kingdom Metazoa; phylum Mollusca; class Cephalopoda; order Sepiida; family Sepiidae; genus Acanthosepion; species Acanthosepion pharaonis. Next base: position 831,583 of record CAHIKZ030000602.1, read on the forward strand.
GACCCTAGAGTCTATTCCGCAAACTATGAAGAATTAAACTATCCGCCTTCTTTAGACGAAGTTGTAAAAGGCAGCAAATAGACCTCTAGCAAGAAGCCTGACATGGCGTAGATGGTAAACCTGCTGAGATATTCAAGCATGGAAGCAGTCACTTGATAAAGAAATTCGGGCAGCTGTTCTCTTTGATTTGGAACAAGGGCGTCGTTCCACAATTCTTTAACGATGCCTCCATCGTCCATCTGTACACACGCAAAGTTAACCGAACCATATATGACAATCACAGAGGTATAACACTTCTATCAGTCGTCGGGAAGATACTTGCACGTGTTCTTCTAAACACGATCTTTGAGAAGGTCGAGAAGTCCGTATAACCAGAGTCGCAGGTGTGACTGCAGATCTAGAAGAGGAAATGCAGACAGTATGATCTCTATGAGGCAGATTCTCAGAGAAGTGCAGAGATCATTCCATGGACGTCTACATGGTCTTTATTAACCTGACCAAAGCTTTCGACACAATCAACCACAGTGAAGTATGAACCGATTCTACAGAAACTCAACTACCCCGAAGAGCGAAAAAGTAAATTAAACCTAAAGAGCCAGACAAACGTACCTGACGATCCGCGTAGGTGAAACCTGGATAGGTTTGTCTGGCTATTTAGGTTTCTTTTACCATATATATATATATATATATATATATATATATATATATATATATATAGAGAGAGAGAGAGAGATAGATAGATAGAGAGAGAGAGAGAGAGAGAGAGAGATGTTTGGTTGAATTATCTGGACATATTATATGTATTTATTTTTATTTTAATCATCTTTATTTTTGTTTAATCCTCTGCATAAGTGAATTGCAAAACACATAAATGATTGTAATTGATAGCTGTGATATTTTTGTAAAAACTCATGCAACACGCTCTGTTATAATTATTTTAAATTCGCATGAACGTGTTTTATTTTAATTAATTTCATAAGTTACCCCTGAATATGATCTTGGATAAGATTGAAATTACTTGGAAAAAATAAAAGAAACGAAAAAACTACGGCGCCATCCTTGATGTATTTAATATCATTAAGGATTCGATCAAATATTCTTAAATGAACATATTCTCTCTCAATATATATATATATATATATATATATATGTGTGTGTGTGTGTGTGTGTGTGTGTGTGTGTGTGTGTGTGTGTGTGTGCAGGTATGTAGAAAAATAGGAAAGAACACGTTAAGTAAATAATCTTTTAGTATTTTTGTTTTTATTTTTAAAAAAGCAGTGATCCATACAGAACTAGAGCTTTGATTATAATTATTTTTAAAAAAATATGATTCCTTCGCTACATAAGAGTTCTCATGTTTCAAAAACGAGAGCCAAAAACCTCAATATATATATTAAAATTAAATTGAATTAAAGTAACACGCCCTGTTTCATCCTCAAGCGAAAATTTAGGAATAACCAATTTTGAAATTTACGTATCGTTTTAAGCATGTTCATTCGTTACTATAGAAACGGCTGGGGCGACGATTTTTGACAAGGGGCCTAAAAGTTATTTTTTATCAACATATGAGTCACCTTCAGGGAGGGGTCAAGCTGAGGCAGGGCGGGGTGTCTATTTCAAAGCGAATGATGTCTTTCAATATTGGTTTTCGCCTGAGAATGAAATAGGGCTTGTTACTTTAATTCAATTTAATTTTGAAAATTATAAACATGAGAACTCTTATGTAGCGAAGGAATCATTTAAAAAAATAATCATATATATATTATGAAATGGACAACAAATTCCGACAATTATTTTAAGACATTTTTATGTATATACATTTTTTTTATAGATAAAAATATTTAAGTAAATGCTCTGTTTATAATAAACAGTATTTACCGGCCTGAATGTCGGAGAATTTTCATTAGAAAATATCCGTCCTCGGACAAGAATCGAACCTGTATCCTATATGGAACAGTCATATACCCTTTACCCGATTTGGCCACAGAGGAGCGTTCGGTTAGGAAGGTCGATTTTACTGTCTTTATACTACAATCTTCTATAATTCTCTCACGTACATTCATGTCTGCTCATGGCGTATCCAAAAGTAAATAAATGACGTCACACATTATGAAATGGACAAAGTCCGACAATTATTTGAAGAAATTTTTATGTTTATCTATAAAAGATTGTATTAACATAAAATGTTTTAATATATATATATATATATATATATATATATATATATATATATATATATAAAAGAAAGAGGTTGTAGTGGTTCTAACGAGAGAAAAGTATGTATATTAAAAAAGAAGAGAAGAGAGGTGCCGCAACCGTTTTTGGTTGTAATGTAGATTTATTTAGAAAAAAATATTATGCTTTATTTTCCTTAATTTTACTACACGTGTTTCTGGTCTCGTGACCCTCTTCAGGTAAAAGCGGAGATTTCCACATATTATTAAAAATAATTAATTTTTTCCTTATGTTTTTCAATGTTAAATATTCTCGATATAAGACATTCTCTGTTTTTGTGTTAGTAATCTGAATGTCTTTTTTGCATTGGCAATGAAGAGTTCTGTGCGAAGAACGCACAGGGGTGAGTAAAACATTTAAAGATAAAATGCCGATAAGTAATCCATCATTTCGCTTGGACCAACCTTAATTGTTTTATGACACTTCGCGCGTGTTCCAAGTCAAGTTGGGTTCATTATATTCATTCACACTCAAATGTCTTGTCCCCCCTGTCATGGCTTAACTCGTAGGAAGTGCAGCAGTAAAGAATTATAATATGCCCCAAATTCTTACAATCTCATATTTTCTGGCTTTAAATAACCTGCAAAAGATTGATAGACCGTCAAAAGAAATCAATCAATGAATGATACAAGCTTTCTTCGAATTTTTATATCTGCAACAAGATTTATGAAAGATGATTCACATTTCAGAAAATGTAATCAATAATATCATATCCCCAAAATGTCTTTTTTTTCTTTTTTTTAAAAGTTGTTTGCAAGACCAGTTGCTAATAATAATATATATATATATATATATATATATATATATATATATATATATATATATATATATAGATAGATAGATAGATAGATAGATATAAAATAAAAGATCATTATAATTTAGGTTTTGCTTATGTACTGAGCACTGTTTTTTTTGTGTAGGGCGGTTAAATAAAAACAAAACTACTAAAGACCTTTGGATTATTAATCTAACGCGTTCTTTCCTATTTTTCTATATATTTGCACACACACGCGCGCGCTGGCACCCACACACACACACGAACACACACACACACACATATATATATATATAAATGAATGTATAAATAACTTGAATTTTATCTGTATATAATTTAAGCATACATATCGTCATGGTTGATGTATCACTGTGTCATTAAATTAAGTTACAATAACATAAAATGAAATTGGCGTCTCTGTTTGCGTGTAACCGACCTTTTATAATGTCACATGATAATAGATGAAAGATTTAGGCTTCATTGGCGGGTTTTTACCGGTTAACAACCTAATAAAAGCAGACGACATGAAATAAAGAAGCTCTTAGTATTCTGCCAATTTCTAACGATGTCAGAAGCCGTTCGTGTCAGTATTGGGAAATTTATTCAATTTACGGCCGCCTTTTTACGGTTATTGGAGTTTTCTTTTCTTTTTTTTTTTTTTTTTTTTTTTCGGCGGGAATTTTCTACTGTTGGAATATAAAGCAGGCGTTTGCCCTGGAAATAAGAAATTGAAAGAGAGATTAAGTTGAAACAGAAAGAAAGATTAAATTTATAGAGAGAGGAGCTAAAGGTGCGGTAGAAAAAGGGTGGAAAGGAATAGATTCCCTTCATCTTTGAATAAAGAACGGCTTCGTTTAACCATAGCGAATGGCAACAACAACAACAAAACGTTTATCTGTCTGTTAATATATTTACTCTGAAAATAGCGTCCATCACAGAACGAAATGGAAGGAGTGATTAGCGATAAACTGTTTTGCGTCAACAAAACCGGAAACGGTAGAAAGTCTGTTTCCTTTCGTGCCTTGAAAATCAGTGTTCTGATTTTGGCTTCCGGCTTTACACTATGCAAGTCAATGTTTTGATTATAAAATTAGTATCGTTAACTTTCTCGTAGCATCTTTCAATCTGAACACGTGATTTCGTTTCATACGTGACTGAAGCTCATGACATAGGTATATTCAACGCGTCTTTCTACACAATCCATGTATGAATTGTGAATTTTAAATGGTTTTAGTTTTAAAGTTTAAAAAATGGCGGAAAATTTTATGCCTTTTCATCATTAAATTGTGTTTCATTTCCTGAAAAGAAATGGCATTGCACAAACAGCAAAAAAACAAGATATGTTACATTTAAGAAGATGGTGCCATAGGTGAGAGTTTTGTTCGTAGTTGTTTCACAGAGTTTACAAGCGAATATTTTGATCTGAAAGCCCGAGAACGTTTTGGCAGGCTCGCAGATGGAAACGCTAATAATAAAAAATATAATCCGGTCGACACGACACACAGGACATCATAGATACACAGCACTTGTTTCGAATAAGCGTTGTAAGGCATCCGAAGGAAGATCTATAATGTAATCGATCCTAAGTTGATATCTCGACTTCAATCACTTTCTCACCAACATGGCGTGGCTTCCCTCCGTCTTTTCTACAAATATTTTCATGGCAACCGTTCTGACAAGTATTTTTCCCTAGTGACCCAACTACCTTAATTTAAGCGTGCTACTAGATTAGCATCTAGGCCCCACCCATTTATTGTTGGAATAGCTAAATTCAATTTCTAATTCTACTTCAACAGTTTCTTTTCTCGCATTTCCTGCCTTTTATTTACTAGCTTTCCAGATAAGTACAATCTTCAAATATTTAAATGCAATGTGACTCGCCATATTCTATCTCCTTGAGTGTTTTGTTCATTCATCAATCCTCCCTATACTAAGTCTCATCTCTCACTTTCACTTCCTGTAGCACCATCCGTACCCGTGTCATTCCCGCCTTTTTTGATCTGAAATGATTAAAATTTAAAGAAACATCTGGAAAAAAAAACATACACTTGAATCGATGTTAATAATGTTAAAAGATACCTGACGATTTTAAGAAAAAAACATTTATTGAACCTCAATTCTCTGCCAAGCAAAAACTGAACGTTTTTGAAAACATCGGTCACAGGCGATGAAAATAGGTTGTTTACAACAATATGGAGTGAAAGTGGTCCGGGGGAAAACGGAATAAAGCACAGTCAACTAGTACTGCCTCAGAAGCCAAACCCAAAAGAATGTGAACTCCATTAGACAACCAGCCAAATTAGCCATATAACAAAACATATCGTCTGAATTCTGATTATATAGACTGCGCAGGGGAATCAGACGATAAATAGGAAAAGAACATTGCTGGTTCTTTTAAGACACTGGAACAAGGAATGCAATATTTATACTGAGAATAATACTATAAAATGCAATATAAATGCTTAAGTATGTGTACCTTTCCTTTATAGATTATACATAGGCGTTGGATAAAGTACGGAGCTGCTTATCAACCTCGATATATTTGGGAAGGATATTAGAATTATAACGAAACTATACTGACAGCAAACCGCCTGCATACGGACAGAAAATGAGTTCAGCAGATGCACGAAAATAGAAATCGTTGTAAGACAAAGGTGCGTCTTCTCACCGGACATATTCAACTCTTACAGTGAGACGATTCCGAGAGAGTTAGAAATACTAACAGGATTCATTATTGGCAGTGACAATCTTAACAACATAAGACATGCAGATGTCACAGTGATGATAGTAGACACGGAAAGAAAACTACAAGATCTCCCAATGGAACAATGTCAAAGGAAAGCAAGAAGAAAGGATTAAATATCAAGCGAAAGAACAGAAAACCCAGGGTTGTTAGCGAAAATATGTG
>CAHIKZ030000602.1:842500-845000 GCA_903632075.3 Acanthosepion pharaonis
AGTCTATCAGTGTGTATATATATATATATATATATATATATATATATATATAATCAATTTTCGATAATCAATATATATATATATATATATATATATATATAGATAGATAGAGAGAGAGAGAGAGAGAGAGAGAGAGAGGAGGCACGGTGGAGTAATGTATAGCGGCTCGGATTGAGGAATCGGAGAGCCGAGTTCGAATTCCAGTCGAAGCCATTACATTCACTTACGTGCTAATACCTTTGGGAAAAGTATGAATCCTCTTCCTCTCCCTCCAGCTATGGGTAAAATAGCAGGACAGACTGGGTTCTATAGCTTTGGATGGCAACTGGTCTAGGAGGACAACTCTGAATTCAAAACCTGAGGAGGATCGTGTATTCGTCCCTTCAAAAAGTGTGGATGGTCCTGCACGAGGCCTTCACCACTATAATCAAATCTCATGTGCCGGTGTGGGCTGTCAGTTTCCTGGAAACTGATCTGCTTGACCCTCATACGTCGAATCTCGACGGGAGAGTCGATTATGCATGTATATATATATATATATATATATATATATATAATCCGTTTTCGTTAGTTCATATCTATCTATCTAGCTATCTGACTGTCTGTCATAGCTCGGTGTGGTGTCGTGCTTGAAGAGTAATGCATTGATAGCAGCAGCAACTGATGTTTAATCTATCAATGTTTTTATTTATATATATATATATATATATATATATATATATATATATATATATAATCCGTTTTGGTCAGTTCATATCTATCTATCTATCTATCTATCTGTCTGTCATACCTCGGTATGCTGTCGAACTTAAAGTGTAATGCATTTATAGCAGCAGTTTAAGTCTATCAATATATATATATATATATATATATATATATATATATATATCAGTTTTCGTCTGTTCATATCTATCTATCTATCTGACTGTCTGCCATACTTCGGTGTGGTGTCAGCGGTTAGCGGGGTAGTATTTTCGACAATTATTTTGTTCATGATTTCGATACGGATATTGTGTGCCTTTAAATATTTGACATTATATAACCCGACAAATGTTTACATAGAAAACCATCTTAACGCATATATATTTTCCTTGTTCATGATAAGAGCCAGATATTCTGTCACAAGCGCTAAATCTGAAACGCTTGATCAATATTTCCATCCATAGCTTCCATGCCTGCGTTATTTTGGATCTAAATAAAATATATATGGTGGTCATTTATCAATAAAAAAAAACTTCTCCTTATATGCTTAATACAAACGCAGACTTATATGTGCATATAGGCATGCATTCGAGAAATTTTACAACATATAATAAATCCGATACTTCAGGTGCCAAGATACACTAGATAAAGTGTTTGCAATGTAAATACACTTACATTGCAGAGACGTCTCGAAGTCTAAAATTCCGAGTCTATGAATGCAAAAGGGACATACACTGAGAAAATCATTGCGACAATCAAGAACTTGTACTAATATAAATATATATATTACAAACTCAGACATATATGCGTAGATATAAATACATTGACGAAAACTTGTTAAATAAAAGTTTGCGCTCGCCGGAAAAAGCCCTCTTCGGCAATGCGCTCTACGGATTTCTGGAATATTCAGGCTGGTAGAAATAAATAAATAAATAAATGAATAAATACACTGTTAAATAAGTAAACGGAGCGTCTACTCAAATATGGGCATCCGCTAAAAAATAACGTTTAACTGGATAAAATATGCCGGATTAATAAATAAAAAAAAGCTTACTTTGCTTTCTTTTATGTTTGGTTACGAGAAACTGGGAAATGTGCGCATTTATAAGGCACTATTCGGCCTTGCGTTTTGGTCGTGGCCAGGTCGGTTTAAACCTCAGCGGCTCTAACCCTGGATGTTCCTACAAAGAAAAATCAATTAAATAATACAAGAAAAATCTAAATAAATAAACGTTAAATTCTGTTTGTCTGAAACTTTAGTTCATACTGTTACGGTTTTTTGGGTATATATGTGTATGTAACTAGAATATTTATTATAACAATAGTTACAATTGTGGCACAAGGCCGAAAAGGGGAGGGGTATAGGCTGGTCGTCACTAACTATCTTATACCTAGCTAATCCGATTCACGACCCACTCACACACCACAACTCTCTCATTCACCACAAGAACTCATCCATCACCGTTCAATCCTCCAATCACCATAATACCACATCCACTCCAAAGGAACCTACCAATGTGTATGTAACTAGTGAGCGAGTCAAAATGACTTATTTCCCTTTATAGTCGACCAATAGATGGTTGACCAATCAGAAGCCGCTCAACACTGTATCCGTCGCGTATAAAGGCTGCCATCTTTGTTTTCTCACCGGAAAGACTAGAGGCAACTTGTCCGGCGAACATGACAGACGGAAGAACTACGCTCTGCTACGATATCCACTGCGAACCTGCACTACGCTTTCCAACTGTCTCCGAAATATTCACTGCCAACCTCTGGATTCTATACTCGAGGACGACCG
>CAHIKZ030000602.1:850000-880000 GCA_903632075.3 Acanthosepion pharaonis
CATGGAAGAGCCTCTGTGAGGAAACCTCTTCTCTCCACTCGCAACATTCAAAAGAGGTTGAAGTGGTGCAGAGATCACAATGCCTGGTCTGCAGACCAATGGAAGCAAGTCATATTCTCAGACAAGTTCAGTTTTTCACTTTTCCCAACTTCAGGGCAAATTTATGTGTGGAGGCAGCCTAAAGAAGCTTACAATCCTGACTGCCTTCTTCCAAAAGTGAAGCATGGAGGCGGATCAGTGATAGTTTTGACCGCCATATCATGGAAATTCCTCAGTCCAATAGTTACCCTGCATGGTAGAATCAACAGCAAAGATTACCTGAACATTTTAGGAGATCATGTTCATCCAATGTCCAAGACCTTATTCCCTGATGGTGACTGCATCTTCCAAGACGATAATGCTCCAATACATGCCGCTCGAGTGGTTAAGAATTGGTATGAAGAGCATGAAAGTGAGCTAGAACACATGGAGTGGCCTCCGCAATCTCAAGATATCAATATTATTGAACATTTGTGGTGCATTTTGGAGCAACAAGTTAGGAGCCGCTATCCTCCACCGTCGTGTCGTAAAGAGCTGGAGAAGGTTTTAATGGGAGAATGACTGAAAATTCCTCTGGATGAAGTCAGGAAGCTGTATGATTCCATTTCTAGACGTATTAAAGATGTCTGTGAGGCTAAAGGAGGACCAACTCTATATGAAATAAATTTTCTTTGAATTTAACAAATGTTCCAATTTATTTTACAACCACTGTATGTATATATATATATATATATATATATATATATATATATATGTGTGTGTGTGTGTGTGTGTGTGTGTGTGTGTGTGTGTGTTATCAGGATATGTAAAAAATGTGCACACATTTTGAAACTTTCTGAAGAAATGATAAGCAACGTGAACCAACAATATCTAATTTCAATAATTCATATGAAGATAATATTTATTATAAATATATGCTAATCTTGACCTAGCGTGTTTTCAAAATTGATGGATGTTATGATCCAGACATTGGTGACAAGCCGCCAAATTGGAAACACAATCACCAATCCAAATTTAGATTGCTATCTGGCTGCATTCTTACGCTACAGAAACTTTAATTCCAGAGATTCTCGTTGGTTTTGTCAAGTAGACTTTATGCCCACAGGGAAAAAAAATCTCTAGAAGGGTGTGACCCGTCCAACGTGGAGGATCATTTTACAGAAACAGGGTTTCGGGATTCATTTGTTTGGCAAGATTTCATTCGAGTATGATCTTATATAATGATGGAAGTGTATTGGTGCTATGTTACTAAAAATAAAATTCCTGACTCCACAAATCATTTCATGATAAACTGTTCTAGGCTTAGGTTTTAATATATATATATATATATATATATATATATATATATATATATATATATGTGTGTGTGTGTGTGTGTGTGTGTGTGTGTACGTTGAAGTCAAACATTAGAGGCTTTTTTCATGCTGGACGCAAATCGTCAGGCCACGAGTGTTGTTTCTTTTCTCGGCCTTTTATATATACGGGTTAGTAGTGCTAATTTTTTTTTTTTTACTGCGTTAATAAAATATCGATTAAAATAAAAATAAATAAATAAAAAATATAAGATAAGAAATAAAAATAAAAAATAAAAATACATATAAAAATAAAAATAAATATAGAAATAACAAATAAAGAAAAAAATAAATAAAAAACGAAAAATAATTTAACTTAAATAAATAAATAAATGAATAAACAATTAAACGACTTCCGGTAAAATAACCGCCAAAATAGACTACCCACAATGCAACACTGACCCGTATATATAAATAGCCGAGAAAAAAAACAACACGTGGCCTGAAGATTGCGTACAGCATGAAACAGCCTCTAAGTGTTGACTTCAATGTTCACTTTTATATTTACACCCGCTCTATCTCTAATATTGAGCACTTTATCCCATAAATATAGCACACTTTAAGGGTATATTTTTCATATATATATATATATATATATATATATATATATATATATATATATATATATATAATCCAAAGTTATATTTATGCTCTACTTTTGTATCGAGCACTATTTTTTAAAAATAATAACTAAGATACTAAGGATTAATTACCTAACCAGTTTCTTCCTATTTTCTATATATTTTCACATATTATATATATATATATATATGAAGAAAATATCTGGAAAAACAAAACAAAAATCCTTAAAATGCGATTATGTTGTTTTAATATGAATGAAATGTCGACGTCTGACGTTTCGGTTTTATAACCTTCTTCAGGACAATATTCATTAAAAATACAATTAACATAATCAGTATAACACGACGAAAACAATGTCCTGAAGAAGGTTATAAAACCGAAACGTCAGACGTCGACATTTCATTCATATTAAAACAACATAATCGCATTTTAAGGATTTTTGTTTTGTTTTTCCAGATATTTTCTTCATTCTGTCGGATTTATATCCATTTATATTTGCTTATCATATATATATATATATATATATATATATATATATATTTAACGAGTTAAAAAAAGGACGCACCCATAGAACATCAAGTGTGAAATAGAATTCGTTTATTAATACAGGATATTAAAGAAGGTGTACACGTAACGTTATACAAGTCAGAACCCCAATTAAAAAACTTTGGGTCCCAATAAGCGTGCCCCTAATAGAAAAGTTAACACAGAAGATTAACTTCTGCACCAATTAAAGGAATGCTGGAAAAATCTGGCGAAGGACGTTGACTTAATGAAGAATTTGGTCTGTAGCATGCCACGAAGAATTAAGGCGGTTATTAAAGCAAAATGTTACCCAACATATTAGGTTGGTGCAAAAATCATGACGTAATAATGTCGTTTTTTGACGTTAAAAAATACGTCAAAAAACGACATTATTACGTCATTATTTTTGCACCAACCTAATAATTTTAAATCATTTTTTGACTTGTCTAATGCACAGATATATTAATAAATGAATTGTATTCCTCATTTTTCTTGGTGAAAATAAAGAAATCGACTTACTATGGGTGCGTCCATTTTTTTGTCCAGTAATGGATACATACACACACACACACACACACATATATATATATATATATATATATATATATATATGATAAAATATAATTTCACGGTATGATATATTTAGTTGTTAAACTGTTCAATATCAAAGATACAGCGTACGTAAAAAGAGACAGAACTGTATTGGGGTTCAAATTATTTCCATTCAATGGCCTCTAAAATAATACGAAACATAACCGTTTAAAAATAACCGTTAAAACAATGCAATAGGCAACACAATGCATCACTGACCAGCATATATAAATAGCCGAGCAAAATTACAGCGCATATGACAGGGTGATTGCCTATAAGCATAAAACAGACTGTCGCTGCTCGGGGTTGACTTCCATTATATATAATATATATTGACGCTCTAAGGACCCAAAAGTGGCGGCAGCTGGCATAGAAGTCCGCAATGGAAAGGAAATGGAGTGTAGAGGGCGAACTGGGTATTGCGGAGGAGCGTTTGAGGCTGAAGGCTCTCATGGGGACAGTGGCATCAGGTCATGCAGGCTTGGCCTTCCTGGTACCCGAATCGAGAAGGCTAGAGGGAAAAGAAAGACGACAACTAATTCAAAAGGAACTACGAGCCAACGTTGAGGGAAAAAGATTATACAAGATGGTGGGACTAAGCCAGCAGGGTGCATGAACACGTTGGGAAAGATAAGTTGGTTGAAGATCTGGCACTCCGACGCCAGTCGCATTAAATTTCTAGTGCAATCAGTGTACGATGTGCTACCGAGTCCTGCAAACTTGCATACTTGGGGGATGAGAGAGTCCCCATCATGCCCACTCTGTGCCAGGAAAAGTACACTGAAACATATTCTAAGCGCTTGTCCCGAAGGCACTTGGTGAAGGAAGGTACCGGTGGAGACATGATCAGGTACTTGGGAAATTAGCCGAAGTAGTGGCCTCAACAATTAGCGATTGTAGTTTTATGCCCGAAGCGAAGGCGATCTGTTTCATCAAGGCCGTTGGAAACTCCTCCACGGTGCGTAAATCGTCAACCTGCATGCTCTCCTCCACTCGAGATTGGCAGCTAAGAGTAGACCTGGGGAGCCAGTTGAATATTCCGGAGCAGATAACAACATCGTCTCTGCGCCCGGATTTATTGGTCTGGTCGACTGTCTCCAGGCAGGTCATAATGCTCGAACTTACTGTACCTTGGAAGTAGAATTTGGAAGAAGCCTTTGAAAGAAAGCTGGAGAAATACGAGGAGTTAGTTGAGAGATGCAGAGCTAACAAATGGCGGACTACATGTCTCCCGGTTGAAGTCGGATGCTGTGGTTTTGCAGGAAGATCAGTATGCAGTGCTCTAAGTCGGCTTGGAGTCAGGGGAGTAAAAAAGAGAAAAGCCATCAGGGCTCTATCAGAAGCTGCAGAGAAAGTCTCAAAATGGCTATGGATTAAAAGATCTGTTCCATGGAGCTCTACGACGGGGATTGGTGGGCGTTGAGGGGTAGTTGGGAAGAAAGGAAAAGGGATATGTAGAGAGTCAATGTGGGGAGGGTCCTTTTAATTTTTTTAAATTTTTTATATATATATTTTCACCTTTTTCAAAAATACCGTCTTTGTGTTCCTAACTGTTTTTTTTTTTTTTTTTTTTTTTTTTTTGCATTCCTTCCCGGGAGGGGAGAGAAGAGGAGTAAAGAAATAAATAGAAAGAAGAAATGGCGGTGGTGGGAAAAGAAAGCAAGAAACGTTTCGGATCATAATTCCTATGACCAACGAATGTGTTCGATATTTGAGGGGGGGGCGTTAAAGTGACACTTCATAGAAAAGGAAACTTTTCTTGTCATTACTTACCTGTTATGTCAGACTGTTCGTTGAGAATGTGGATCGTTGCGCGTGGTCAAGATAAGATGGAAAAAAGAAAAGAAAAGATTAGCATGCTGTCTTTTCTTCTTTTTTTTTGGCTGAGGAGGAAGTGACGTAAGTCATTAACGATTGGTCAGCAGTGGCATTTATTTAATGAGTTCATTTGGTGCGTGCATGGCGTTTTTTTTTTTTTTTTTTTTTGGCTTCAGGGTCGCCTGCCGGAATAGTACTTGTTGTGAATATGGATTATCTCCTCTTAGATAATCCAAGCTATAAAAGCTGTATACTTCGCTGTCAAGTCAGATGAGTAGTAGTATTCTAACCCGAAGGAGGCTACGCCGAAGGGCGGAGTTCCTTCGGGTCAGCCCTGAACCCGTTTATACGGGTTCAAATTACTTTTTAATTGCCTAATGGCTCGGGAATATACGTTAAAAGGCCTTGTGCCATGACACCCTCGTGGGGTTGACTCAATATCGATGAGTAGTAGTATTTTAATTGAATAAACGATTACTAGACAGAATCTCTTGTCCTGTTTTCATTACATTTTATTCAATTAGAATGGAACAATTTATGCGACCGGGCGATTACCTAGATCAGAAAGCGATTCAGCCGACAAGTGCTGGAAACATTGGCGGAAGATCATGGTTGAAATTGTTCCTGACACGCCGTCTGACTACACTGTCTCTGTTGAGGCCCCCGTCAGACACTTCGGATGGGCCAACACCTGAAACCCTGACAGCTAGCACCGAATAAACGTGTTCATCCAGAGACTGACTCTTTGGAACGGCCTGCTCCTCTGAGAAGGAAACATTTCGGAGCAAAGGTATTTTAGAGCCCACAGACAGGCTCGCACTGAAAGCCTCCCTGTTCGAGTAATCCGACCACGAATCATGGAGTGCCAAGGCGGCCACTGCGAACTCAAGGCAGCCTGGACATTTAAGGGACTTTTTTCCCTATCAGTGAGAAATTTGGTGGGGGGGAAAATTTTGTGAATATGGATTATCTCCTCTTAGATAATCAAGCTATAAAAGCTGTATACTTCCGCTGTCAAGTCAGATGAGTAGTAGTATTCTTAATTGAATAAACGATTACTAGACAGAATCTCTTGTCCTGTTTTCATTACAGTACTGTTTTAGTAGGGTCTCTTGGGTGACCAAGTATGATGTTGGAAGACCCGAAACTAGTCATGACCCCAAGTCATAACATTATTGACGAGGCGATCCTGAGCACTCGTTGGAGTGTTTTCATGTCATATATATTCGTAACCTACTTGTTGCAAACACAACTATAATAACATCATCTACATGCAAAAAAGCTAAAAGTAATGGAAACCTTATTAATAAAAACAAAAAAAAAACAACACTTAATAATATTAACTTTGAACACGGACACAATATCTTGACCGTGTTTTGCAAAATGAAAACATTTTATAAAACATACATACAATAAACTATTTCTTATTTAACAGTTAAAATATTTAATCATTGAAAATGGCTAAAGGTATAGCTGAAAGCGCTCGGATAAAAAGAACATTCGGACTGTTTTTATATAATTTATCATCTGAAAAGAAAAAAAAATATTAGATCACATGAGAAATTGTATAAAAAACTAAATAAAAACACCTATGTCTAAATACATACATACATACATATATATATATATATATATATATATATATATATATATATATATATATATATATTGATATATATATATATATATATATTATATATATGTATATTGATATATATATATATATACATTGATATATATATAGATATATATATTATATATATATACATTGATATATATATATATATTATATATATATATATATTGATATATAGATATTATATATATATATATTATATATATATATTATATATATATATATTGATATATATATATATATATATATATATATATTATATATATATATATATATATATATATATATATATTATATATATATATATATATATATATATATATATATATATATATATATATATATATATATATATATAGAAATGAACATTGTAGATGAAGAGAGGCTTAATATAAAAATTTAAATTTAAAAATTCTAACGATCTCCAGGCCGTGCCAATGACATTCCGCTCCCCAGTATTTATGTTAGCCTTTTTACCATTGTTCATCTTCCTTCCTCGGCATGACGATAAAGTACATCCGGCAGAAAGCACCATAATCCGCAGGTTTTGAGCAACGTGGTATTACATCTTAATTGCTGTTGTTCCCAGCTTCACTCTGAACCAAGGGACGGGGTACGACCTATGGGCAAATACTGACCACCCAAACTGGGCACAAAACACTACAAAAGTATAAAGATACGTTCTTATAGTAAAAATTTCCACATTTGAATATTAAACAAAAAATTGCGCCAATAGATTTTAATAGAAAACCAAACTTCCAGCAATAGATTGTATTAGTAAAGAAAGTACAAACACTTTGGGAAATAATTTTTTAAAAGTAAAAAATATCACTTCCAACAATAGATTTTAATAGCAAAGAAAAAAAAAATCACAGAGGAATATATTTTAATAGTAAAGAAAACAAGACTCCCGGCAATTGATTTTAATAGTTAAGAAAAAAACACATCCATGAGTTGATTTTAATATTAAAAAATCACTTGCAGCAATAGAATTTAATAGTAAAGAATAAACACTTACCAGAATAGATTTTAATTATAAAAAAAATCACTTGCAGCAATATATCCTAATAATAAAAGAAATAAACAATCCTGTAGATTTTAATAGTAATAAAAATTAAAACTTTTCCAGGAATTAATTTGAATAAATTTTAAACACATCCAGCTACAGATTTTAACAGTATAGAAGATACACTTCCATAAATAGATTAATATTAAAGACAAAAAAACACTTCTAAAAATAGATGTTAATAGTAAAGAAAAGAAAAACACTTCCATCAATAGATTTTAACAGTACAGTGTAACCCGGATATAAGAGAGTTGTCGGGACCGGAGAAGTCTCTTATATCCGGGTTTCTCTTATATCCGGGTTTGGTCTAATTTATATACATTAACACAGACTCTAATTTGGGACCAGAGAAAATCTCTCTTATATCCGGGTTTCTCTTATATCCGGGTTACACTGTATGGAAAAAAAAATTCCAACAATAAATTTTAATCGGAAAAAAAATTCCAGCAATAGATTTTAATAGCAAAGAAAACAAATTAGCAGTATTTCCAAGGAATTTAAATTTTCACCATTAAATAACTCATAAAGAGTTGATATGTTTTTAAACAAACCAAACCAAACTGATGATCTGAATAGCGTTAACTTTTAAAATGTCGAAGTTATTTTGAAGCCCGAATCGCGTCACGTCATTTTTATTTCTATAATGTCTATGTGTATTACAGTGTGTGAATTCGAGTATGTGTAGAGAGTGACGGCGTTTAAAGGCTGCGATTTGCATTAGAGTCGCCTATCAGAAAGAAGTGATTGGCTTGTCGTATTGACGTCTAATTAAGATGCCACGTTATAAATTAACCAAAGTTAATTTCCCAACCAAGCAAGCAAGACAGGAAAAACAATTGGGTGCAAAAATTCCACGCCAACGAATGTTGGCGCGAAAAAATTGTTAATAACACTTGGAAGAATCTCTCACGGAAGGAGTGAGTTGCATAATGGAATTCGTCTATTTCTTCTTTTTTTTCATATTTGCCGTCCCATTTAGCACAGAGTTATATTTCCAAACCATTTAATTAAATAACTAATTAAAGAGGAAACAATAGCGATTCCATACAATTCTGATAATAGCTAAATACGTATATTTTGAAAGCATAATTGTATCTGGAAGAAATGTGAAAATGATGTGTTAAAACCTTCGTCGGATCGAAATGAAAGACAAAGGCATTAAACTTCGTCGGAACGAATAGTTTATAAGCTGAGCTTGTTAGATAGAACTTATGTATTTGTTACGCATTTAAAAGTTTATAGTTACAGCATAACATAAAAACTTACTAAAAATTATTTGCCCCAGAAGGTTCCATAATGTCCTAGAATCTCCAGAAAGTTCTTGAAGACTGTAGAAAATCATAGTACTACTATACTTATATACGATTTTAGAAATATCGTGTTGGGGGTGGCATTAAAAAAAATAAACTGAATTAAATCCTTCATTAATTTTTAACAAAAGTTCATCGAATTATAATGAAGGAAATCAATTATTTTATAATAAGCTTTCATAACCCCTATACATACACACATACACACACACTCACACACACACACACACACACTCACACACACACACACACACACACACACACACACACACACATATATATATATATATATATATATATATATATATATATATATATATGTGTGTGTGTGTGTGTGTGTTTGTGTGTAATTTTATATATATTATCTATATATTATATATGCATGGTACTTATTGGAAAGCGCTCAATATCAGTGATAGAGCTAACATATTTATTTAGAGTGATGTGAGTTTGTGACCCCGAGTGTCACGACCGTCAGTTTGCCTGACGATCGCAAGGGCAGGAAACCCAGTGTCACAAACTCACATCAATCCAACTATATATATATATATATATATATATATATATATATATATATATATATATATAAACCTGCGAGGTGGTTGTTACTATGTATTGAGCCATACACAAACGACAAAGAATAAAATACCTATCAAAAGTGAGAGTAGGTTTAAATAGGTGGGGGTTGAGGAAAGAATAAAGCGAAGAGCGGGGTTCGAGATCAAGGCATTAGAAGATGTCGATTGACATGATATTTGAATATTTGAAAAATGCCGAGAAGTGAGAGAGAAGAAACTGTTGGGGTAGAAGTGGCGGTTACATTTAACTATTGCCACGGTACAAGGGTGGGACCTAGATGCCAACCTATTAGCACGCTTAAATTCATGTGGTCGAGGCAGCAGTGAAAATAGCTTTTTATTGCAGTTGCCATGAAAAGATTTGTAAAAAAAAAAAAAAAATGCATAGATAAGCCTGAGCATAGATTGACTGAAGTCGAGATGCTATCTATCTATCTATCTATCTATCTATCTATCTATCTATCTATCTATCTATCTATCTCAGTCTGCTTCTATCTATCTATCTACCTATCTGTTTGTCTGTCAATCGTTCAGTCTGCTTCTAGCTAGCTATCTATCTATCACAGTCTGTTTGTATCTATTTATCTATTTATCTCAGTCTACTTCTATCTATCTATCTATCTATCTATCTATCTATCTATCTATCTATCTATCTATCTATCTATCCCAGTCTGCTTCTATCTATCTATCTACCTATCTGTTTGTCAATCGTTCAGTCTGCTTCTAGCTAGCTAGCTTGCTAGCTATCACAGTCTGTTTGTATCTATTTATCTATTTATCTTAGTCTACTTCTATCTATCTATCTACCTATCTGTTTGTCTGTCAATCGTTCAGAGAATATCCCAAGAGGATGATATTCATAGAAAAAGTAATGACTATTAAATGGCAGTTAACTTCGTCATTTGACTTACTAATCTCTCAGTTTAAAGAATCATAAGCATAATTATTCACTATCTATCTATCTATCTATCTATCTATCTATCTATCTATCTATCTATCTATCTATCTCACTGTGTTCCTATCTATCTAAGCCTCTATCTTTAGTGTCTCTTATGTAAGTCTTTATCTACTGATCTATCTATCTATCTATCTATCTATCTATCTATCTATCTATCTATCTCAGCTTATACCTTGAGTGTCTCTTGTATTGGGTGAATAACATGTAATTTTGTATCTATCTATCTATCTATCTATCCATCTATCTATCTATCTATCTATCTCAGTCTACTTCTATGTATCTATCTATCTATCTATGTATCTATCGATCTATCTATCGATCTATCTATTTATCTTTTTCACTACCGTTCATTCAGTACGCCAGCAGACGAAGTGTAGTTACTTCGCTTCTCAGCACTACTCGTAATAAAGACATGACTACATTTCCCGCCATGCTATTTTCGCGCGTCAGATATCTCATTCAAACCTCTCCTCACTGTCATGACACGTAAGTTAACGAGTTAGAGAGTCTGTCACTGAGGACTTGGACTAACCACTTTACTACAAATCATCTTAGCTGTGCTGGCGGTAGCAAACAAATGCACCGGGTGCAGCATTAATCTTGTGTGCACCCCACAAATTTGAACACCTACATATAATTCACCACAATTATTTGTAGATTTGTTCTATACTTAGTGCACATATGGTGAGTAAGACAGATGGTGAGCCATCCATCTAAGAAGCTTGTGTCAATGGATGGATGAACCGGGAAGAGGAATCTTGGCAGATAGCAAAAAGTTGCTAAGGAAGACAGGGATAGAAAGTAGTGGAGAACCATAAACACCTACATCAGGAATCAATGCAAGGTATCAGTTGTATTTTTCATGATACAGTCGCCCTGTTCGAACTTCTAATCCAATGCTCTATTGGTTTGGTTTGATTTGGTTTACGGCATATCAACCTCAATGGGTTATTTAATGCCGACAAGATTTTTATTGGTGGTAATATTTTTCCCTTCAAAAATGTATTGATAGTATATATATATATATATATATATATATATATATATATATATATGAAGAAATATAGTCTTAAGATATGCTATATTTATGGGATAAAGTGCTCAATATCAGAGATAGAGGGTGTTAAATATAAATGTGGCCTGATGATTGCATATAGCATAAAACAGACTGTCGCCACTTGACGTTGACTTCTATGTTCACTTTTTATATATATATATATATATATATATATATATAAACAAACTCACTAGCATTGGTTATAATTCTAACTTTTTGTTACTATCAAAAACCTTTTCGTCTCTTTTATCAACACAGTTTTACATGTGTATGTTAAGATTGTGTCCTCAGTATAAATCCTGGTAGGACTTCTAGTTCTGTTATGATCACCTTGGTAAATCCAATGAGAAGTCGATTATTATTATTATACCTTTTTCTATTTGTTGATTTTTATAAAAATATATATATATATATATATATATATATATATATATATATATATATATATATGTATATTGATTTGCTCAATTCATTTTCGATCCGTATTCAGGTGCTTTCTTCCCTATTAAATTTGTGTTATTCTAATATAATATAATGAATGAATCAATTTTTCAATAACATAGAATAAGCCCAGTAGTGAAATAACCAGAATAAAAATACACCATCAAAAATTTAAAAAAAAAAAAAGAAAAAAATTTTTTTTTTTTTTTCAGGGGAGTCTCAAGTCGCTCGGCTTTCAGGCTGCTACTTTGATTTCGCAGTCTAATTTTGCGAGTGTTTGATAAGCTGTGAGCTAATGTCGACTGCGCAAGCGTAATGGCGTTTTTTTTTTTTTGTATTTTTTTTTTTTTAAATGAATCTAAACATCCGGAAGTTGGTTTAGAAAATCGCTTATACGCATACTTGCACATGTCTCTCGTTCATCAACGTCAACAAATAATGTAGACGTTGTTTATTTAACCAGTTACCAAATCGGGAATCGTTGCACGTGTCTTACTTGAGTTTTGTTTGCGGGGAGCGATGCTTCAAGCCGTGGTAAGAATCAGTATACCAGATGTTGACGTAATTATCCATTCTTTTGTTTTTGTTTTTGTTTTTTTTTTGTTTTGTTTTGTTTTTTAATTTGTTTCATTTTAAAATGCCTGTACCTTCTACACGTGGCAATGTAGCAAACATTTGTTTTAACATCAGGCCTGAGGGTTGATCTTAAAACCAGACTAATGTGTAGGAGGTGTTAATATTTTTCTTGGGTTAGCACATTATTTTTAATTAACTGTTTAAGTAAAAGCGAAATATCTCTTATGGGCTTTATTAAACAGACATTGTTGATAAAATAGGTCTGTGATATGTGCACAAATAAATGCATGGCTGATTATGTTGTTGCAGCATTTATCGTTGCCGAATTAGATCTGTTGCTTCTGCTATGCATCTCGAAATTCTTGACAAAATCCAAATAAAAATATGCAAGGTTATCGCTGTTGACCTTGCATCTCGGCTTCAAGCATTTTCCCACCTACGTAGCGTAGCTTTCCTGTGCATTTTCTATAAATACTTTCATGGCGGCTGTCATGATGAGGTTTTCATCTCAAGCTACCTTTGACCTCACCGATTTAAGCGTAGTACGAGAACAGAAACGAGATTTATTTTTTTTTTTTGTTGAACAGCACATAACCAGCTATTAATCTCCAGGTTCTTCACAAAATCCAACTCAGGATCTATAGGCATGGTGGAGTAATGGATTGCAGCTCGGATTGAGGAATCGGAGAGCCGAGTTCGAATTCCAGTCGAATCCATTACATTCATTTACGTGCTAATACCCTTGGAGAAGGTATGAATCCTCTTCTTCTCCCACCCAGCAATTGATGAATAGCAGGACAGTCCGGGCAGCTCGGATTAAGGAATCGGAGAGCCGAGTTCGAATTCCAGTCGAATCCATTACATTCATTACGTGCTAATGCCCTTGGGGAAGGTATGAATCCTCTTCTTCTTCTCCCGTCCAGTAATGGATGAATAGCAGGACAGACCGGGCAGCTCGGATTGAGGAATCGGAGAGCCGAGTTCGAATTCCAGTCGAATCCATTACATTCAATTACGTGCTAATAACCTTGGGAAAGGTCTGAATCCTCTTCTCCCCAACCCTAAGCTAAGAGTAAATAGCAGGACAGACCCTAATCCGTAACCATAGGATGGCAACTTGTCTACCGGAGAAAGAAATTGCAACCTACTGCAGAAAAAATCTCGTCAGTCATGTATCGAAAGAATTTCATCGTCCTAACTTGGTTTCTCGACTTCAATCACTTTCTCCCCGACCTAACGTGGCCTCCCTCTGTCTTTTTCACAAATAAATCCACCATTCGCCCTTGCATGGTGTATTGCTGCCATATATGGTCTGGAGCCCCTTCTATTTGTCTCAAGGACCTTGATAAAGTCTAAATACGGATATGCAATGTAATTGGTCATGATCTGGCAATCCGTCTGCAACTGCTCTCTCACAGACGTTCCGTTGCCTCCCTCTGTCTTTTTTACAAATACTTTCACGGAAACTGCTCCGATGAGCTGCTTTCGGTGGTTCCCAGAGTTCGTGAATTTAAGCTGTCATCTCGCTCTCACCCTTTCACTGTCGAAACAGTTAACTGCAGCCGTCTCTTCTACTGCAACAGCTTCATGCCTCGCACTTCTCGCCCGTGGAACTCCCTCCCCATTATTTGTTTCCCTGATAACTATAATCTGCAACTATTCAAATGTAACGTCAATCGACGTCTCCAGATGCTCTGATCTATCCCCCAACCTTTTCTTCACCCTTTCCTTTATCATTCCTCTTTGTTCTCGCTCCTACTCTGAAACCCTTTGCGTGCTAGTGGCTTCCCGCCTTACTTGGGGTTGAATGCTTAAAACGAATATATTGTCATGGCACCTGGTCTTTAGAGACAAAAATAAGCGTACTGAATTCTTATGTAATAACAATTCTCCCATATGACAGATGATGATACACAATTTCCTTACAATGAAAGAAGAGACTTTAGACAACGGAGATATGGTTCTAGTGAATAATATCATTTGAGTCACAAGGAAGTTTTAAGGAAAGTGGCAAGAAAAAAAAAAGACACTTGTGCAAAATTCAGTTGACTTTGGAGGAAAGAGGGCTTGGAAAATTTGAAACTTACAGCGTATACCGAGAGCTATAAGAGATAGAGGGATAGATCGAGCAAGTTGCATAACGAATCAGTATAAATCTGGAACTAGCAGACACAGTAGGAAGACAATAGATACTAAACTGTTGAGAACCATATCCTCTCACTTATCAAAGGGGACAAATCTATGTTAATTAACTTGTTTTTTACGGATTATCAACACCTTACAGGTGATTTAACACTAGAACCTATTTTTATGTCATAATTATTTTTTGAGGGATAATAATCATTTAGTGATACAAGTCTTACTAATTAACCCATAGCTGGGGAAGAAGAGTTGTGTACACGCCTTTCACAATGGTATTTGCACGTGCCGAGACGACAAATCTATATTGATTGACTTGATTTTTACGGATTATCAACACCTTACAATTTACTTAAAACTAGAACCTCTTTTTAGTAATTTTGTAGAAAAAATATTGATTTGCAAGTGCTACTAATTAACCCATAACATGGGGGAGTAAAGTGCGATACTTGCCTTTCGCAATGGTACTTATATGTTTGTGAATATAATGTTTACCATTTCTAAATACGAGCCATTAGTCCAACCATACAGCTAAGTTTTACATCACCTGGTATCCCAAAACGTTCACCCATCTCGATACTGAATAGTCTCGATGTTGCTTAACTCCGGTGATATTAAGGAGACAAAGGGTACAAAATAAATTCATGAATGTTTAAACAGTTCTTTATTGACGTTTATTGAATTTATGACGTTTTTGTATCACTTGTCATGTTAACTCCAGTCATTTTTCTTCATTAGACAAGCAATTATGGCTGGCAAGAAAAAAAACAGGATGAACCGAGTAATAGTGCCCTATATGACAGAAAAGGTTTTGAAAAGTTTTCAGTATTCAACCTCCTTATTGAGCATCGAATATCAGGAAGACATTGGTCGTCAATATTTAGTGAGGAAAGAAAGGCCTGCTGATAGAATAGGACTACAAAATTAATGAAATGCGAATGATCCTATTATAGCAGTTATTGTTGTCATTTTAAACCTGTAACTTCTGCAGGCAAAAATCAACGAAGGATCTGCAATATTATCGACCTTGACCACGTATCTCCGCTTCAATCCTTTTCACAGCCCGCAACGTTGCTCGCTAGTGGCCTTTCTATAAATGTATGCTGCCTCCACCACAAATTTGACATCATTAAAAATCTATGGCACAATCTATACAGATGGTGTCCCCACAAAATTGACACCATTTAAATATGAATATCTGAGTAACTATATGTCCAAGGCAAACGAAACGAAATAGGCGCCATGCTGAACAATAAAAAACGTTACATCACTTGATATCCCCAAACGTTCACCCATCTCGATACTGAATAGTGTCGATGTTGCTTAACTCCAGTGAAAAGTAACTAATTGTTTAAACTGTTTTTTATTAACGTTTATTGAATTTATCACGTTTATGTATCAGTTGTCAGGTTAACTACAATCATTTTTCTTCGTTAGCCAAGTAATTACGGCTGATAAGGAAAAAATAGGATGTACTGACAAATAGAGCAATATAGGACCGAAAATGTTTTGAAAAGTTTTCAGTATTCAACCTCCTTATTGAGCATCGAATATCAGGGAGCGATTGGTGGTCAATAGTTAATGAGGACAGAATAACCGCTCTCCCATTTCTCTGCTTGTAAAATAGGACTACAAAATAAATGCATTGCAAATGATGCAGTCATAGCATTTATTATTGCCACATCGGAACTGTAGCTTCTGCCGATAAAATCTAATTTAAATCTGCAATATTATCGATCTTTACCACATATCTTGGCTTCAATCCCTTTCCCACTCTGCAACGCGCCTCCATTGTGCCGTTTTTATAATTACAGGATGTATCCTACCTAAAAAAGAAAAAATACGCAACCTCCTTATTGAGCATTGAATATCAAGAAGAGATTGGTCGTCAATAGTTAGTCAGAACTGCTGATAGAATCCAACTGCAAAGAAAATGAATTGCGAGTGATGCTATAGCATTTATTGTTCCTACATCAGATCTGAAGAATCTGGAAATAAAATCCCAATTAGAATCTGCAATATTTCGAAGTCGTCCAGAGACCGTGGTTGAAGCTAAAAAGGATTTTATTAAAGAAATTTGCTCTTAATTGTTTCAAGATATTTTTGTGTCATTTTGGTAAATATATCTGTTAAAATCAGACGTCAGTGTTATTTTAATATTTGTGTAATTTAGACGACAATTTATCCATCGCATAATCTATACGGCAAGTGTCCCCACAAAATTGACATCATTTAAATGTGAATATCTGAGTAACTTTATGTCCCAGGCAAACGAAATAAAATAGGCAATAAAAGATACATCCAAACGTTACATCTTTTGGTATCCCCAAACCGTTCACCCATCTCGATACTGAATAGTCTCGATTTTGCTTAACTCCAGTGAAAAATAACTAATAATTGTTTAAACTGTTCTTTATTGACGTTTATTGAATTTATCACGTTTTTGTATCAGTTGTCGGGTTAACTACAACCATTTTTCTTCATTAGGCAAGCAATTATGGCTGGCAAGAAAAAAAAACACGATAAACCTAGCAATAGTGCCATATATGACCGAAAACGTTTTGAACAGTTTTCAGTATTAAACCTCCTTATTGAGCATCGAATATCAGAAAGAGATTGGTCGTCAATAGTTAGTGAGGAAATAAAGGCCTGCTGATAGAATAGGACTACAAAATAAATGAAATGCGAATGATGCTATTATAGCACTTATTGTTGTCATTTTAAACCCGTAAACCTGTTATTGTTGTCATTTTAAACCTGTAACCAGACAAAAATCAACGAAGGATCTGCAATATTATCGACCCTCACCACGTATCTCCGTTTCAATCCTTTTCACAGCCCGCAACGTTGCTCGCTAGTTGCCTTTCTATAAATGTATTCTGCTTCCACCACAAATTTGACATCATTAAAAATCCATGGCACAATCTATACAGATGGATGTCCCCACAAAATTAACACCATTTAAATATGAATATCTGAGTAACTTTATGTCCCAGGCAAACGAAATGAAATAGGCGCCATGCTGAACATTAAAAGATACATCCAAACGTTACATCACTTGGTATCCCCAAACGTTTACTCATCTCGATACTGAATAGTCTCAATGTTGCTTAACTCCGGTGACCCTAAGCAGACAAACGGTACAAAATAAGTTTATAAATGTTTAAACTGTTTTTTTTTTTTATTGTCGATTATTGAATTTATCACGTTTTTGTATCACTTGACAGGTTAACTAGTCATTTTTCTTCATTTGCCAAGCAATTATGGCTGACAAGGAAAAAATAATATGGACCGACTAATAGTGTCATATATGACCGAAAAGGTTTTGAACAGTTTTCAGTATTCAACTCCTTATTGAACATTGAATATCTGGAAGAGATTGGTTGTCAATAGTTAATGAGGAAAGTAACGACTGCTGAAAGAATAGAACTGCAAAATAAATGAAATGCGAATTGTACAGTTATAGCATTTATTTTTGCCATATCAGTTCTGTAGCTTCTGCAGATAAATTTCAACGAAGAGTCTGCAATATTATCGATCTTGACCAGGTATCTCGACTTCAATCCCTTTGCCAGCCCACACCATAGCTTACTAGTAACCTTTCTGTAAACGCATGCTCCTCAGCAAAAAATTGGCATCATTAAAAATCCATCGCACAATCTTTACAGCTGGTGATCCCACAAAATTGGCATCATTTAAATGTGAATATCTAAAGAACTTTATGTCACAAGCAAACGAAATGAAATAGGCGTCATGTTGAACAATAGAAGATGCATCCAAGCTTTACATGACCTGCTACGCACAACCACTCATCTCTTACTGACTAGTCTCGACGTTGCTTAACTTTGGTGATCCTGTAGAGACAAAAGGTCTAAAAGTAGTCCAAGAGTAAATTGTTAAACTTTTTGTTATTGATGTCAATTGTATTTATCACGTTTTTGTATCAGTTGTCAGGTTAACTACAATCATTTTTCTTCATTAGCCAAGTAATTACGGCTGATAAGAAAAAAATATAGGATGAACTGACTAACAGAGCTATATAGGACCGAAAATGTTTTGAACAGATTCAGTACGCAACCTCCTTATTGAGCATCGAATATCAGGAAGTGATTGGTTGTCATTAGTTAGTGAGAAAAGTAACGACTGCTTATATAATAGGACTACAAAATAAATGCATTGCAAGTGATGTTGTTATAGCATTTATTGTTGCCACATCAGAACTGTAGCTTCTGCCGATAAAATCCAATTTAAAATCTGCAATATTATCGATCTTGACCACATATCTCGGCTTCAATCCTTTTCCCACTCCACAACACACCTCCATTGTGCTGTTTTTATAATTACAGGATGCATCCACCCAAAAAAATAAAATTTGGCCTCAATTCAAATTTAAATATCTGAGTGACTACATATCCCCGGGAGACGAAATTAAAAGAGGCTTCATATTGGACAATAAAATATTTATTTCTCGAACTTCAAACAAGATATTTTAAAGGATATAGATTTTATAACCATGTTCGAAAACTTTACATATGCTCATTGTACGCAACAGCTGTGACAGGCGACACGTCAAGTCAGTACCCCAGCTCTTACCAAACACGCTGTAGCATTTTTTTGCGTAACATTCCCCAGCGCTGAAGTGTCGTACGAAGAATCTGGATTTCCATAGATGCTTTTCTGGGGCGTCGCAGAAATGTTTCCCAAGCCTGATTGACAATATCTTCTGATACTGGTGTTCGTCCAGACACCTTTACACTGAACAGACAACCTTCCTCGTTGAATCATTTCTGCCGTGGCCAAATCTGATTTCCAGCTGGTGCATTTTATCTTGAATTATCTCGAAAATGCATGCTACACACTCTTCTTTACGTATATTCTAACACACAAAATGCCTTTTCATTTCTTGTAAACGTTATTTTAAAAAGAAAAAAATTAAACATTCAACTTCGTTTTTACTAACACATAATAGCATGTGTTGTGTAGCATTCTCCTTCACCTCATTGATTCTCTGTTTACGTTCCTTTAGGCTTGTAGGAAGAAGAGTGATATAGACCTTCTCCTTTCATATCGGCCCATGGAAAATAAATCACAAGGTGTTACTTTAGGTGAACATGGTGACCATTTCAACAGCACATTATCATTATCACTGGTACGTCCGCTCCATCTTGCTGGTAGCTTCTTATTGAGATAAGGCCACACAATCAAGTTAGTTGGGGTTTAAACATTTTTTTAAAATTTGAGCGAGAATTGGCTGTTATTAGGCTACAAACTGTATTTTCATAGCAATCTTTCTAATGTTCTTTCTTCTCTGGTAGCTGAACGTTAAGTGTAGCACTAGGGTGGCAGTTAGGTCTCTTCATTTTATTACTGAACTTGTAAAATGTAACTCCAAGTTCTAGTCTCATAGTTACTTCTCTTGCATTTCTCGCCTGTGGAATTCTTGTTCGGCTCTTTCAAAAATGTAAGCGTCCTGTGTATGACGATAAACTACATCCGCGCCCTGGGTAAGACGATAAACTACATCCGCGCCCTGGGTAAGACGATAAACTACAACCAACATCAAGGCTTCGGTTAAGGAGGTTTCGAGGAGCGTGTAAACACCTCTTAATTGCTGGTGTTCCCAGGTCAAACTTGACCCGAGGTGGTAACACCTTTTAGGGTTCCAGCTATGGGCACATAGTTACCCGACAAACTTGGGTCAAAACTTGTAAAAATAGGTTTTAATACCAGCAAGACATTTTTGTAAAAAAAATATTTCCAGCAATAAATTTTCAAAGAAAAATTTATTACCAGCGATACATTATTGCCAGCAATTCTTTTTGGAAAATAAAATATTACCAGCAATACATTTATGAAAAAAAATATTACCAGAAATACATTTCTGGGAAAAATATTACCAGAAATACTTTTTTTTAAAAAAAATGTTACCAGCAATAAAAAATCTTGTTGCTATTAAATAACCCATTGAAGTTGATATGTCGTAAAACAAAATAAAACAAAACAAACTAATTAAAAATGCCTTTTTGAAATCTGTTCTTTAATTTTCCGTTCTATTCAAAAATATTTTCTTAGTTCTTTCACTTTTAATATCCCCCTTAAGTCTTCGTGGCTTTGTCACCTTGCTTGAAGGTGAATTTTTTTTTTTAAATTACGCAGGTGGAAAAGTGTTTGAAGCCAAGATGCCATGTCAAGATGTTTCTGAATCTTTTTTGGATTATGTCAAACATTTCGAGACACATGACAGATGCGCTAAACCAGATGTGGCAGCAAATTTCGACGCATGACAGAATTGCTAACTTATACAGTTGGAAGATAGGTTTTGCAATGGAAAAATTCTCCAACACGACACAATGAAACGACTCTCATAGCAGCGGACCTAGCAATTGATATGATGTAAGTATTCCAATTCATGTGAGAAGGAAACGTGGGACCAACAGGGCGCAGAGAGTGGCTCTTTCGGAGGTTAGCATCAGCCGGGCTGATAGAAAGCGTAAATGGTTCTTTAAGAGGATACGTAGAAATCAGTTTCGGTTTATTTAGAGGCGTTAAAATTAACAAGGTAATTTTGGCACCAGTTAACAACAGATTGTAAATCATTTTCGAGATCACCTGCCAATTTGATATTGACGTACCAATCCGACGATTTAAGACACTGAGTAAACAGTTGTTTCATTCGCATTGATACCGAATTGGGAACTAATGGCACGAGGAAGGTCGTATTTCATTATATTGTCATCCCACTTAATCCAACGTTTCTGAATTAATTACATAGATCAAATGTTATATCATGATGATTTTAGAGGTGTTGTGCTATCCTTTGTTTTTTTGTTTTTGTTTTTTTTTTTTGTTTTTTTTTTAAATTGGCTTTCTCGTAAATTTAAGGCCAGGTCTACGATTTTCTTTTTTCACATTTACGGCGATCAAATCTGGTCTTTTCATTAGGATGGGGATGTTGATGTCGATCTACAGTTCTTCTTAAAAAAAAACAGCATGGTGATTTTGACAGATTTGACGCTATTTATTTGAATTTCTTGGTAAGTCGTAGAAGAGGAATCAATAAAAAAATTTGCATTTTTTAAAAGTTTGCTCGCATAGTTGTCAATGAATAATTCGGTCTAATTAGACTTGATTGATTCTTGCATTTGCTTCGTGAAAAGTTGCTACAGTTACCTCTGCTCCAATACTATTATTATTATTTTTATTTTCTTTGATTTCTGGTGTTTACCCATTTCTTTACAGATCCCGCCCAGGGACCTAAGGTTAGAAATGGCATCATGACACTTTCCACTGACAAAAAAAAGTTACATAGATAAAGCCTTTCGTAAAGTGTGGGCTGTACTTGTCAGAATTTTTGTATCTCTTTGAGGCATGGACTTCCAGGAATCCCTTCAATTACTCTACTGCAATATTTTCCAACCAGTCCAAGGGCTCCAACTACAGCAGGGATTGTTGATGTTCCCATGTGCCACATTTTTGAGATTTCTATTTCAAGGTTCTTGTATTTTGACAGTTTTTTGAATATCTTCAAAGATACATTGAAGTCAGCAGGGACTGCCATTTTTTTTTTTTTTTTTGTGGTCTTTAATAACAATATCTGGACGGTTGGCTTTGATTGTTCTGTCAGTGTGTATTGTATAGCCCCATAGAATTGTAACAGGTCCTATCTCTGTAACCGGGTCTGGGTGGTGTTCATACCAGTTTCTTTCAGTTTCCTTCCAGTAGAAGTTGCAAATTTTTCAGTGAAGATATTGGCCCACTCTGTCATGCCGGAATTTATATTCAGTGGGTGCCAATATCGTGCCACCTGATACAAGATGATCAATCGCTTCTGGATTATTATTATTATTATTAATAATAATAATAATAATAATAATAAGAAGAAGAAGAAGAAGAAGAAGAAGAAGAAGAAAGAAATGAAAAAGAAATGTAAAAATAATAAAAGGTAGAAAACTAAAATAGTGATGAAGAAAAGAAGGAAACGGAATAGTAAGAAGAAAAAGGAAAAGATGAAGACGAAGAAAAAAAAGGAAAAAGAGAACCACAGAGATGAAGAAGGAAAGAAAATAGAATAGACTAAAAAAGAAAAAAAGAAAAAGAAAGAAAATAAAAATGGAAAAATGAAAAAAAGAAGACAAACTGAGATGAAGAAAATGGAAAAACGGAAGAAGCAAACTGCCAAAGAGAAAGACAAACGAAAGAAGAAAAAAAAGGAGAAAAAAAGAAGAAAAAAGAAGAAAAACAAAACAGAGAAGAAAATGAAAGAAAAGAAAATGTGAAGAAAAAGAAAATAGATAATAAAAAAAAACAGAAGAAAAGGGAAATGAGAAGATAAGAGGGAAAGAAAAAGAAAACAACAAAGAGAAAAAAACAGGAAAAAGAAAAAGAAAAAAAAAGCAGTTAAAAAAAGAAGAAAATAAGAGAAAATAAAAGAGACAAAAACAAAGAAAAAAAAAAGCATTTACATAAAATAAGACAATAAAAAATGTAAAATGCAAGAACCAAACCAAAACATTTATTTTTATACCGAAAAATATTTATTTTCAATATAATTGTCTTCCTTAACATCCAATCAAATTCAGTGGTGGGGATTGAAATATATAGTAAACATTTCAAAATTCAAATAGCTGTATAAGACTACGAATTTATTGGCTAACCAATTTATATCTTCTTATAATTGTGCTTCTCTCTCCCTTTCTTAGTTAACACGACACTTACAGTGCTGTTCGATAAAAGTGACTCACCTGATTTTTTTTTACTAAATGTTCTCTTCTCCGAATAAACGAAAGTTGAGCTAAATTCAAAGGATAAGCGATCTAAAACCCGAAGAAGAATCTTTGAAAGCTCTTTGAAGTTAGCAGTAAGTACTGTCAAGCATCCGTTCAGTATAATGTTCTGGGGATGCTTTTCTTTTCATGGAACTGGTTTCTTAAAACCTATTGAAAAGACCCTCAGGAGCGAGCAGTACAAGAGAATTTTACAGTCTTGTCTGCTCCCTTCTGCTGAAAGGGTGCAAATCGACCCCACCAAGCTCATTTTTATGCAGGATAATGTACCCTGGCACAAATCAAAATTGATGAAGGAATACTTTGATGAGAAGCAAGTGAGTGTTATGGCATGGCCGCTCCAATCTCTTGACCTCAACCACATAGAAAACTTATTGATCATGTTGCTCAACTACTTTCTCGAGAACCTGTACTTTATAATGCTCCAATACCATATAAATAATGGACTATTTCGTTTTGATAAACAAAACAAATAATAGAGGCGTTACTTGTGTTGAGTGAGAAAATGAATAAAATAAATAAATAAATAATAAATAAAGAAAGAAAGAAAGAAAGAAAATGTTTAGCGGCTGTTTCGGTGAAATAGTAAGAGATGTCAATTTCAAGTCTTTTCATTTGTACCCCCTTACTTCTTAAAATAACAACCAGCATTCATATATTTATGATTGTTATTGCAATATTTTTTTTGCAGTTGTTAAGCTCAAATATTTAACGATGTGATAGGGGAATTTCTACTGATATTTTATTGCCGAAAAACTCGCCCTAATCGTATTCAATCATTAATTAACATTCATCAGAAGATTAAAATAGGAAAAAGATGAAATTTTCACTGATAATTTTAGTATATATTATTGTAGGTGTAACACTTTCACGTTCGGATGGCCAAAAGAAGACACAGCAGTCAAGATTCTTTTTTTTTACCGAGCAGACAAATGAGACTGCCGTCATGGAAGATCGTCATCATGGTTGGTAGTTCACGAAAATAAAATAATGGCAATTAGCAGCAGCTGTCAAATTCTCTGAAAAGCCAACAGGTGCCACATATGCTAACGATCCTGAATCTTTAGGGTAAGGATTGAGTAAGCCCTCCGTGAGTTCTACGACAATAAAATACGAAAGCTGTATAGGAAGTGCGAATGGACTTAGGGATTTTTTTTTTTTGCCCACAGTCCACGTACGCGTAGGTTACCAAACTACATTAAATACGTGTCAAGTTCTGTTCAGATGTTTGCGCTGATAACTACTTGATCTTGTTGAGATCTAAATTCTTCAGTAGATTTTCTGTTTGCCTCGTGATTCATGCAACTTCTTTACCATCAGTTGTCTGTCGGCGCTTACAACGTTCAGGCGTAATTGTGTGGCTGTTAAAAATAGCCAAATGAACTGCTATCACGATTTATGCGTTGTTATTATGACGTCTCTACAGCGCTGTGTCCTTCAGCGATTTATTTTTAGGAATGTATTCAAAGCGAGAGTTCTGTCGTACCGCCGAGCTGTATATATATATATATATATATATATATATATATATATATATGTGTGTGTGTGTGTGTGTGTGAAGAAAAATATACGGAAAAAAAAAACAAACAAAAATCCTAATATGCAATTATGCTGTTTTAATGTTAATATAATGTCAACGTCGGAGGTTTCGGTCTAATAGACCATCTTCAGGACATATTCGTAAAATATAATTAACATTAGACCATATTCAATTCAACATGAAAAAGACGGTGGACATAAGCGCAAGACCAATCCAAACAGATAAATGAAATCTTTTATAAGATCAGCGTTCCGTTTAAATATGATCACGTCGTTTTCACAACATCGCCCACGTGACGACGACGTGATCATATACGTGATTCATCTGTTAAGCTAAGAAAGTAATTATACTCAAAGTAGAGTCCAATCGCGTTATAAAAACCTCGGAAAATTCCAGTAAGATATCTTTAATCAATTCTAAGATAAAACTGTTCAGAGCTTAATCTAAAAATTGGACAATTTTGCTTTTATACAATTTGGTAATTTTTTGCGCTTATACCCGATATATATATATATATATATATATATATATATAATTAAAAAAAAGGAATAGATAGTTTATAGAGTAATTATACATTCTTATTGCTCAAAGTAGAGTCGAATAGTGTTATAAAAGCCTCGGAGAATTCCAGTGGATATCTTTAAAGATTTCTAAGATACAATGGTCCAAATCTGAATATAACATGGACAATTTTACTTTTACACGATATAGACAATTTTGCTGTTACACCCGGTATATCAAGGACACTATATATAGATACTTACTTATACAATAAAAATGCAGGTTTAATATTTAATCTGAGGTTTTATATTCTTTCTTAATCTTGCGTTAGTGACATGTGCTGTTTTGTCACACCCGAAATGTATTAAGTATGCGTAAACGCGTCATTCACATTGGGTAACCCTGTTTCTTTTGCTCCCCACCCACTAATCCACTGACTCACTGAGGGTGTGTAGCCCATCGGTTTGTTTTCTTCAGAGTGCTTTACCACCCAACCTGACTAACGTAGGCAAGTTCACGATTTATATATTTTTAATATATTACATATATATATATATATATATATATATATATATATTTAGTTGGATAGATGTGAGTTTGTGACCCTGGGTTTCACGCTTTGTCTGACGATCGCTAAAGCGTGAAACCCAACCAAATATATTAGCTCTATCTCTGATATTGAGCGCTTTCTAATAAAGTACCGCACATATAATATATAAATAATTATACATATATATATTTATTTATATTTATATACACTTTTCACACGTATATATATATATATATATATATATATATATATATATATATATATATATATATATATATATATATATATATATAAGCTATTAGGTTCCCAACTATGGGCAAATAGTGTCTACCAGGGCTGACCAAGCTCTTTAGTGTTATAGAACACGATTGATCTAGGAGATGGAAAACTCTTAAACGAAAAGCCTGAGGTATATTGTCTGCTTCGTCTGTGGCATTTATTTGCACCGACTAAGTGCATCAATAGTTCCGAAAAGTGTGGATGGTTCTGCACAAGCCTTCACCACTTTAATCAAATCACTTGTGTGGGTTTTCTGGCGGTTTACCTTGATTCGTTCTTATTTTCATAACTGTATCAAGTAAGATGTCAGATCCTCATACGTCAAAATAGACGGGAGAGAGAGTCCATTACATTCACCACAGTCCTTTTAAAAGAACTGCGGATCATCAGACTTTACTTCCAAAGGTTGAAGCAAAAAAAAAAACCTTCTAATGCTCTGGATGGTGCATCTTGGGGATAGTATTCCTGGCCCGTGGAGGCGCAGTCCTATGGGTAAAGAGAGACACGGATGAGTTCCACCACGGAATATGTGATCGAGCGGCGCTATATCGAGTCTAATTCGCTACCTCTTCGTCACCGAGGCCCGTTGGCTTTAGTCTATTTCAAACTAGGACTGCTATGTGCCAGCTATCCTCAGCCGAAAACTCTCTGGAAATGGTAATTTTTTAAATTGGTCTATGGGTGAAAAAATATGGGACCACTTAAGAGGAGGTCTCAGTTTAGATAAGGAGTCTGGGTTGATGACCAGGACATGGGACGGGATTTTGGGTTTATTTATCATATATATATATATATATATATATATATATATATATATATATATATATATGTTAAGAAATGGACAAGGTCCGACAATTTATTTATTAAAGACATTTTTATGTTTAACGTTGTTATTTATAGATACAAGTATTTAAGCAAATGCTCTGTTTATGATAAATATATATATATATATAACCCTTTGCATAACACTTTCCATCATTAAGGTTCGGTCATAGGAATGCCGTGCTGTACCCGTAATCATTTAACGGAAAGATGTTAAAATAAAAATTTAATCAGAGGTGAGGGTATGTCAATTGAGGGACTGTTATTTTTTGGATAGTCAGTGATAAGGTAAGATCTCTATTATTATATAAGCTTGAACCGGCTTCTCTGCCTATATTTTGATCCTAATTCTCGCCTTTGATTTAATAGTTTGCATTGATCATTATATTTAATTATTCTAATTTTTTTCTCAATGCGGGTTTAGACCCTTTTCCATCAATTCACAAAATTTCTTTGAAAGGGCTGTTTGGAATTTTAGTTTAGGAATGGTAAACGAATGCCTATGGGTATAAAATCTCTGTTTCAATTCTCACGTGGAAATTCCAATGTAAATTTTATAATTTGTCATATTTTCTTTGAGGGCAATGTTTACCCTATTGCATTTGCATTTGCCCTCCTCTGGGCATTTTTTTTACTAATTCTTCAGTTACAGGGAGGTTTTGTACTAGACTTAGTTTTTTTTTGTTTTTTTTTCTCATAGAATTTACTCCGGACATAATTGATTTGGGAGCTGATCTTTTGGTACACGTTGTTAGTGCAGGAGTAGCTGATCTTGACCGATTTCATTTTTTGACCATAACAATTATGTCTTAAGTAAATTCTATGAGAAAAAAAAGCTAAATCTAATACGGAACCCCCGTATCTATCTATCTATCTATCTATCTATCTATATATATATATATATATATATATATATATATATATATATTCTGACCAAGGTCAATTTATTATGTTATCGGACTGGAGGGGTCTATACCAGCGCACGGCCCCTTTGGAATGTGCCTGAAAACGACACCACGGTTTAGCCCAAGCCTTGTGAGTGAAATTGGGTAGACGGAGCCCTTGGGTGCCCTCGATAGCTGTGCTAGCACGAAGTCAAAAGTCATCGTGGCCGAGGGCTTGAGCCTGCTGGCCTCGTTCAAAATGTTGATCAGGCAAGATAACACGCTCTTTCCCAGAAAGTGTCATTAAGTTCTGCTCAGTATCGTTGCAATATAAACCACAGATGGGCGCTGTGGATGTTGAATAAACACAAATGCGCCTGAGCAAGCGTCTGTAATAGGAATTGCCTAGCCGCACTAGTAGACTGGTATATATATATTACTCATTCAGTCCTGTAAATCTTACCAATCTTAAAATGTTCTTGAGCTTCAAATAATGTGTTAAATTGTTAGACGTTTTGCTGGATTATACTTTTGACTTCAGGTTGTATTTTATTTTTCCGTTGAGTCTGGAAGTAGTGACGCCATAAGACTTGGAATTGGGAAATGCAAAAAGTAAAACAAATTATTCCGTGCAATAGCTTCATTTACACAGCAAAGAATTTTGCTTGGTTCATTTTGTTTAATTTAATGCCGAAATCTAAATATTTTGTATCTAATTTTATGATCCCGACCACAGATATTTTGTACACAATTGTATACATTCAGGGTAAAGCTATGTCTTTTTAGATAAATATTTTGCAGATCATGAAATGTTTTGTTGGTAATTTTACTATAAATATATAAATTTGTTGGTAATTTTACTATAAATATATATATTTTACTATAAATATATATATATATATATATATATATATATATATATATTTAGTGCTGCATAGACTGTCATTTTGCTATAAATATGTATCGTTGCTCATTATATCATAAAAATGTATTGTTGATTTTTCTTTGACGTTCACTATTTGCCTATAGCGAGGACCCTAACAGGTGCTAGCACACCGGGTCAGGGTAGACCTGGGAACACAGGCAATTAAGAGGTGGTTCCACACTGCTCAAAACCTCCAGATCATAGGCCTTAATGTTGGTTGTAGTTTATCGTCTTATACAGGACCCGTAATAAGTACAAAAGTTCTTACTTTTTTCAAGAGAAACTATTAGGTATAATTTTATAATTTTATAAAAGATCAATGCAGTGACCTACACTGTAAGATCACTTGAAACTCTATCAGCCCCATGTTTTGGATTGGTCAGAAACTGGATTTAAATTCTTTCAAAAACATTCGGTTTCTCACTGAACAAAAACTAATTTGAGAAACGCTTTTCAATGAGTCAAAGTTTAAAGCCATCAGCGTTAAATGAAATACATTTAACGCTCGTTTCTGTAAAAAAAATGTCTGCAAGTTTGCCATCTAAATGTCTTAAACATTCAAATAAATCAAACAGAACTGTATGTATATGTATGTGTTTGTGTGTCGAGGAGGAACAGAAAATAAATGTAACACATATGTTTACGAACGCACACACATTTGGGAGCAAACAGTTGAGGTGGTTCAAAAGTCCTCAGAATCTCCAATCTCCCGATTAGAGGTCTTGCTGCCGGATGTAGTTTATCGTCATACCCGGGACTAAGCAATGAATTAAAATACTGAATGCACCTTGACATGTCTATGTACTGAAGTCATACATTCTAATGTTTATTACGATAATCGCAACATTGTTTCTTTAGCCAAATCTGCAAGTTCTATGCTGTTTTTTTTTTATCACACTTCTCGCCTGTGAAAATCTTCCGGCTTCTTGTACCCCATTCACCGTTGATCTTCAAACAGCTAAGTGCAACGCCAATGGTTATCTTTTGTCTTCTGAATTCTTGTTCTTTTATTGTTTTATCTCTTAATTTTCTTTTTTAACATATTATT
>CAHIKZ030000602.1:885000-915000 GCA_903632075.3 Acanthosepion pharaonis
TCCAAGGAACGTCGCGAAGTACATCACGGAATGAGTCCCAGTCTTCGCGTTGATAACCGTTATCTGTTGTTAGTAAGATGCTCTTGACTGGAGTGGTTAGTGGAAGGAGATATTAACAGACACCATCGCGTGATTAGAATTGCGAAGCGAACGGAGCTGCGTAGCGCGAGAAGAATCAGGGAAGAGAGTAAAGCATAGATCGAGAAGGGAAGCGTTACCTTCCGGGTTACCCGGGGGAAACGCGTCGGAAAGTCAAAATGTGTGTGTGGGATTGAGTGATTGAAAAGTTAAGCATTTGAATGCAAGCGAGGTCAGTTAAAGAGTGTTTCAGGAATGATTGGATTAAATCTAATAATCACATATATACACCAATACGTGCACACACACACACACACACACACACACACACACTAAGTGTAATGTCAATCGACATCTCCAGTTGCCTTGATCTATGCACTACCCTCATCCTTTCTTCTATCACTCCTATCTGATCTTGCTATTTCCTGTAACCCCTGCATCCTAGTGGCTTCCCGCCTTGCTTGGGATGAAGCGTTTAAATAATATATATATATATATATATATATATATATATATATATATATATATACCTATGTGTATACACATACACAGACGCATTCATACATCTATACATATTGGTCATACGATTTAACACGTAAATACACGTCCCATATATATATATATATATATATGAATATATTTTAACATATTTTTTATGTTTATACATTCTTTTTTATCGATACAAATATTTAAGTAAATGCTCTGTTTATAATAAACTGTATTAACAACATTTACCGGCCTGAATGCCCGAGAAATATTTTCTATGTGAATGAATGTATGTGATAATATAATGGAAAATTGTAGTTTAAAAACAGTAAAATCGACCTTCCTAACAGAAACGTTCTTTTGTGGCTAAATCGGTAAAATTACGTCAGGCTATACGACGGTTCTGTATAGGATACAGATTCGATTCCTGTCGAAGGATGCATATTTTTTATGACAATTTCTCGGATATTCCGGACGGTAAATGTTGTTAATACTGTTTATTATAAACAGAGCATTTACTTAAATATTTGCATCTATAAAAAAAGAATCTATAAACATAAAATATGTCTTAAAATAATTGCCGTAATTTTTCATTACATAATATGTGTATGTATGCATATATATATATATATATATATATATATATATATATATATATATATATATATATATATATATGTATGTATTGTTGTATATCTGTGTGTTTATATACGTATGTTTGTGTATGTGTGTATATATGTTTTTATATGTTTGTGTGTATGTATATATGTGTGTATGTACATATGTATATCTGTATTGATATGTGTGTACGTTCAACGCATATTTGACTTTTT
This sequence comes from Acanthosepion pharaonis, assembly GCA_903632075.3. Lineage (NCBI taxonomy): Eukaryota > Metazoa > Mollusca > Cephalopoda > Sepiida > Sepiidae > Acanthosepion > Acanthosepion pharaonis. The sequence goes on from CAHIKZ030000602.1 coordinate 886,398, forward strand.
CAGGGTTTATTGCACACAACAAACAGGTTAACGCATAATTGTAGGTGGATTCTCTAATAATAAGGGAGACGTTGCATCTTTCTCTGACGGAAAGAAAGTTTTAAAAAAGTTATATCTGTAGATTCCTCAGTATTTATTGTTCCAAATACTGGAGACTGCCAAAAAATTATCCCCCCCAAAAAAAAAACAATATGATTTAAGTATTCCCATATGATTTGGGAGATTGCAAATTCCATATAAACAACTCCAAAATAATATTAAATTCAATCATTGGCTAAACATTCACCACACATTCTCGTAGTTTGACTTGTCACTTGTTGAAACAATTTGCAATTCGTTTACATATCGATCATCAGATAGCAAACAATCAAACTACAACTATCAACAATGATTAGTAGATAATGTGAACATGCAATATGGCGTCCAACACAAGGAAATACTCAACAATTTACAAGCTATTATTATATAAATTGATATGTCCCGGAAAGGGATATATTTGTTAGAAGTAGCTAAGTTGTTTTGGCTACTCTAACCGGGTAGAACAATCTAGCAGGTAGCTGTAATGGACTGGTCCTCGTCATAGTGGTGGGCATAGGCGTAGACGATGTACATCTACAACCGTCTGTATTTATCGCTGACACCAGCCAATCATATTACTGTGAGTGGAAAACCAGGTGTATGCATATTCATTACATCATAAATGAAACAACTCACATTAAATAAAATCAAATAGAGGAACATTATCAAGGTGTGGTTCCTTTATTAATGTTTGCTGAGTTGTTTTATCCTAAAAAATAAATACTCTGGAACATAAGAGAATATTACAGAGAGGCGTAAGTTTGAATTGATTTATTTTACGGGATATCAACCTTAATGGGTTATTTAATAATGAGAGTATTTTTATTGCTAGATATATTTTTGAAAACAAATATATCGTTGGTAATATTTTTTTCAAAAATGTGTTGCTGCTAATATTTTGGTATCTGTCTATATTTCTGAGATGAGGTATTATGTACATTATTTACATTATTCGGACTATTATCCTCATCGTTGTCGCCATATTTATCACAACGTTTCGGCCGTTTTACGCTCCGGCCTTTTCCAGGTAAATGTAAATAATGTGGTAATATTTTTCCTTCAAAAATGTATTGTTGGTAATAATTTTTATTTTAAAAGATTTATTGCTGGTATTATAATCTATTTTTACACCTTCATAGTGTATTGACTCCAGTTTGGGGGTTAACTATTTGCCCATAGCTTGGAACTTAACACGTGTTACCACCCCTGGTCAGGGTGGACCTGGGAACATAGGCAATTATGAGGTGGTTCCACACTGCTCAAAACCTCCAGAACATAGGCCTTAATGTTGGTTGTAAATTATCGTCTTACACAGGACGCGTAATAAGTACAAAAGTTCTTATTGTTTTTCAAGAGGAATTATTAGGTATAATTTTATAAGAGATCAATGCAGTGACCTACACTGTAAAGATCACCTGAAACTCTATCTGCCCCATGTTTTGGATTGGTCAGAAACCGGATTTAAATTCTTTCAAAAACATTCGGTTTCTCACTGCACAAAAACTAATTTGGGAAACGCTTTTCAATGAGTCAAAGCTTAAAGCCATCAGCGTTAAATGAAATACATTTAACGCTCGTTTCTGTAAAAAAAAATGTCTGCAAGTTTGCCATCTAATTGTCTTAAACATTCAAATAAATCAAACAGAACTGTATGTATGTGTTTGCGTGTGTGTGTGTGTCGAGGAGGAACACAAAATAAATGTAACACATATGTTCACGAACGCAAACACATTAGGGAGCAACACATTACGCCTTCTTGGCCTCACGTTTTCGACTGACAGGAAGTGGAGCGGTTATATCGAATCAATTGCTTCGTCTACTGCAAGGAATTTTCATTCCCTGTGTCGTGCCAGAAATCCGTCCGTGCATTCAATACTGTTGCCATATTTGTTATCGTGCTCCCGCTGTGCATCTCGAAATTCTTGACAAAACCCAAAGAAGGATCTGTAACGTAATCGATCCTGACGAAGCATTTCAAATTCAGTCGCTTTCTCAACCACGTGACGTAGCTTCATTCCCCCTCTTTCCTAGAATATATTTTCGTCGCAAACTGTTCTGAAGGGCCTTTATATTTGCGACCCGACGACATGAATTTAAGAATACAACTAGACTGGCAATTAGGATCTCACCGTTTTATAGTTGAACTAACTAAATGCTACCACCACTTCTACTCTAATTTAATTTATTTTCTCGCACTTCCCACTTGTGGAACTTCCTTTCGATTTCTTGCTTCCCTGATAACTACATGTTTAAAAAAAATCTAAATGCCCAATAAAAATAATAAAAGAAGCACTAAATAAAACTATCCACATAAATCGTAACACACTTCTCACATACAAAAAAAGTAAAAACAACAATCGGATTCCCATGGTTTTTAACCACAATCAGTATTCCCACACACTTATTCACAATTTAAAAAAGGATTACAAGAACCCCCAGTTAAACAAAAATATCAAAGACATTTTCGATAAACCACCCATAAATGCAAAAAAACAATCACCTAACCTATCAGCTATCCTCACCTCTACCAAATATCTAAAAAAATACAAACCAATCAGGAAATTACAAATGTAACAAGCCTCGTTGCTTAGTTTGCAAACACTTAATAATAGATAATGTATTTTCTGTACCCAACACCAATATCAACATACACCCACCTCACCTGTGATAGCCATAACATAATCTACTATTTATTCTGCACCTTATAAACAATAGTGGATATATTGGTGAAACTGGAAATAATTTTAGATTTCGCTTCAACAATCATAAACAAACCATACGTCAAAACAATCCTTATTCCCCCATAGATGAACACTTTAAACAATCAGGACACTCATTAGAAAACTGTAAATGTTTATTGATAGATTCTGATTTCAGTTCCACATACACACGTAGAAGAAAAGAAAAAATATTGGATTTAAAAATTAAATACATATAAACTAGGGTTAAATAAAGACTTGGGTAATTTAAATCTTTATAAATTTTTCCATAGTTTAACATTTTTTAGATATAGTTTAAAAAAAAGTTTTAAACAACATCTAAAATATAATTACAGTTAGATTTACGTAAAAAATATTCGAACACAGTGGCGTTCCATATCACGTGACGTCCGCATCTCGCGACGGACGCTACTTGTAAACAAATCTCTAAAAACAGTTATTTCTGAAGAAACATCGAGGTCGATCTGAAATATCAAATAGATATAAAAAAAAATATAAATAAATACTTTCATAAAACTAATATTATTATTTTTTTTTAATTTATAACTTTTAGTTGTTTATATATATATATATATATATATATATATATATATATATATATATATATATATATACTGGGCTATTTTTGGTATATTCGATTAAGCGGATTAGTTCTTAGAACCTTAGAACCAGTAAGATTATCCGCATATATTTGATTATTGTGGGGAAGGCTTGTGCAGAACCAACCACACTTTTTGGAAGAACCAAATACACAGAACTGTTGCACTATATGCCACCAAAGTCGGACCAAGAGAATAGTTCGAGAATAATTTTTCAAAAATATTTATTCGGAAAAAATTCTTTGGGAATTGTAAATTTTTTGAATGAAAATTAATCGAAAGGATACTTAATTATTTGTAATGCTTATGTTTGAATTACGTATGTGGTCTTGCTTTGATAGGGTCAGTGCTGATTTACATAGAAGTAAAACGCACTTGGAGGATGGCATAGGGCTTTTTGCAGCATGTGGCATTACATCATCCCTCAGTATAGACATACTGAGACGCCTTTTGAAATAGAACAGGACTTACAAGAAATTCCTATTGCAAAAGAGCAGGTTACCAAAATCACTGAACGCTAAATTAATACCGCTACGCAAATGGAAAACTTTAAAATTAGTGGCATCCTTTAAGAAGTACCCTTCAGTAGTTGACTATTTACGTTCAGTTTCATATAACTTAAGGTTTATAAGGATATTTTTTTACTAAATTGTTTTATTAACCAGTTTTTCGAATAATTATCATTTAGTATAGTTGTCCTTTTGCTTAATTTTCATTCAAACAATTTACAATTCGAATAAATGTTTTTCGAATAATTATTTCCAAACAATTTTCACATAATCCTCAAGGTTCCCAAACGATCCACCGCAAGTTTTGAATTCAGAGTTGTCCTTCTCCTAGACCGTTCTCCACCCAAGGCTACAGGACCCAGTCTGTTAGGCTTTCCGTCAATGTGGTATTTACCAGTAAAAAAAGAATTCTCTTATTACTATATTTGTACAAAAACGCACAACCTTAAAATTTAAAATTCAAACTCAGCGTTAACCTTTATATTTGTTGTTTTGTATGAATGATTCATGTAATTATAAATTAAACTGCACCTATAATCGAAATATATATATATAGATAGATAGATAGATAGATAGATAGATAGATAGATAGATAGATAGATAGATATGTACATTTCATTGAATACGACATATATAAAACATACATACAACAAACTATTTCTTATTTAACAGTTAAGATGTGTAATCCTTAAAAATGGCTAAATAAATAGCCGAAAGCGGTCGGAATAAAAGAACATTCGGGCAGTCTTTATATAATTTATCATCCGAAAAGAAAAAAAAAATATTCGATCACATGAGAAATTGTATAAAAAACTAAATAAAAGCACCTTGTCTGTTGTATTCAATGAAATGTGCATGAAAGGATTGCTATCTACATACACACATATATTTGTGTGTTTTGTGTGTGTGTGTGTGTTTTGTGTGTGTGTGTGTTTTGTGTGTGTTTTGTGTGTGTTTTGTGTGTGTGTGAAATGTGTATAGTATATAAACAAACTATTGGGCTTCGTATAGAAACCATTGCTCAACATAAAGAAAACTTCTATACAAGAACTTGTAGCATCATGTGACATTGGATACACAATGCACCAAGACAGGGCATTATGCTATGATGTCTGAGCATCTTAGAGGAGCCAACGTTCAGCATACAGCTAGGTGATGGAAAAGTCCTTTCGTCACCGCAGGAAAAGCTTTCAATTGTAGCAACATCTGAGAAGTGTCACACAGTGCACCGGTACAGTACACGGGGCTATGAGGGATGAGCTTCTAAAACTAATGTTGTTTTATTTTTTGTTTTTTAGATTTTTTTGTTTATTTTCTTCGGCGTGCTGACGCTTGGGTTCAATTATGAAACAGTCTGTCATTGCCGTGTTTACTCATTCCCCCACGTAAATGAGATGTGACACAAGGTCAGATTAATGTGGGGACCCGAGCGCGTGCAATCGGGCAGGGACAAAAATTCCCCTCAGCCCCGGGTAATCGTCCCATTGCGCTGGTTCTGGTGCGAGCACCGATCCCTCCCTCTTGTGCAATGGTAGGGCGCGGCCTCGGGCAGCTGTTCCCCAGGGCTGGGCACCTCTTCAGTATAATTTTCCTCAGTTGCCCCTCTGTCCTTTGACAGAGAAGCACCTGAGCGCACATTGTCCAAGGACAGAGACGCAACTGAGAGATGATAAGTCTGCATTAAAATCCCTACAAAGTCGGTCATTGCTGGTACTGAGTGTTCAGCTTTTTATATATATATATATATATATATATATATTGATGCATGTTTCATTAAAAAATATAGACAAGTTTTGTCTATTTATTTTAAGAAGCCATTGGTTTATACCAACGTCTTCCCGTAATTATTACTTCTCGTTTTCATTCTCGCGTGGTCATGTGTGACGTCACGAGCTTCGACGCGATTTTCGCTTCCGCGTCTCGTATACACGAGATAGTCGTTGCTTTGAAATTTTTCATGCAACAAAAACAGACTATCCTTATTGTTTCGTCCGTGTATTGGTTGATATATTGAAAAGTAATTGGTATCTTTGATAATGGCTTATGTAAGCCGAAAGCTTAGATTGCATTTAAACATGTATCAATATGGTGATTTCCTTTTGTCTTTCAATGATAATGTTATTAAGCTTATCAGACAATATGAAAGGAACTTACTTAAAATAAAAAGCCAAAACTTGTCTATGCATCAATGAAAAATTACTGCCTAAATATATACACAATACACACACACACACACATATATATATATATATACATTAACACAGGAGAGAAGCTTTTTCACAAATTAAAGGAATACTGGAATAATATGGCGAAGGGAATTGAGTTACTAAATAGCAAAAACGTCTGTAGCATGTAACGAAAAGTTAAGGCGGTTATTAAAGCAAAAAGTTACCCAACAAAATACTAAATCATTCTTTGATTTGTATAATGTACATGTGTACACCTGTATTAGTACTCGGTATTAATAAACGAATTCTATTACTCACCTGTCTTGGTAAAAATACAAAAATCGACTTTCTGCGGGTGTGTCCATTGTTTGCCTTGTACTGTGTGTGTATATATATATATATATATATTGTACTGTACTGATGCGCATTCACCTGGGCGGATTGAGCCGGCTTCTTCCTGTCCGCGAGAAGAAGATTCTGGGATAAATTACAAGTAGGGTACCGCGGATTCCCAGACGCAAAGACAGGAACGACCAGAAGCCGCCGGTTACCGATGCAGACGCTCCTTTTGGATTTTCACCAGAGCCCTTCTTAGTTGGCGTGTGTCAGACCTGTCCGCCTTGGAACGAAGTTCCGGGCGGCATAGCTCTGACACACTACTGTTTACACCCCCCACCGACTGTGAGGTAAGGGTTGGACTTTGGGGGCTTACAGTACCAGGTGTTCCCAAGCGGTCCCCCATCTAAGCACTGACCTGGCTCTACGATGCTTAACTTCGGTGATCGAACGAGAATCAGTGTTTCAGCGTGATTTGACCGTAAGCATATATATATATCGTTCGTCTACGAAGAGATTCACAATCAAGGAAGGTTCCATTTGATTTTAAAGCACACTCAATCACTCAAATCATTTCGAAATGTTTATTTTTTTAGTTTCGTGTCCACAATTCGTTATTTGTAGTCGATAACCAAATTCGAGTAGTCGCACTGTTTTTTTTTTTTTTTGTTTTTGTTTTTTGGGTTTTTTTTTTTTTAGATATTTCTCGAATCTCATATCTGCCCAGTTTCGTTTCCGAAACGTAAACAAAGCAATTTCTGAAGAATTACTGGATTTTTATTTGTTAATCCGGCATATTTTTTTTTCATTATTTCAATCCTTATTTTTAGTGTATACGCGTATTTTCGCAGATGCTTTTAAAGCTGTCTTCGACTCCTTTTACATTAATATCTACTATCAATTATTTACAATATTTTCATTTTGTCTAGTGTCTTTTTCTCTGTTCTTGATATCGCAACAAAAAAATTCTTAGCATCTAAAATAAACATATTTGCTGCCTTTATATAACCTCCGAAGGGTTGATAAATCATAAAAAACGAAAAAAAAAAAAAACAGCCATCATTGTCGTTGTTGTTATCACAACGTTACGCTTTTCACAACGTTTCCGTTGTGACGTCCGGACTTCATCAGGTGTATATCGATCTGGGTAATCTGTATAATTACCCAGATTAAATAAACGGTTTATTTAAGTATACCCTGTGGGATACCCAGGTCGATATACACCTGATGAAGTCCGGAGGGTACAATGACCGAAACGGTGTGGTAACAATAACGAAAAAGATGATTGTTCGATTGTTTTTCTATGTTTTATCGACCCTTTGTAAATTATTTAAAGCTATATATGTTTATATATATTTATATATATATATATGTATATTTAGACCGGAAGAATATAAATATTTATATATATATATATATATGTATATTTAGACCGGAAGAATTTTTTTTTAATAATAATGCTTTAACTATAAAAGTCTTAATATCTAATCGATAACTGGAGTGAGAAGAAGTGGATTTATACGATTTCCAATAGTATTTGCACGTAAATGAATAGAAAGGACTGAACTGGAAGTGGAACACGGCTTTGCGGTTAACAATTTCTAGCCATTATCTATTAAATTACCCGCCCTGGGTATGACGATAAACTACACCTGTGTCCTGGGTAAGACAATAAACTACATCCAACAACTAAGGCTGTGATCAGAAGGATTTGAGGAACGTGAGACCACCACTTAAGTGCTAGTGTTCGCACGTCCACGCTGATCCGGGTGGTAGCACCTGTTAGGGTCCCAGCTATTGGCAAATAGTTAACCTCCAAGTGTAAAAATAGGTTTTAATTCCAGTAATACGTTTTTGTAAAAAAAAATCACCATAAAGAAGAAAAAATTATTAACATCAAATACATTATTACCAGCTATACATTTTTGAAAAAATATTAACATCAATAGATTTTGGGGGAAAAATAAAACCAGCAATACAGTTTTAAGAATAAAATATTACCAGCAATACATTTTTTTATGCAAAATATACCAGCAATGCATTTTTGAAAAAAAAATATATATTACCAGCAATAAAAATCTTCTCAGCATTAAATAACACACTGAGGTTTATATACCGCAAAACCATACTATTACACCACTCGCATATTCATGCTTAAAGCTCTTGGTACTTCAAAGCGGTTACCCATCTAGGTAGTGACCAAGCTCGACGTGGCTCAATTTCGATGATCATACGGTAGCCAGTTTTTCAACGCTATATAACGTTCAGAAACGAAAATAAAGGCAATAGTTTGCAGGTAAATAATGTAAATGATTATAACCGCTCATCCAAGAAATTTTGACTGAAATCATCCATTAAGATCTGTCTATATTTTCTGAAATGAGGTATTGTAATTATTTACACTACATTGTTCGAACTGTTATCCTCATCTTTGTTGCGTTATTCATAATCCATATGTACGATCCGGGCTTATTCTGGTTTTGTCTATATTTCTGAGATGTATTGTAATTATTTACACTATTTACATAGTTGGGACTGTTGGCCTCAGCTTCGTTGCCATATTCACGACATTTATGTCCGTTGTACCCCCAGCCTTATTCAGGGCTGTCTGTATTCCAGATATGAGGTATTGTAATTATTTACACTATTTCCACTGTTGTCCGCATTTTTGTTGCCATATTCACGACATTTCGAGTGTTGTACGTCCCGGCCTTCCTCAGGTTCTGTCTATATTTCTGAGATGAGGTATTTTAATTATTTACACTATTTACATTGTTCGGACTGTTCTCCATCATTTTTGTTGACTTATTCACGACATTTCGACCATTGTAGATTCCGGCCTTCTTCAGGTTCTGTCTATATTCCTGAGGTGAGGTATTTTAATTATTTACAATATTTACATTGTTCGGACTGTTCTCCTCATTTTTGTTGACCTATTCACGATATCTCGATCGCTGTAGGTTCCGGTCTTCTTCAGGTTCCGTCTATATTCCTGAGATGAGGTATTTTAATTATTTACAATATTTACATTGTTCGGACATTTTTGTTGACTTATTCACGATATTTCGATCGCTGTAGGTTCCGGCCTTCTTCAGGTTCTGTCTATATTCCTGAGATGAGGTAATTATTTACATCATTGTTGCCACATTCACGACGTTTCGGCCCATGTACACTCTGACCTTCTTCAAGGGCTGAAACATCGTGAATATGGCAATAACGATGAGGATATCAGTTATCCTTTATTAAGTAAAATCCATGTTTTCTTGTTCCTTCCAGGATCTTATGTATTACATAATTTGAAAAGAATTTATAACTTGATCCGCTTAAAAAATCTTCGTGAATTTGGGCGTATATGAATTTCTTTTTCATTAATTGTCCTCTCGTTGGAATCGTGACAAGTAAAATTATCCATTATCTGATGGTACTGTTCTACAACTCTTTTTTCCGCTTTCTTCTTGCTATGTCTTCTCAATTCCAGATTCCGCTGACCGTCCAGGTTTTTTTTCCATCTGAATGTAATGGAAACATAGATTAGTTTTATATCCAAGACAAAAAGGGAAAAGAAAATGGATTCCCGTTTATCTTCTTCACTTTTTATTTTATTTGATTTTATTTTTTTTTTATCGTTCCTTTGTTCCAGCTCTTCAGAAAGAAGAGCAGTATATCGCAATTTTTATCCATTTCCAACTTTACTTCTTTATTTACTTTTCATTTGCCATGTTCTCCCTCCGTGTAAAAGTTAGCTAACCCGTCCCTCTCTCTTTCTTCTGTAACCACCCCTTCCCCCTACAATAATAATAATAATAATAATAATATAACGAAGAGAGTACCCCATTGTTATGGAGAAGATAACTAACCCAACAGAAATGTAGTCCTACAGAGGAATACTAAGAATTTGATAGACTGAACATGTGAGCAACCTCGAAATTTTAGTAAAAATGGTAACAAAAATTACACCAATATATCAGGAGGAGACAGTTGAAGTTTCTAGAACACATAAATTAAACCAGTACAAAAATTTAATTATCTGGGAAGTGTTTTAGCAGAGGAAGGAAAGTGCGACACTGAAATCCAAAGGCAGATTGGGACAGCCAAAGATGCATTCCAAAAGCTAAGAAAAGTATTAAGAAACAGGAAAATTTTGTTAGAAACAAAGAAAAGAATACTGAACTGAACGTAAAAACAGTCCTCCTATATGACAGTGAATGTTGGACAATCTCCTCAAAGATGAAAAAGCGGCAGAGGTAACAGAAATGTCCCTCTACTGAAGGATGCTGAGGATACCATGGACCGAATATGTGAACAACAACGAAGTTTGAGAGAAAATGGAAACAAAAAGGAAATTTATACTTAACATCAGTAAGAGACAGTTGAAGTTTCTAGAGCACATAATGAGGAAAGAGGGTTTGGAAAATCTGATACTCACAGGAGAAATGGAGGTCAAGAGGCAAAAAGGAAACAACGCATAACCTACCTAGTGAGCTTAAATAAATGGATGGCGGCACAAGGTTTAGGATAACAATAGATAACAAAAAGATAGAATCTGTTAAAAATCTACAAAAGAGAGGAAATTGTGGAGAGCCATAATCACCAACGTCCTGAAGAGGCACAGCATTCAGAAGAAGAAATAGCCGTAGGTCGCTCTCAGTCGAGATTATGGTGAACACTATGATCTTGTCGATGGCTGCATCGTATGTGCTATGCGACTGCTACGTACGGTTTTGACTTCTGAGTTGTCCTACACTGGCTGCCAGCCACGGCATAAGATCTCAGTCTCCTCTGCTATTTAACTAGGGTGTGTTAAGGGGAGTTATGCATATATTTACCTCTATTTGTTTTTCCTTTTGTTCTATCCCTTCAGAAAGAATAGTAATACATTGCAAATCTTATCCGTTTTTACCCTTACCTGCCATTAAGTTGTTATTAACGTTCTCAGTTTCATGTAAGCAGACCCTTCGCTTTATCCCTTTCCTTTTTCACAGTCTAATAATAATAATAATAATAATGATAATAGTTAAGAAAAAAGTGTGATTTGACGAAAGATAAAGGAAAGAAAAGACGCAATGCTTGACATTATTAAACAATATTTCAACAAAATGTCTGTCTTCTTCAAGTTATATTTAAACATTTTTTTTTTCAAGGATGAAAATATATGAATCTACAAAAAAAACATTGTAAAAATATCACAAGTCCCACCACGGAGAGAAGTGTTATCATCCCGGCATTTACTGGGCGAAAAGACTGAATCTCACGTCTCTTGGCGGGATGTCTGTATTTCCGGCAGAAACTGTCTCTGTTGCATGCTGGGAGTAATTTTATTATTTTGTTTTTTATTTATCTAATTTATTTTAAACGAGCTTTAAATTTTATTTTTTTTATAATTTTCATCATTATTATTATTTTGTATTTTATTTTCATTTATAATAATAAGTTTCTACACACACACACACACATATATATATATATATATATATATATATATATATATATATATATATATATATATATATATATTTGGTTGGATTGATGTGAGAGTTTGTAACCCCTGGGTTTCTAAGTTTTTACATCGTCAGACAATCTGACTAATTTTTTTAAAATGTTGGGTTTATGTAGATTGCGTGTATTGGTGTTATTATGGGAGTGGGGGTCGTCGTTGTGATATCATCGTGCTAACGTAAACATAGATGGGCATGTCCGTACACCCGATGAGGTACGCAGACACACATACACACTTGGTCGACTGTCGCGACTCATCAGTTTGTCTGACGATCGCAAGAGCGTGAAACCCAGGTTCACAAACTCACATCAATCCAACGAAATATGTTAGCTCTATCTCTGATATTGAGCGCTTTCTAATAAGGACCGCGCATATAATATATATATATATATATATATATATATATATATATATATAATGAAATGGACAAATCCAACAATTATTTTAAGACATCTTTTTATGTTTATACGTTCTTTGGATAAAGACAAATATTTAAGTAAATGATCTGTTTATAATAAACAGTATTAACGATATTTACCGGCCTGAATAATCCGAGAAATTTTCATAGAAAATATGCGTCCTCCGACAGGAATCGAACTTGTATCCTAAACGGAACCATCATATAGCCTGACGTACTTCTACCGATTGAGCCACATAGGAGCATTTCGGTTAGCAAGGTCGATTTTACTGTTTTTAGACTACAATTCTCCATGATTTTCTCTCGTATATTCATATCTGCTCGATGCGTATCCAAATGTAAACAAATTCCACTTACAAATTAAAAAAACATATTTACATCGATAAAGCCCTTCGTAAAGTGTGGGTTGTACTCGTGAGAACAATTTTTTGTATTTCATGAAGGCATTAAGAAAAATTAAATGAAAATCTTAACCGTAGTACCTTCTCGGTCGTTTTTAATGAAACATGCATAAACGAAGGATTGCCTAAATATTAAATATATATATATATATATATATATATATATATATATATATATGTGTGTGTGTGTGTGTGTGTGTGTGTGTGTGTGTGTGTGTGTGTGTGTGTGTATTTGGGCAGCAAATTTTCTTTTAAGGATCTTTCATTAAATATGGCAGACAAGGAAGATTTAATTAATTTTTTATTTAGTTATTTCCAGCTTCCTTATGATTTACCATTTTTGCAAGAATACACGACTACAGAAACTTATCATAATCTCCATTGTTTCAAGCGCTTTTGGTCACTTCTTTATTCATTTTAAAGATGGTTTTGACTGCTATCACGCTGATGATCCCATGTGGTGAAACCTAGGTAGGTAGTACCTGGCTTATTAGGCTTTTTTTATTTTACTTTTTTTCTACTTATTGTATTGAGCGCCCTTCGTTTTAACTTATTACTCTATTGTGTTTTTTTTTCTTTGTTTCAGAGATTTAAGGTACTGGCCGATTTCTTTCGCTCTGTTTGGAGGTTTCTGGTTCTTTCTCCCCACCCCCTTTTTATAGTCACCCCCCCATGTGGGTATCATGTGGCACAAGGCCGGTTTTTTAACGTGGGATCTCCGAGCCCGTGGGCTTGGCCAAAAATATGCCTATTGAACCCGTATAAACGGGTTCAGGGTCGGTTTACCTCCCCGAAAGAGACTCTGCCCTTCGGCATAGCCTCCTTCGGGTTCCTCCCCGCCCGAAGGCAGAGAGTTCAACCGAACAGCGGGTCAGGACTCTGTTGCCAATTTATTTAAAAATTGTGCTATCCAGGTTTTTTCCACCCAACGAGTTTAAACAGATTTACATATTATATATATATATATATATATATATATATATATATATATATATATATAGAGAGAGAGAGAGACAGAGAGATAGATAGATAGATACATAGATAGATAGATAGATAGATAGATAGATATGGATATACATAAATGCGAATGTTCTTTTGAGAGATTCCGAAATTTATTTTATTTATATTACTGTAAAAAAAATAAATGTAGAATATGATCTACCCTGATAAGAGCGAAATATTTTAAGAAAAAGAAAAAACAGAGTAAGAATCCACAGTTCTTAATATTTACTTTTTAAAAGTGCTCAATACAAAGTAGAGCAAAATCATCTTTTTTTTTTGCCTGAATAAAGTAGCAGCTGACTTCCGCTTCAATTAGCATTGAGGTCCATTCCTTCGTATTTCCTTGTTTAGCTTTCTCTCGCCATTCTCACATCTATTCTACTTGGAAAAATACTTTTTCCCAACTTACTCAACTAGAAATTCTCTTTCTAAATTGTGCTTTCTGCTCCGGTTAGCGGTTGATTTCAATTCTGCTAAATCGTAGAGCAAACCCAGACCCATTGCTTGTTGACTAACTAACATTGTTTTGTTAATTTTCTAACACACCACGTTTCGGTGTAGTTTTGACTCATCGCCGTTTTTGTATTTTTTTTATTTCCGTCATGCTTAATCCCTTTTTCCCGTCAATTCTCATTTGGCGGTTAAATACAGCGTTCGTATATTTCGCACGAAATTCTTTACTACGGCGCCAACCATTACACTTTGTCATTTCCGGCATGTCCGATTGTTTTCCCACCAAACAATTCTGGCCTATAGTCAACACCAATCAACATGCAGACATCTTGAATTCATTCTCTTGAATTTTATTCACCGTCTACGAGTCAATAATATCAAATGATTTCATTTATGCTGGTGCTTTCATTTTTTTTATCCATTTTCCCCTCTGATGCCAAGGTATTTGAAAATTGTTCTATCCAGTTTCTTTCACCTAACGAGTTTAAACAGATTTACATTATATATATATATATATATATATATATAGGTGAAGATGATGAGACAAAGTTGAAGAATTTTAATCAAAGACGCGTTGACCGTAGAAATATGTGTTCTGTTTTGCTTCTTTAGTTTGATAAGGGATGAAAGAAAAAAATAGTGTGAGGAAAAACGTCTTGCTATATCTGAGTACAAGTAGGTTCACTAGATAAAACGACTTGCCCGAGCTTATCACCTCATAATATAGGTTTTAAAGAGAGTCTGTCTGTTCGGCTTGTTTATTTTATCTATATCTATAATAGATCTCTAGCAACGACTTTTTATTATCCATTCTATATATATATATATATATACACTTTTAAAAACAAAATATATATATATATATATATATATATATATATATATATATATATATATATATATATATATATATATATATATATATATATATATATATATATATATATATATATATATATATATATATATAAAAGCAAAATTGTCTAAATCGTGTTTGCAGCAGAATTGTCCATCCCACAAAATGTTTGATATCTAAAAAAAGCACTAAACTTATTGAGTTAATTTTTTCTATGTTTTCATATAATACGTTTAGCCACCATGGCAAAATCTTGGTTAAAATCGTTTGTTTCAGCCTCACTTTCTTCTCCACTGAGCAATGGTGAGAGGAAATAGATCATTCAGGCTTTCAATAATGGTGCCAACATTCATATTGTGACTTCCGTCTTCAAAGTCCATTCAACAATCATCAAGAGAACGGTGAATAAGTTTTAAAAAGCGGGAACAGTAGAGAGGAAAACTGGATCAGGAGGTCACAACTGCAAGAGAGATCATCATTTCATTTTAGTGTTAAACAGATCAATTAGAAAAGATCCAACACAATTCATAAGCCATTTGGCACATGAGAGAGGTAATTCACCTATGACAATCCAAAGAGCAATGAAAAAAAAGACTTGAAAATTAAATCAAACGTGAAAACCGTGAGGCATCTTGTTACTCCGGGAAAGGAAGTTAGATAGTTAGAGGGCGAAGAAAAGCTGGAAAATAATTCTGAAATAATATATATATATATATATATATATATATATATATATATATATATGAGAGAGAGAGAGAGAGAGAGAGATAACTAGACTTGTTTGAAAAACCCTCGAATTTTTTGATTTGCTAATCAAATCAATCTCGAGGAAAAAAAAGGTTTTAAAAAAGAAAGAGCTACAAACATGAACCCCGCCGACAAAAAATCGCACAGATGCAGGTCTGAAGCCCAAAGAAAAAACCCCGATCCGTTTAGGTGAAACCTAGGTAGGTTTGTCTGGCTCACTAGGGTGTATATATATATCGGTGGAGTAATGGATAGCGGCTTTGATTGAGGAATCGCAGAGCCGAGTTCGAATTCCAGTCGAATCCATTACATTCACTTACGTGCTAGTACCCATGAGAAAAGTATGAATCCTCTTCCTCTCCCTCCAGCTATGGGTAAAATCGTAGGACAGACTGGGTTCTATAGCCTTGGATGGCAACTGGTCTAGGAGAAGGACAACTGTGAATTCAAAACCTGCGGAGGATCGTTTGGGGATCTTGTGGCACTTAGTGCACCAGGTCTCTGCATTCGGCCCTTCAAAATGTGTGAATGTTCCTGCACGAAACTTTCACCACTAGAATCAAATCTCATGTGCCGGTGTCGGGCTGTTGGAAACTGATCTGCTTGACCCTCATACGTCGAATCTCGACAGGAGAGTCGACTATATATATATATATATATATATATATATATATATATATATATATTATAAATTAATTGATTTAAAATATGGTTTTTCCGCTACACAGTTCCAACCATGTTTCAAAAAATAGAAGCTAAAACCCCCCAATTTAATTTTGCAATTAAATTAAAAGCATTAGTTCCATTTCATCTTCAAGCGAATTTTGAGTAATATTAATGCTCTGTAAATTTACATTGAGCACTATTTTGTAAAATAAAAATATCTATAAGAACACCGGATTTTATATCTTACTGTTCTTTCTTTTTATTTATATACACATATATATATATATATATATATATATATATATATATATATATATATATATATATATATATATGTGAAGTCCATTGTCTGCTTTCGTCTGTGGTATTTATTTGCATTGATTCGTACATTCTTATCCTTACTGGAATATAGCTAAGATACAAAAAAAAGTTGATCAACAACTTGTCAGCTGTCAATATACCTCATAACACCCGCGAGCGCTTGTCGGGTAGAATGGCGATCAACGTGGACTCAACAGTTTAGTTTGAATCATCAAGAGAGCAAGATCTAAAAGGTTATCCAATCTAACAGAGATCTCATCCCACAATCCTTACTCTTGCTCCATATGTGGTCTCCTTTTTAAATCAGTTGCGGGTCTGAAGTGCCACTTAAGATTATCGCACACAATTTCATAACTAAATCAATTGGTTAAGTTGTCAGATCCACATACGTCGAAACCGACGTGAGAGTCCATTATATATATATATATATATATATATATATATATATATATATATATATATATTCCTACATATATGTACCGACATAAACATACACCCAGGCATGCATATACATGCACACAAAGAAACACAAATATGCACACACACACACACACACACACACATATATATATATATATATATATATATACATACAGAGAGAGAGAGAGAGAGAGAGAGAGAGAGATATGCACTTCTGTATTTTTTATATGTATTTATGGATTCTTTTATTATCCTTTCTCCTCACTGATCTATTTTCATTCTCTTTTACTCACTGTAAGACTTCGTGGTATTATCACCTTGCTTGGAGTGAAATATATATATATATATATATATATATATATATATATATATATATATATATATATATATATTGCCATCCACAGATAGACTGTTTCGCTGTATCACAGCTGATCAGTGTGAATAGACATCCAATTGTCTTAAGCCAGGATCGAAACCTGACTGATTTGTCATCGGTTGGAGATTTTTCTCCTAAAATATCGGCGCCTGGTAGAGAGGAATGTATTTATTTTTGAATAAACAGGCCTGTCACTCAGCGTGTGATATATATATATATATATATATATATATATATATATATATATATATATATATATATATATATATATATATAATCATTCATTAATTCTGGTTATGTGAAATGAAGCGATAAATGCATCAGGATTTTAAATATCCTTTTAATTGTCTCTCCTGAAATATGCTTCCATTTTGCAATTTCTTCTGCTCACTAATTATATTCTGTAAATTATACCCTTTCCATTTTCCATCGTTATCAAAATCACACTAATTTAGAACATCAATTTTTAAACTTACAGAATAACTCCAGTTAATTTTCTCTGAACACACACACACACACACACATATATATGAAGAAATATATACTTTTATCATGTGCTATATTTATGGGATAAAGTGCTCAATAACAGAGATAGAGCGTATATATATATATATATATATATATATATATATATATATATATATATATATATATATAGTCATCAACAGACACTGTTTCGCTGTTTCACAGCTCATCAGTGTGGATAGGTATGATTTAAATTTTAGTTACACAATTGAATTAAAAGCATTAGTTTTGTTCCATCTTCAAGCGAATTTTTAAAAAAATTATTTTAAAATTTACTGAGTTTTCAACGCACATACAATTCATAATTTTTTGTTTCCAAGGATACAGAGAAATCCAATCATTTAGTCAGGGGCTGTAGCGTGTTCATTTTTATTAACTATTATTGCATCAATGTATGAGTGACGTTCGAAAAAGAGGTTAAGTCAAGGTAGGGTAAGGGCTCATTTTTCAACGTATTTTGACATCCGTTCAACACATTTTTTTTTTTTAAAGGGGTGTTTGGATTAGAATACGTTATATTGCACTACAATTCTAAAATATTATTTTTATTCTTAATTACTAATAAACTATATTTCTTTTTAAAACAACTAAATGTAATAGAATTACTTAAATTATTTAAAAATTATTATTGTATATCAAATATAAGTATGTATATTACCAGCTCCCAATTAGTCCTGTGTAGCGATGAAACTATATTTTTAAATGAGTTATGAGAATGTTCCTAGCAACTGGAATGTAGTTTTTCTATTGTCATTTTTAATCTTAAATATTGTCTTCTCTACTGGTTAAATCGAAGAAATTTTTATATATATATATATATATATATATATATATATATATATACATATATATATATATTACTTTAATTTTGTAATTCAAGGATATTTTTAACTGTCGAATTGAACCAGACACTCCGAGTTCTACTATCTTTTAAATCTGCTGTTTCGTCCCTATTCTCCTTCCTTTCTGTTTTTTTCTTCTTTTTCTTTTTATTATTTTTTCTCTCTTCCTATTTCTTTAATATATCTTCCTCTTCTTTTATTCCTTTAATGTCCAGATTTTCGCTATAATATTTCAAATCTATGTAAACTTATGTCTAGATATTCATTTGCTGCTTCCAGTATCTTCCCTCTCTTTCTCTTTTCTTTCTCCTTTTTTATTCTCCTCTTCTTCTTCTTTTCCTCTTTAAATGTTCAACTTTTAAGATCATGTCTCATAACCCCTCTGAATTGATAAGGTCCACAAGAAAATCTTATGGATCGAAATAGCTATGTTCTCATTGGATTTATAATCTCTCTGACTTTCTCTCTCTATCTATCTATCTATCTTTCTCTCTCTCTCTCTCTCTCTCTCTATATATATATATATATATATATATATATATATATATATATATATATCGCTATAATCGCTTGTGGAATGAGCGGGGTATTCGACTGGATACGAAAATTCGGGTTTACAGAGCTATTGTATTTTGCCATCCTTTTGTATGGCTCAGAGTCATGGACTCCATACAGGTACCATATACGCCATCTGGATGTTTTCCATAAAAGCTGTATGCGTGCAATGTGTAGAGTTAACCTTCAAGATAGGACATTTAACGTAGACCTGTTTAATAGGTGTAATATTGGAGGAATCGAGACTTTTATCATACAGTCTCAGTTACGGTGGACTGGTCATGTCTTGAGAATGTCTGATGACAGGATACCCAAGATCCTAATGTACAGCCAGTTAGATCAGGGCTACAGGAATGTAGGACACCAATGGCTAAGACACAAAGACAAGCTGAAAAGCAACTTGTCAGCAGTCAATATGCCACATAACACCCTTGAGCGTTTAGCCTTGGAGCGGGTAGAATGGAGATCAACGTGTTTTAGTGGACTCAGCAATTTTCAATCTGCTTGTCTGAATCATCTTCAAGAAGCGAGAGCAAGATCTAAAAGGTCAACCAATCTAACAGTGATCTCATCTCACAGTCATCACACTTGCTCCATATGTGGCCTCCTTTGTAAATCACTAGCGGGTCTTAAATGACACTTAAGATTAGCGCATAAACTTTCATAACTGAATCAATAAGCTGTCAGATCCTCATAGGTCGAAACCGACGGGAGAGTCCATTATTATATATATATATATATATATATATATATATATATATATATATATATATATATCTTAGTTTCAGGCAATACCGAAAATTTGAAACCAATGTAGCGGAATTATCTATTTTTTCTTTTTAATTTTAGAAGCTCTACACATTAATGTTTTTTCTTTATACGCATATAGAACACATTTTAATACAGCTGTTTTCTGGTTTAATTCAATTCTGACCGATAACTGTTTTATAACTTTATACCTGGTGTAACAGCAAAAGTGTTCAATTGTTAGATTAAGCTTTGAATCGTTGTAACTTAGAAATGATTAAAGATATCTTACTGGAATTCTCCGATGTTTTTATAACACTATTGGACTCTACTTTGAGCAATAGAAATAGACAAAGAGGGAACTAAACAAAGGGATGAATAGTTTGATAGAAGATGAACATGCGACGATAGATAGATAGATAGATAGATAGATAGATAGATAGATAGATAGATATGAAGACTGAGATACATATATTCTGAGGTAGTTAGTATCCATAAAAATAAATAAAAATTGATTATTGTGTCAAAAATTATTATAATAAACTAATTATAACAATTATAATTATCATTAATTCATTCATTCTAAACCGATGAGAAACGACCCCACTTTTCTCCTCTATACACAAAAAACACGTGACATTCTCACTATCAGACATGCAGTTCACCCGTCAGGTCGGTAACAGGTGCATCAACGTAAATTTCATCTCCTTTACTTTTTCAGGCTATGATAGTAGCATTTATATTTTAGCTCTGAATAAAATTCGAGGTTAGATGTGCTTCTGACCCTTCATGTATTTTTCCAACTAAATTATCTGGAGACTCATTAGATCTATGAAAAATGAAACAAGAAAGAAATATATACACATTATTTATTCTTTATCTTATCATTCTGTCGGATTCCGAACCATATTTGATTTAATTTTGACTCCAAATCCATTTTTTTTAGTCAGCATTATCTCTCGTTTTATTTCTTTTCTTTTTTTTTTGTTTGTTTGTTTGTATATATAAATTTTATCGGGTTTATAATTATTTTCTCAGCGTTGTAACTGCTCTCTAACATATTGACGCAAAATAATGTAGAAATAGATAGATAATTAATAGTCTAATGTATATGTGTTATAACTGGGGTCGATAGATAAATAATGAAATACTGTGATAGATAGATAGATAGATAGATAGATAGATAGATAGATAGATAGATAGATAGATAGATAATGAAGACTGAGATAGATCTGAGATAGATAGATAGATAGATAGATAGATAGATAGATAGATAGATAGATATGATGATAGATAGATAGATAGATAGATAGATAGATAGATAGATAGATAGATATGAAGACTGAGATAGATAGATAGATAGATAGATAGATAGATAGATAGATATGAAGACTGAGATAGATAGACAGATAAAAAACTGAGATAGATAGATAGATAGATAGATATAAAGACTGAGATAGATAGATAGATAGATAGATAGATAGATAGATATGAAGCTGAGATAGATAGAAGATAAGAAAACTGAGATAGATAGATAGATAGATAGATAGATAGATAGATAGATATGAAGACTGAGATAGATAGATAGATAGATAGATAATGAAGACTGAGATAGATCTGAGATAGATAGATAGATAGATAGATAGATAGATATGATGCTGAGATAGATAGATAGATAGATAGATAGATAGATAGATAGATATGAAGACTGAGATAGATAGATAGATAAATAGATAGATAGATAGATAGATAGATATAAAGACTGAGATAGATAGATAGATATAAAGACTGAGATGAGATAGATAGATAGATAGATAGATAGATAGATAGATATGAAGCTGAGATAGATAGATAGATATGAAGCTGAGGTAGATAGATAAGAAAACTGAGATAGATAGATAGATAGATAGATAGATATGAAGACTGAGATAGATCTGAGATAGATAGATTGATAGATAGATATGAAGACTGAAATAGATAGATAGATAGATAGATAGATAGATAGATAGATAGATAGATAGATAGATAGGGAAAAATAAGTCTTATCCATATGTAAAAGCTAAAAATAAAAGTAAAGTCTAAAACGCCATCATAGAGTAATATGAGCTAAGAACATTGCGACAATGGACTGAACGGGTTTGTAAAATAGAAACGAAATTCTCATTACTATAGACACACATATACAAAAATCTATATATAAAGTTACAAAATATTAGTGATAATGGCAAATAGACGAGATGAAAGTACGTGGATATGCAGAACATTTGGATTGAATTTATGCCCGAGAAACGAAAAAAGATGCAAGAAAAACTGAATAAAATACGTAATTGCCGTACCGTATAAGGTCTTTATTTAAATAAAACTTACATAAAAGAAGTGTTCCTGCACAACACACACAGATAGATAGATAGATAGATAGATAGATAGATAGATAGATAAGTTGTTATTTTAAAATTCGGCCGCTAGCATATTTTTTATTCTATTTTTCTAATTTTCGTATAAGTTGTATCAAATCGTGATCAAAATTGTGGATTCGCGCAATACAATTTAGTGGACAGTGTCAAATTTTTGTTAGCGATAAGTCGTGTTTATTTCACACTCATTACTTCGGGAAAGGCATGAGCCTGCTTCTTCTAACCTTATTGGGTTAGGACTTTCTCTCGGCTACCCGATAACTGTTGCAAATTGTTGCATATTATTTGGAAAGAAGATGGCCAAATAAGCCCCATTATCAAAATGTTTTTAAATTTTAGGAAGATATACATGTGACATTGCCACAATATTATATGTAACTTAGAGTGGGCCATCTCGGTTTTGTCGTCAATGTGAAAACGCAAGAGCCATTTCCGCTCTAATACACACCAAAGTCGCACGTTTTCTATTTCTCAGCTAAAGTCAAATTCGCCTTTTTTCAGCAGGATATGGATTTTAGTGTTGCAATCAATTGCACAACGCATATTGGCTATTTTGTCTTCAGTAGGGAATTTTGGCCAAATATTTGTCCAAGAAATAGTAGGGGTTGTGAGCGTTGTAATCCCGTTTATCATTGCAAAAACAACCTAGGCGGCGAAGATGCTTACTGAATAATTTTGGAGAGAGAATTTCCTTCTTTCGTTTTTTTTTTTACCAGCAATTTACGCGTTCTCGCTAATTTTTTGATTCGTCAATTCAAGAGTCAATGAAATGTCTCCACCACATTGTTCCTCTTGTTCATTTTTTTTTTCCAGGAGATTTTTGACTGACTTAATCAAATATATCACGTTCCAGAAATACGATCTATTTCCGACTATCTGTGTCTACTTCTTTTTAATTTTTTTTTTTTTTTTTAGTTAATCCTACTCCCTTCTTATTTACACAGCCTATGTTACACAACGACGTTCTGCTATATCGTGAAATAATATTGATTTATTTAAAACGCAGTAACGAAATTCTTAGGTGCAGGAAACTATCAAGATACAGTTGTTTTATTTCGAACGGAAACTATCCAACTGTGTCACTGTAAAAAAAAAAAGAATTATTGCTTAAATTAAAAAAAAAAGTATATTGGACATAAAGGAACAGACTTAAAACAGTTTTAACCTCAGCGATCTTTGCTTTCACCGTGTCGCCATAATAGATGATTTAATTCATCGTTATGTCACACGACAAGTCTTTTTGCTACAAATGACAACAGATTTGATTAATCGTCGAGAACGTTAGGTCTTGAGCAACTTCACCTTTTAAGACTATTTCGTTATATTTATCGTTCTGCAAAGTCTGTCTGGAAATTAATCAGTCATTTACGGTATCTGAAGAACCGGTTATACAGACCTGATGCCATTTCGAAACTAATCGAAAGAGAGTTGCATGAACCGAAGTTTCCTTATGGCGTTACTCATAAAACGTTATCCGTGGACAGACTAATAGAGGCCGTGTCCCAAGCGCGTTTTTGGCCACTTGTTTTAAGCAGGTTTGTTTTAGGTATTATTAATTTCTCTTCATAAAACAACTCAAAAACACATCAAACACGAAGAGAAACTAAAATCACCCCCCCAAAACAACCCCCCTTGAAAATGGATAAAAGATTGTCCGAAAGCGCTTGGGCATTCGACAATATGGACAATTGTTCCACTTCCTTACTCCCGCAAAATTGTGACACCCCCTTTACAAAAATGTAAAAATGCTGGAAAAACTAAATAAAAATTAATTAAACTTTCCTTTCTGTTATATTCAATGATATATATATATATATATATATATATATATATATGTATATATATATATATATATATATATATTTTTATATATATATATATATATATATATATATATATATATATATAGCGTGTCCATAAAGTGTATGTGCAATTCATAACTTGATTTGTATTTGCGATAAAACTAATTCCCTGTAGGTTACCCAGATCGACATACACCTGAGGAAGGTTGGAAGACACAACAAACAAAAGGTTGTGATCACAACAACAAAGATGAGGACAATAGTCAGAATACAAATAGTGTAAATGAAGATAACTCCTCATCCCAGAAACTCAGACAGAAATCTTTATTTATTTTAAATAATTTAAATAACTTTCCACACTCCATTCCCACTGTTAAATAAACACAAATGTTATATAAATCACATTGAAGGAAACATCTTGCTGTGAGAGAGGTTCTCTATATAAAACAATGCTATGAACCTCGCCTTATTCAACAGTGGGAATGGTGTGTTGAAAGTTTAAAAAAAATAAAAAGACACTCACTTGAATTCCAGCCATGCTCTATACGTGAAATTTGGAATAAACGCTCCTACTAGTGTTCAAAACAATGCAAAAACATATCTTAGACCAGGGGTTCTAAATCTTGCTTACACCGGGTACCCCTTTCACTAATTTTCCGAATGCCATTCTTCACATCATTTTCAAGGTGGCAGGCCAGATAGGCTAAATTCTATAATTGCTCTCCTCTGCCCCAACTGTAATCACAATTCACCCCTGAAAATCCAAATTTGTCCACTGAAGGTGAATTTCGCCCCAGTTGAGAACCCATATCTTAGACAGTCGAACATGAAAAGGAATTAACAGCACCCCCAAAACAAACCCCTGTGAAAATGGATCAAGAAATGGCTGAAAGACTCTTGGGACAATGGAAAATACAAACAATTTCTGCACTAACTTACTCCTACCAAAGAAAAAATTGTAAGAATGCTGAAAAAACTAGATTAAAATTAATTAAATTTTCCTTGTCAATCATATCCAATAATATATATATATATATATATATATATATATGTGTGTGTGTGTGTGTGTGTGTTGGGTAAGCATTTAATTAAAAAATGGCGCGCTAAAGATGTACTGTCTCTGTTATGCAACTCTAGAATCTCTTAGGCAACAACAACCTTCTGCTCTATATAATAAATTCCAATATCAGTGTGTCGCACTTTTTCAATTAAAGGGACATAATTCTTTAACTTTCAATAGCTCATGTTACAGTAATTTTGGATTCCCAAGTACTCATTATTGTTTTCGGTGATTTTTATGTGATTTTTTGCGACGAATTTTTTGTACGATAATTTTTATAACTTGGAAATAAATTTGGCAATAATCGAAATTAATTGCGAAATTATAGCTAAAGTCGCCCATGAAATGAAAATAATTATTTGTACGGAAAACAGGAAACTCTGCACATCAAATGCTTAAGTGGCGAGAGAAGATTTATCTTTTAACTTTTAAAAGGTAATTTTAAATATTAATGCAGTACTTAAATGCAGCGATCAATTCTGAGTTCTTTTGTAGTTTATTGTTGCCTATCGCATACGGCAGCATTATGCCTCGCAAAAAGAAATCCCCGTAATCCAAAGCGCTAGAACGAGGAAAAGAATGTCCCGTGCAAATGAAAACTCATATCAAACGGCAGCCAGGAGAGCTTCCTGTACTGAGAATATGCAAAAACTTGCGGACTCTCACAAGCCGATGACCTAATCAAGAACCCTGCGTAGGAACTAGCTTAAGTGCCATATTGATCGCGTGTAAAGACAAAAAAATATTAGAGAAAGCTACTTTGTTTTCTGTGAAAGAAAGCGCTTAGAAAAATGGACAACACGGACATTGCTTACACTCCCTTATTCTCGACAAACCGGAAAATGTTGTAATGCTGAAAGAACTAAATATAAAATTAATTAAATTTTCCTTGTCTGTTATATTCAATGAAAATCACACTGACATATATATATATATATATATATATATATATATATATATATAAGTGAACATTGAATTCAAAACTTAGAGGCGACAGTCTGTTTCATACTAGACGCAATCGTCAGGCCACGAGTGCTGCTATTTTTCTCTGTTATTTATGTATACGGGTCAGTGGTGCATTGTGGGTAGTCTATTTTGGCAGTTATTTTGCCGGAAGTCGTTTATTTATTTATTCATGTATTTCAGTTAAATTAATTTGCTTTATTTATTTTTATTATTTTATTTTTATTTTCTATTTTTATTTCTTATCTTACATATTTATTTTTTTATTTTAATTTTAATCGATGTTTTTATTAACGGAGTAATAATTTGTATATATCGCTTGTTTAATAGTTTTGTTTTGGTTTGGGAAGATAAAGCTATTTATTCAATTTTGGGGTTGATTGTTGTAGTTCTTTCTATTATTTTGGCGGGTGCAGTTTTTGATTTGTTTATTATTTCATGTATTTATTTGGATTGATTATCTTTATCTGTATTTTTTAATTATATATATATATATATATATATATATATATATATATAGATAGATAGATAGATAGATAGATAGATAGATAGATAGATATTGTCATCCACAGACAGACTGTTTCGCTGTATCGCAGCTCATCAGTGTGACTAGACATCCAGTTGCCTCTAGCTAGGATCGGAACCTGACCTAATTGCCATCAGTTGGGGATTCTACCACTAAGCCGTTGCCGCTCGGCTGGGATGAAGGTGAATTTAAGCGTATTTATTTTTAGATAAAACACACAGTGACTGAGAGAACTCGATTCGATTTACCGAAGAGACTTGCATTATTAGTCGTAACAGTCACTGTTTACAAACCGACACTTCCTCCCGGGAGAGCTCAACCAAAACACATTATTCAGGAACATATATATTGTCGCTGTATCACAGCTCATCAGTTTGGCTAGACGCCAGGTTGCCTCTGGCTAGGACCGTAACCCAACTGAATTGGCATCAGCCGGGGATTCTACCACTAAGCCATCAGCGCACGGCAGCGATGAAGGGAATTTAAGCGCATTTATTTGTAGGTAAGCACACTGGCTGAGAGAACTCGATTCGATTCAACGAAAAGTGTATATATATATATATATATATATATATATATATATATATATATATATATATATAGAGAGAGAGAGAGAGAGAGAGAGAGAGAGAGAGAACCCACCCTACCTCAGCTTGACCTCTCCCTGAAGGTGATTGATATGTGGATAAAAATTAACTCTTGGGCCCCTTATAAAAAATGATTGCCCCAACCGTTTCCATAGTAAGGAAGGAACATGCTTACTAAAATTAAAGTAACAAGACATGTTTTATCATCAAGCGAAACTTCACAATTGGTTATTCCTAAATGTTCGCTTCAGGAAGAAACCGGGCTTGTTACTTTAATCCAATGTAATTTTAATAATTATATTAATGGTTTCGGCTCTCGTTTTGGAGATATGAGAACTCTTATGTAGAGAAGGAATCATATATATATATATATATATATATGTATATAATATTTGTGGCAATTAGAAACATGTATATACCAGCATTAAAAGTATATTTTCACATCATCCGAGTGCTGATGAAAAAGCATCAAGACTTGTGCTATAAAACTACAACACATATCGATTCAGTATTTAATCTCCTTTGAAATAGTCCCCATCTGAAGCTACACGCTTGAAATCTAGTTCTATTCAGTGGCGATTTGATTATTAAAAGAGGAAAACCTCGCAATGTGTGTGATCTGGGAATATGGTGGCTGTCGATCCTAGGGAATGCCAAAAACCTGCTTCACAAGCCATGGTCAATCATGGAAATTCTGTGGTGTAGCGTAGCGAGACGACCACATTCTACACACTCTCCTTCCAAGCTCTGCTATGAAGAATGGAAGTTACCGAGTGCGATATAACTTAGTATGTGTCACACGACAGAGTTCAAAATCATTCTGCGCCAAGCAGTTTGACTCTGCGTACCATAGCAAGAGTCCTGATAATTTGTGTTCAGACAATAGCAGCGGAAGAGGAAGGAAAGAAACAAAAATTACTCGCCGTAATGTTCTGGATCACAAAATACAAGTAAACAATGAAACAGCAGAAAAAACAACTATATATATATATATATATATATATATATATATATA
>CAHIKZ030000602.1:920000-975000 GCA_903632075.3 Acanthosepion pharaonis
TTGACATATCGTATTTTCCGGCGTGTGCTGTCAGACGTCGCGGGGAGGCACAGTGGTCTCTGTCAGCGGCAGTGTTAGATCGAGGACAGGTATCCCAAACCTCACCCTTCGTCCTCATCGTGGGAGTTGGAAACAGGTAATGCTGACCAAGAGGACACTGCTGAAGCTGTGACTGGCTTAGCAGGGCGATAGTGAATAATAATTTGCTCAAGGAAACACAAGGAGATTTTTGTACAGAAAATGAAAAAGCAGTAAATACACTCGCGTACGCGCGCACACACACAAACACGCATATATACATATATATGTATGTGTGTGTGTCGGTGGGTATGAGTTTGTGCGTGTCTGTGTGCCTTTCTATGTGTGTGTTTCTATGTGTGTGTGTTTTTATATCTATCTATCTATCTATCTATCTATCTATCTATCTATCTATCTATCTATCTATCCCATTCTCTCTTCATATCTATCTTTCTTTCTTTCTATTTCTGTTCCTATCTATCTATCTATCAGATTAACTTTTCTTTTCCATTTATTCTAATAATTTTATTCAAATCCGTCAAATGGAAAAAATAGTGCTACAATAACCGTAAAACACTACGGTAATATATATCTATATCTATCTAACTATGTATCTATCTATATACTTATATATATATATATATATATATATATATATATATATATATATATATATATATATATATATGCTCTACTTTTGTATCGAGCACTATTTTTTAAAATGATAACTAAAATACTAATGAACTTTGGATTATTTACCTATTTATCCTATTTTCTATATATTTTCACACATATATATATATATATATATATATATATATATATATATATATATATATAGATATAGAAATGTTATTTGAATAAACAGGCAATATATATATATATATATATATATATAATTATATAGATATATATAGATATAGAAATGTTATTTGAATAAACAGGCAATATAAATATATATATATATATATATATATATATATATTTATATAGATATATATAGATATAGAAATGTTATTTGAATAAACAGGCAATATATATATATATATATATATATATATATATATATATATATATATATATTAGATATAGATATAGAAATGTTATTTGAATAAACAGGCAATATATATATATATATATATATATATATATATATAGATATATATATAGATATATATATAGATATAGAAATGTTATTTGAATAAACAGGCAATACATATATATATATATATATATATATATATATATATATATATATATATATATATATATATATATATTGCCTGTTAATTCAAATAATATTATAAAGAATTTATTTAACCACCCTAGTTCTGTGTAT
This sequence comes from Acanthosepion pharaonis, assembly GCA_903632075.3. Classification (NCBI taxonomy): domain Eukaryota; kingdom Metazoa; phylum Mollusca; class Cephalopoda; order Sepiida; family Sepiidae; genus Acanthosepion; species Acanthosepion pharaonis. Next base: position 921,358 of record CAHIKZ030000602.1, read on the forward strand.
GATCACGCCGAATACAGCAGTTACTAAAAATAAGTTTTGGATCTTATCAGTAAATTTACATCCTCTAAACATGACATTCACGTAGTCATTTTGGAAACGTTTATCTAAATGTTCTTGAAACCATTCCTTCCTCAAGCAATGTTGCCGGCCATTGACCTGACAAGATAACAGAATACCAGTATTTTCATTTTATATTCACTTAAGTCATTTTGCGCCGCTGTGGTCATGACTCCCATCCCCTATTTCTGTTGTAATTGTGGTTCATGGTGACATTCAACTCAAAATATTGTAATAGTTTGCCGGTTCCTTTTACACCGGCGATGTTGAGACTACCCCGTTCCTCCTCTCAAAAGTTCCTCTGCCCACAAGCAAACCTCTGAGGCCTTGCTCCTATGCCCAGGCTGGAAACTGGTCGATGGTACAGGGGGCTGGGGAGAGGCGTTCCTCTTAAACCGGTCGATTAAAGAAAATCTTCCGACTAATCCTATGCAGTTTAGCCGGCAGGTGGATCCAGATGTCCGGTGTGTGGCTCGTGCAATCACCATTCGACTCCTTGGAGCGATGTAAGAGAATTGGATGTAGGCCGTGGACAAGTATAGTTCCGCATCCCAATTCACTCGAGTAAAGAAGGGTCGGTCGATTCGCTACGAAATCACGAGCACAGACGATATACCCCATACTCGTTTTATATACATCCAAAATGTATTAGTTCTAAGACTGAACATCACCTACCTTAACCAAAACTCGAACACTAATCCACGCAGATTATTATACACTAATCCGTTTTTAATCTTTTCTAGAAGACTTATACCTTTTTTTTTATACTTTTTCCATTATTTTAACTGAAGTTGATTATTCATCTCAGGATGGAATTTGCTCTAAGGTACCTAAATTTTATAAATTTAAGCGCACTACATAATTGGCAACAATGTTAGATGTAACCGTAAGTTCTTTGCTGACAGTTTCCTCTCATGCACTTCTCACTAGTGAAATGCATTCCTGGCTTCTTGCTTTCCTGACAAAATTGATCTTTAAAAATTTAAATGCAATGTTAATCGTTATCTACTATTGATTCATCTTCTTATTGTTCTCGCTCCTTAATAATGTTTTTCGTTTTTTTTTTTTTTATTATTCTTTGCTACTCAGTAACCCCTTATTTCTTAGTGGCTTCATTGTTTTCCTTAGGGGGAAATTATTTAAAAAAAACAATAAATTAGCAAGGAAGTATTGACAAAATTACTACCGCTTTCCGAACAATCTTTACCTTTTGAAGACGATGTTAAATTTGGTAAATAATTAACAGATGTGCCTATATCTTTGTAAATTCATATACTGATGTTCTCAAGGTCACATGGACCAATGGATAAATGCATTGGTTAGATCCAAAGACTTGACCCAAAGTTGTGAGTTCAATACATGTCTATGTGAACAGTGGTGAACAAAGAAAATGGAGAAGGGATAACTGAAACATTCGGAAGTCGCATAGCACGTGGAAGTAGAAGAGTCTACCTCTGTGTGCGAAATAAAAGGTTCACTTCGAGAATTCCAATCACCTGAAGAAGGCCGGGCCGTACAACGTGAATATAACAATAAAGACGAGGTCAACAATCCGAACACTGTAAATAGCGTAAATAATTACGATACTCAGAAAGATAGAGATGCTGAAGAAGAAGGCCGGAGCGTGCAACGGCCGAAACATGGTGAATATTGCAATAACGACGGGGACAACATTCAGAACAATGTAAATAATAACAGATCATTATTAATAAAGTGAACTTAATCTTAGCTGAGGGTCGTACCACACCAGCCCTATGCCAAGCTACGATTAGTAGAAAGGATAATCAATCATGAAAAATGTCGCAGTCTTCCTATTTAAATGTCCTGATGAATCATGATTCTTATTAAACGAATAAGTGTCCTGGGTATGACATTAAACTACATCCGCGTCCAGGGTAAGGCGATAAACTACGTCCAACAGCAAAGCCTCTGATCAGGAGGCTTTGAGGAGCGTGGAACCACCTCTTAATTGCTGGTGTTCCCAGGTCTACTCAGAACCGGGGTGATAGCAACTGTTAGGGTCCCAGCTATGGGCAAATAGTTAACACCCAAACTTGTGTAAAAATAGGTTTTAATACCAGAAATAATTTGTAATAAAAAAAATATTATATCAATAATTTTTGAAGGAAAAATTATTATCAGCAATAAATAAAAAAAATGCCATGTAAAATCTTCCATGCAAACAGTAACAGACTATCTTCACTGTCTTGTCCGTGTATTGTTTAATATATTGTAATGTAATTGTCATCTTTGATAATGGTTTATGTAAGCCGAAAGCTTAGATAGGATTAAAAAATATGTATCAATATTGTGATTTTCTTTCTTCGTTTAATGATAATGTTATTAAGCTTATCAGGCGATATGAAAAGAATTTACATAAAATAAATAGACAGACTTGTCTATATTATTTAATGAGACATGTCTCAATATATATATATATATATATATATATATATATGGGTGCATATTTGTTAGTACAGTTTGGATGCATTTCGATAAAAAAAAAGGCTGTTGGTTTATGTACCTATTGCAGTACATGAACGTAAGGGGAACGATTTGAAAAGATAGGAGAAATGTCAGTGTGTCGTGTGGATGATTCCATTAATGTGCGTATCGCACCGATGATAAAACCGAAAATTTTTGACCTTACTAAAAATCGTCAACCCGAAGCACAACATGAAAAGATTAAATTTCTTTGATCATGAAAAATTATGGCTCTTTCTTTCGCTATCTGTCTCTCTCTCTATGTGTGTGAGTGTGTGTGTTTGTGTGTGTATGTGCTCTCTCTCTCTCTCTCTCTCTCTCTATATATATATATATATATATATATATATATATATGTGTATATATAATACATATATATATATATATATATATATATATATATATATATATATATATATATATATATATAATGCCTAATGTAATATTATTACAAATAATAATTTATATGTAAATATATGTCTATATCTGGAAAGGAGCACATGTGCATGTCACACACACACACAAACAGGCACACACACACACACAAACACACACAACACACACACACACACACACACACACATATATATATATATATATATATATATATATGGTGAAATAAATTATTATAATGGTACCTTAAAGTGGCCTGTTTTTCTTTTTAATTAATATATATATATATATATATATATATATATATATATATATATATATATATATATATATGTATATATATATATATATAGAGATAGATGTATACATATATATATATATGTATACATCTATATATATATATATATATATATATACATGCACACACACACACACACACACACATATATATATATATATATATGGTGAAATAAATTATTATAATGGTACCTTAAAAGTGGCCTGTTTTTTCTAATATATATATATATATATATATATATATATATATATATATATATATATATATATATAGAGAGAGACATGTATATATATACATATATATATTGATAGATATAGACATATATATATGTATATATATATATATATATATATGTATATATATATGTATATATATATATATATATATATATATATATATATATATACACACACACACACACACACACACATATATATATATATATATATATATATATATATATATATATATATATATATATATATTATATGATGAGCATTCCTTTAATATCCTGTAACATATTGTCGGTATACAAAATAAATAATAGTTGAAACCTAGATGTTTATTACTGAATGCTAGCAACATCTATCTGCGCAACGGGAATTTCGTTTTGCTATGTATGAAGCTAAATCTATCAGGTCAGGACCGCAAAATAATTGAAATCTACCCACAAGCATCATTACGCAGTATGGTTGTTGAGAACGTAAATGTGATAAGGATCTTCAGTCGCAGAATGTGTCGAAATATATTTGAATCACTTTCATATACACACGAACCCCATAAAAAAAACCCAAAAAAAACAACTTTTACAATATCAATTATGATCAAAGTCACAATATCCCTGCCGTATTCGTGAATTTATAATATATTTACCTTCCAGAAATTCAGACAGTATTTATTTCTAACAGCTCCAAATCCTTCACACGAATTAGCCGAAAACTCTTAGAACGAACAACCAGTGGGAAAATTTCTACACACTTTTTCTAAGTACCGAGTTTCTTCATGACGTTCGCCATCATGGCTCTTCACAATTTCTAATCCTTTTGAAGCTTTTTTATATATATATATATATATATATATATATATATATATATATATATTTAAAAATATACGGAAAAGAACAAACAAAAAATCCTTATAAACAATTATGCTGTTTTAATGTTAATATGTCAACGTCGGACGTTTCGGTCTAATAAACCATCTTCAGGACATAATAAAAATATAATTAACATTATCAATTCAACAGGACAAAGACGATGTACATAAGAACAGTTATCACTTATCTTTTGGATAAGTCTTGTTCTTATGTACATCGTCTTTGTCATGTTGAATTGATAATGTTAATTATATTTTATGAATATGCCCTGAAGATGGTTTATTACATTTGACATATTAACATTAAAACAGCATAATTGTTTATAAGGATTTTGTTTGTTTTTTTCTGTATATTTTTCTTCATACTGTCGGATCTATATCCATATATTTGCATATATATATATATATATATATATATATATATATATATATATATATATATATTATAACTCCTTTTTTTTGTTGTTATCTCTGCTCCATCTGTTAGGCACTATTTGCACTATATGACTGAAAATTCTGGGGTAAAAAAAAAACGTTATTACGTTAGAGTGTCTTACCTTTTCATTTTTCTATCGAAATTGTTCAGTTTCTTAATATTTTGCTTAGCTTTTGATAGGCATATTTTGCTATACCTACGCGTCTCCGGATTTCTCTGTGCCATTTCCCTCCTTAACCCTTTGAGCCCTACGTTCCTGAACAATTTTAAACTTTCTACCTGAGCTCCTGAGTCAAAATTCGTATAGAATTGGTATGTAATGCTTCACGGTCGATATAAAAATAGTTGCCAGTGATTACCCACCGTCCAGCCGGTCATTCAGAAGTCATTTTTCTCTACCATTGTCCAACCGGTGGCTGGGCATTACGGCATTTTTCGCTACCACCGGTAAAGCGCGGGTCAGGAGTCAAAGGGTTAAAAAGCTCATCTTAATCCCTCTCGATTTTGATTTCTTTTAATCATTTCACCCCAAGCAAGGAAACAAATCCACTAAGACATTAGGTGGTTCCTGAGTGTGAAAGAATAAGACAAACAGAAACATTATTTAGGAGAGAGACAATAACAGAAATGGAATCAAGAAGACAGGAAATTATGATTGACATTGAATTTAAATTTTTGAATATCAAAATTGGCTGGAAAGCATGAAGTGCTTGAGAATAATTGTTTAGCATAGAACTTACGGTTACATCCACCTAATTCAAATGTAAATTGATTAGACCTTTAATAAACTTTGGTGGACCGTCTGAACCTTCTAACTGTCACTGAGTCGGCGGTGTTGAGTCGGCGGTGTTGAGTCGGCGGCGTTGAGTCGGCGGCGTTGAGTCGGCGGCGTTGATTTGGAGTGATGAGCCATCTAGCACCCTGGCTGAATACGCCTGTGGTATTCATAGAGAAGGTTTTGGTTTTAACTGGTATTTCCGAGAAAGTACAAATGCATCGATTTCGGATTTAATCTCAGAAGAACCCTCACTGGCACAATTTCCAATAAGATTCGAATATCATTCATCAAGTTTTATCTACCCCATTGGCGTTAGTCGAAATGTTTAACAAACGAATTGTTAATAAATAAATTATAATTGATTTTTAAAAGTATTTTATTCCAACTGTTAATCTTGATTCCTTTTAATTAATTATTCGATCGCTATAGCTCTAAATTCGGCCATAACATCTATACTCGATTCATTCTTATAACAACTAACTGTAGGAAACATGCGTAGATTTATTTTAAAACCCTGATGAAATCTAAAGGACGCTCCGATATAGAAGAAAAAAAATGAGGCTTATCAACCGGGGGAAGGCTATAATAATATATGGAAGGGAATAAACAGGTTCTGCCTTAGAAATAAATTGGCACCCTAACAATACTTGAAATGTTGGTATTTTTTTATACTAAAAATCACCGAAGACAACGCTGAAGAGGGAGGATTATTATTAAAATGATTATGATCAATAAGATTTGTTATGAGGAAAATTCACGATGGTAAGAAATGAAGATTATGAGGATATAGAGGTTAGACAATGAATGACACTTGACGTGAAAATGTTGCAGTTGTAGTATTCACTAAGTATCAGTGATTGTGAGACGCTGTTTCGAAGGCTGACATATGGAATAGACGACGCTCATTAACCGTAGCGAAGAAAAAACAAATTGCGTCAGATACAAATTGGAGAAAATTAGCAAGTTGAGAGAAAAAAAAGAGTTTCAGTAACGAAAAAGAGAGAAATTAAGGAAATAAAATTTTAATTTGTCATTGATGTCTTTTATGATTGTTCTAATAACTCCGATATATATATATATATATATATATATATATATATATATATATATATATATATATATATATAATATAGTCTTTCGGGTGTGTCTCTTTCTTCTTCTGTTTCTTCCTGGTTGATGACAGGATTGTATTGTGATATATTTGCGTGTGCTGTCTCAGTTGGTACAGGATAAGATTGTGAATGCCTTGGAATAATTTCATTTACAACAACAACAAAAGCAACATCAATAATAATAATAATAATAATAATAATAATAATAATACTTTACAAAAGAAAGGAAAGACAAATGCAACCGACCAGATACAGAAACAATGGCAAGATAAACCGCTTCATGGCCAATACTCTGCCCGTACCAAACAAGCTGACATAGACAAAACCCGTACCCATCAGTGGCTACGTAGTCCAGGGTTGAAAGCGGAAACTGAAGGTTTTATCTTTGATACACAGGACCAATGCTTGTTAACTAGGAATTATCAAGCACATATACTAAAATATTGTGTCAGCCCAAAATGCAGATTCTGTGATAAATATCCAGAAACAATTGATCATCTTGTATCAGGTTGCACGATATTGGCACCCACTGTATATAAAACCCGGCATGACACGGTGGGCCAATATCTGCACTGGAAAATCTGCAACTTCTACGGGAAGGAAAGTGGAAAAAACTGGTATGAACACCACCCAGACCCGGTTACGGAGATAGGGCCTGTTACAATTCTATGGTACTACACAATACACACTGACAGAACAATCAAGGCCAACCGGCCAGACATTGTTATTAGAGACCATAAACAAAAATGATTGATATGGCAGTCCCTACAGACTGCAATGTATCTTTGAAGCTACTCAAAAAGCTGTCAAAATACAAGGACCTTGAAATCTAAATCTCAAAAATGTGGCACATAGGAACATCAGCAATCCCTTTTGTAGTTGGAGCCCTAGGATTGGTTGGAAAAGATTCCAATTGACTAATTGAAGGGAAACCTGACAGTCCATGCCTCAAAAAATTGTTCTGAAAAGTACAGCCCACACTTTACGAAGGGCTTTATCTATGTAAATACTTTTTCTTTTCTTTTTTTTTTTTGTCAGTGGAAAGTGTCATGATGCCATTTCCAACCTTAGGTCTCTGGGCGGGACCCGGAAAGAAATGTGTACACGCCAGAAATCAAAGGAAATAATAATAATAATAATAATAATAATAAGAAGAAGAAGAAGAAGAAGAAAGAAAGAAAGAAAGAAAGAAAGAAAGAAACTGCAAGGAATTGATATGAACACCACACAGAGCCGGTTACGGAGATAGGACCCCCCCACAATTTTATGGGTATTTTCAATACACACTTACAGAACAATGAAAGGTAATCGCTCAGACATTAGAGAGCGCAAAGACAAATTGTGCCTTCTTATTGATATGGTAGCCACTATAGACCACAAATTATCTTTAAGATCTCTAAAATAGCTATCAAAATACAAGGAACTTGAAATCGAGATCTGGAAAATGTAGCACATCGGAACATCAGTAATTCCAGCTGTAGATGAAGCCCTCGAATCGTTCGGGGTGTATTCTAATAATAAATCCATTAAAGTGATTCCTTGTAGCACTTGCCTGAAAGAAATACAAAAATGTGTTATCACAAGTACAGCCCACACCTTACGAAGGGCTTTATCTATGTAAAATATGATGTTGAAATAAAAAAAAAAAAGAAATAAACAAAAAAAAAAAACTATTTTCCAGAAAAATTGTTTTTTATGGGAGACTTTCTAAATTTCCACTACTCGGTCCACGAATATTTCCTTATATTTAAACGGATAAGAAACAGCATAGAACTTGTACGGTTATATAAAAAAAAAAAAAACATTGTTTGGATTATGGAAATTAATTTTCTTCGCACCCAACCGTGCCCCCCGGAAGGTAATCGATTATTTGAAATATACATGCATCGTCGGTATAATGTATAGATCAGCATTTCAATTTGCAACATAGCGATTTGTCTGTATTTTATGTAGCTATGTTTGTTTCACAGTCGCTTGAATTTATTTTTTTTTTCTTATCTCACGCACTTCCGCTTTGTCGATCGATCGATTGACATAGTTATTTCTTTAAGTTCATATCTATTTCCACGTCGAGGTCAAATTATATATGTTACGCTACTTCGATTCAATCAATCAATCTTCTCGATTTCTTTCTCTCTCTCTCTCACACACAGACACACACAGATAGAAGATATATATATATATATATATATATATATATATATGAACACTGTTATAGGTGTAATAAATTATTTATACTTCATATTCTAACAGTTATCGGAATATGGAACCAATCAATTTGGATTATTTCGGTAAAAACATCAATGTTCCTGATAAAAGATTTTACAAGCTGACCCGTTTACAAAGAATCGAGAGCGTCATAAAAAGTATGAGGGGGAATTTTTTCTTCTTTAAGCAAAAGAACGAGTATAACAACTTAATAAATGCCAAACATTACAGATTTCGATCGCGAAATCAAAATCATAAAGCAGACACAAAAACCTATATAATTCAATAATGGTTATCTGTGGACCAAAATATTTTCTGGCATTAAATAACCTACAATGGGTTGGTAAGCCGTAGAAAACGAATTAATCATACTAGAAAGTGTATATATATATATATATATATATATATATATATGTGTGTGTGTGTGTGTGTGTGTGTGTGTGTGTGTGTGTGTGTGTGTGTGTGTGTGTGTGTATATCATGGTGAAATCCCTTCGCTAACTAAAGTTTAAAGATGCATTAAGCTACTAATCACTCAACGAATATGATAATCCTTGTTTTTTAAAATTATAAACTGTATTAGGACTTCCTTAAAAACGCAAGTACTTTCGACGGTACGTCCAGTCTTCATCAGGCATGGAAATTATTTTGTTTTTGGTAAAATTCAGGTAGCATCCGAGAGTAAAAAAAATATAAAACGAATCGGAATATGTTTTTTGAAATGTGTTATTGATAACGGATACAAACTTAGTAAAGCGTATATATATATATATATATATATATATATATATATATATATATATATATATAGACAGACTGTTTAACTGTATCGTATCTCATCAGTTGCTAGGAAGGCTAATTTTACGTAAGTGTTCTACGTGACCGTGCAGTGACTTTTATTGCAGTATTAGCAATAGTCGTCAGTGTTTACAAATTCGCGCTTTCTCCTAAGAGTGCTCGCCTGGAATATATATATATATATATATATATATATATATATATATATATATATATATATATATTGGTGTAATTATTGTACTTATACCTTGTATCCAAACCGCTATTGGAATCTGGAACCAATCATCTTGGATTATTACACTCAAAAGATCATGATTCCTGACAAAAGTTCTCATAAAGTGACACTTTACACAAGGTCGAGAGTGTCATAAAAAGAATGAATCGGAAACTGTTCTTTAAATACGAGAACATGTATAACAATTTTAAATATATATATATATATATATATATATATATATATATATATATATATATACTTTATCATACAATTTCCCATGTATATATATATATATATATATATATATATATATACGTTTTCATACAATTTCCATATATATATATATATATATATATGAAAATTTCTGTTAACATGTAGGACAAGACAACATGTATAAAGGTAAACGACATTAAGAAAACTGTATTATTATCCGACGCGTTTCGTCCAATATAGACATTTCAAGACAAAAACAAAATGAATTTATTGAAAACAAAGTAACTATTAACGGCAAAACAAATGTCCTTTAGAAAACGCTATTGTATTGAAATTGTCAACTGAAAATTACGTCAATATTTCTACACGTGAAAATACTTTTACTTTTCAGTTGACAATAGCGTTTATGTATACAAATGAATATAAAAAAGTTGATTAGACGGTCCATTTACATATTAAAAAGTATATTTTTCTATTTTTTTTATTAGGTTTCTCGAATATTCAGGCCGGAAGACGAAAATAAATAAATATACTCTTTAATAAACAAAATGATGCCCTTACTCAAATACGAGTATCCACTAAAAAGTAATAAACATTTGTCACATTAATAACTAAAAAATACATTTCTTTCTCTCACTCACCCTCGATATCTCTCGCTATCTATCTATCCATCTATCTATCTCTCTCTCTCTCTCTCTCTCTCTATATATATATATATATATATATATATATATATATATATATATATATATATATATATTGTGTATTTAGGCAGCAACGTTTCATTAAATAAAACACTTATCTATATTATTTAATGAAACGTGCATGAATATATATATATATATATATATATATATATATGTGTGTGTGTGTGTGTGTGTGTGTGTGTGTGTGTGATTTATATATTCACGGTACTTATTGGTGTATGTATGTGAGTTTGTAACCCTGGGTTTCACGCTTTTGGGATCCTCGGGCAAGCACAAGAGTAAAATCCAATTTTTTTTAAAATCAATTCAGTCATTCGCAAATTAAAAAAAAAATAATAATATTGTATTTTACTCTTTTATCTCTCGACTAAAAACCTTCAAGATCGGGAGCGAAACAGGTTTTTCCTGTTTCATTATTTTTGTTTTAATTATGCCAAGTAATATTCAGCTAAAGGTCTTTACAGCAATACTCAAGTTCGGTACCACTAAGAATGTTTATATATATATATATATATATATATATATATATATCAATATATATATATATATATATATATGTATGTATCAGTATATATATATATATATATATATATATATATATATATATATATATAGAGAGAGAGAGAGAGAGAGAGCAGTTGATTTTACATCAGAATAAGGAATCCTCTTAGAAACCTAACAAACACAATCTAAGCTATTCTCCGTCATCAAAACAAATTCAGCAAAATATCAAGAGATTAAATACACACAGACGTATATATATATATATATATATATATATATATATATATATATATATATATAAGCCTAAAATCGATGTAAATTCATAACAACCTTAATGCACTTGACTGGCTCCGAATTATTCGTCTTCACAGTTCTGATTTTGAAAAAAGACCTTTTATCCAAAAATGTATACAACTTATTCAAACGTAAATGTATTGAAAATGCCATAATCTATGGCTCACGAATGATTATTAGAAGCGCCGCTTATTTCAATACATCGCAGACTACTTCCGAACTTGGGCCTTTTTTAAAAAAAATGACTTATTTAAACCGCAAGCGTGAGTCAAAAAATTATCCGCATTTTCCACATAACATATCTTTAGCTTTGTCACGCAGTTTCCTGCACATGCGTTCTTATATTTGGCGCTTTTGTAGTCACGTGATCGAAGTTTTTGATTAATCACGCCAGATGTTTTGCTGCTGTTACAGTGCAAACATGGCCGCTCCACTAGCAGTGTGTAGCAAGGAGGAACAAAAATCAGTGCTCCTAATCTGCAGAGAACATGCAACGCCGTCGATGATAACTCGTCGGTCCGGCATAATCATCTCGCGAGACGCTTGAGATTGATCGGCGTTCTCCTTCTTTTTCGTGCATCCGTCTTGTTCGGCGACATTTAAACGTCTCCATCCACTCACACACACACTGTGGCCGTATTGTGTCAAACGCCACCGATGAATTTCCGACCCTGGCACGTATTCCGACCAGAGAAATCGGATCATTGCTCTTTGTTCCTCCTTGCTGGCCACGGCAAGCGGAGCCACCATGTTTTCCAGATACAGATCTTAACCTGTAGTGGTGGGGTTGAGGTGGATTCATACCTTTCCGAAGGCATGAATCCACGTAAATGAATCTTACGAGCCCAACGAATTCAGTTTCTCCTTCCAAGCCGGATTTTACTGCACCATCTGCACATCCGCCTGTACTTCTGAAATAAAAGTCTTTTTTTTATGACGCTAGATAATAAGTGGATCATTACAAAGCTAAAATTCAAATTTGTCTTATATATTTACCATTTCGAAAAAGAAAAAAAGATGCTGTGATAGATTATATCGTTAGACATGGGAGGATAAATTTATAAAGTTTGATAATTATGGGTTTTGTGACTCCAACGAACACTCGTTTGACACTTTTGTAATGTTAACGAATACTCGTTGTCACTTCCGTAATGCTCGTTGTAGTAGAGACTTTAAATAGCAGATACAACTATAGTTACGCCGTTGAACAATACTGGTGTCAGACGCCGTCGAATAACACACGCACTAATAGTACTTGCTTGATAATACTCGTTCCAAAAGTAACCATCGAATAATGATCCTAATAGTAATTCGTATAGTGAGATATTCACTAACCGCCCTACACAGTCGGATGTGGTACAAGGTCGAGTTTATTGAGAGTTCTCCAAGCCCCTACCTCGCCAAAAAATTTCCCGTAGAGCGCGTAAAAAACAGGGTCGGGTAGCTGTCTACCACCCCAGACGAGACTCTAACCTTCGGCACAGCCTCGTCTGGATACCTGCTGTGACCAAGAAATTGGTTAAGAAATAAGAAAACAAGAGGTGGCAGATAAATAGTGTATTGAACATTAAATACAATAGAAATGTGTTACAAGACTTGAAAGTGTGTGTCGGTTGGCCAGCGTTCAGTATCACTCTTATATTTAGTAGATCCCCCACCAGGGTACATCTGGCACAAGGCCGGGTTTAACGTGGGTCATCCGATCCCGTAGGCTCTGTCAAAAAATCCCCGTAGAACCCGCATAAATGGGTTCGGGTCTGTCTACCTCCCCGGACGAAAGTCTGCCCTTCGGCACAGCCTCGTCCGGTTTCCTCTCCGACCAAGGCAGAGAGTTCGACTGGAACTACGAACAGTCACAGCCTCCGTAGAACAGTCTAGCACTGTTCCCCCGAGGCTTACTTTCCTTCTACTTCATAGTATGTGGAAGAGTCCACAACAGCCTCATTAGAGGGAGGACGCTACAACATTTCCTCTTTGCCCGGAGGCAGAAAGTTTGACAAGCACAACTCCGAAGTAATTCGGAGAGTTAGATATTCACCTACCGCCCCACGTGGTCGGATGCGGCTGGAGGCCAAGTTTATTGAGAGGTATTCGAACCCGTAGGCTCGGTCAAAAATTCTCCGTACGCCCAGGAAAAACGGGGTCGGGTAGCTGTCTCCCCCCCCCCCCGAGACAAAACTCTGCCCTAGCCTGGGTTCCTCTCTTCCAGAGAGGCAAAGATTTTGACAAGCACATTTCTGGAGTAATTCGAAGTAATTCGGTGAGTTATAATATTCACTAACCGTCTCATGCGGTTGGATGTGGCACAAGGCCGAGTATATTATTGGGTATCCGAGCCCATAGACTCGGACAAAAATTTCCCGTTGACCCCGTAAAAACGGGGTCGAGTAGCTGTCTACCACCCCAGACGAGACTCTGCCCTTTGGCACAGCCTCGTCTGGGTTCCTCTCTGTCCAGAGGCAGAGAGTTCTACAAGCACACCTCCGAAGTAATTCGGAGAGTGATCAATTAGTCGCCACGCTAATTCTCATATATGCATTTTCTTTAGTATTACGTGATCTACTTATTCAAAATGGGATCGCCTGTGTTTTCTCTCTGGTGATCTGTGTTCAAACATCAGTATCGGAAGCGATACTTTAGTTCTATGTTGATGGTATTCAAGATTACGATTGGTCGGCCATGTTATTTATTTGGAGAACTTGGTCATAGGCTTCCATAACTCCTAAATTTGAGTTAATTCACTAATTTTAAACCCCCTCTGTGATACAAAGATAAATGTAAAAATGACCTAATGTCAATTGAAAGCATCGCCGAGGATTGTATCCATAATTGCAAATGGTGACCATCTTACAATATTGGAACTAATTGTTACGGGAAGTCAATAAGATGACAATGAAATTATGTAATGTTGCATAAATAAAAATTCAAGATCTTTCGATTAGCAATAAATATGTCCCATTATACAAGAGTCGCACTGGCTCATGTTCACGAGGAGAGATTCCTAGCTGAATATAAAATCAATCAGCTAAGTGTAGATAAAATTAGGTCCAAACAATAGGAAGGGAACAGGTTGGTCTGGCACCGCCTACTTCGGGAAAAAACAAAACTCCTTAGCTTCAGTTTAGCTACAAAATTCCACTGATCTTTCCACTCAATTATTCAAACACCGCCTCGTAGTTCGCCACACACAAAAAACTCCCCGGTCGTCTCTCGTCGTCACGTTTATTTCCGCGAACGCCGACCCCTCTACTTCCGGCCCAGTTCACGTCTCGCCAATCCTCGCAGCTCCGAGATCGTGTTTTCCATAAGTCCGACTCACCGAAATGGCGGTGTTTCTCTTCTCACGCCAGACACAAACGAACCCTCTTATGTCGAGAGCTAAAGTTAGTCTCGCTTTCATGTCCACACTAAGCAACAAATTTTATTTGTATTAATCCTATATACGGGGTGCAATGAGTAAATTGACGCAATTTTTATTTTTAATTTTGGGCATGCGCGTTGTTTCCTTTTTTTATTTCGTCGAGTTCATTTATATAGTATAGTCAGTTGGTCTGTGAGAAAAAGAGCTCTCTGACGCAATTCACCCCGCCAAAAATTTGGAAACAGCATGCTGTACTGCTTCGCATTCGCACCAGAAACTCCAAGACGAACATTTCACAGTATTTTGGTGTCAATCTGACGGTAGAGGATTCGGAAAAAGGTAGATGAGTCTAAAGGTGATTACGAAGATGTTTAGATTGATCACTAGTGATAGCGATGTTATGCCTTCATTCATCCCACATGGCCTCAGACTCGACACGGAGGTTTACATCAAATGCCTTGAGGTGGTACTGCTGCCCTGGGTCAAGAAGGTGGCTGCTAGAAGATCTTATTTCTGGGAACAGGATTCTGAACCATGTTACACAAGCAAGTGAACCTAGTCATGGGTGCCAGACAATCTCTGCGACCACATCACCCCTTACATCTAGCCACATGGCTCCCCAGACTGCAACCCACTTGGTTATTTTGTGTGGGGCGCATTTCAGCAAAAGACCACCAAAACTCTTTGAAGATGAACTGAAGTCAAGGATTATGGCAGCATTCACCAACTTAAACAAGGTGACCGCCCAGCAGAGTTACTTGAAATTTCGAATTCGTCTAGAGACCGTGGTTGACGCTAATGTGGATATTATTAAAGAAAATTGCTCTTTAATATTGCTTGATATTTTTGTGTAATTTTGGTAAATATATCTGTTAAAATTAGATGTCAGTGTTATTTTAATATTTGTGTAATTAAGACGACAATTTATCTATCGCACAATCTATATAGCGAGAGTCCACACAAAATTGACCTCATTTAAATGTGAATATCTGAGTAACTTTATGTCCCAGTCAAACGAAATGAAAAATGCACCATGCTGAACAATAAAAGATACATCCAAACGTTACATCTTTTGTTATCCCCAAACGTTCACCCATCTCGATACTGAATAGTCTCGATGCTGCTTAACTCCAGTGAAAAATAACTAATAATTGTTTAAACTGTTTTTTTTATTGACGTTTATTGAATTCATCACGTTTTTTTTGTTTTGTTTTTTTTTGTATCATTTGTCAGGTCAACTACGGTCATTTTTCTTCATTAGCCAAGCAATTATAGCTGGCAAGAAAAAAACAGGATAAACCGAGCAATAGTGCCATATATGACCGAAAATGTTTTGAAAAGTTTTCAGTATTCAAAGTCCTTATTGAGCATCGAAT
Organism: Acanthosepion pharaonis; assembly: GCA_903632075.3. Taxonomy (NCBI): domain Eukaryota; kingdom Metazoa; phylum Mollusca; class Cephalopoda; order Sepiida; family Sepiidae; genus Acanthosepion; species Acanthosepion pharaonis. The sequence goes on from CAHIKZ030000602.1 coordinate 937,688, forward strand.
ATCAGGAAGAGTTTGGTCGTCAATATTTAGTGAGGAAAGAAAGGCCTGCTGATAGAATAGGACTACAAAATAAATGAAATGCGAATGATGCTATTATAGCAGTTATTGTTGTCATTTTAAATCTGTAACTTCTGCAGACAAAAATCAACGAAGGATCTGCAATATTATCGACCTTGACCACGTATCTCCGCTTCAATCCTTTTCACAGCCCGCAACGTTGCTCGCTAGTGGCCTTTCTATAAATGTATGCTGCCTCCACCACAAATTTGACATCATTAAAAATCCATGGCACAATCTATACAGATGGTGTCCCCACAAATTGACACCATTTAAATATGAATATCTGAGTAACTGTCTGTCCCAGGCAAACGAAACGAAATAGGCGCCATGCTGAACAATAAAAGATACATCCAAACGTTACATCACTTGATATCCCCAAACGTTCACCCATCTCGATACTGAATAGTGTCGATGTTGCTTAACTCCAGTGAAAAGTAACTAATTGTTTAAACTGTTTTTATTAACGTTTATTGAATTTATCACGTTTATGTATCAGTTGTCAGGTTAACTACAATCATTTTTCTTCGTTAGCCAAGTAATTACGGCTGATAAGGAAAAAATAGGATGTACTGACTAATAGAGCCATATAGGACCGAAAATGTTTTGAAAAGTTTTCAATATTCAACCTCCTTATTGAGCATCGAATATCAGGGAGCGATTGGTGGTCAATAGTTAATGAGGACAGAATAACGACTCTCCCATTTCTCTGCTTATAGAATAGGACTGCAAAATAAATGCATTGCAAATGATGCAGTCATAGCATTTATTATTGCCACATCAGAACTGTAGCTTCTGCCGATAAAATCCAATTTAGAATCTGCAATATTATCGATCTTGTCCACATATCTCGGCTTCAATCCTTTTCCCACTCCACAACACGGCTCCATTGTACCGTTTTTTTTTTAATTACAGGACGCATCCCACCTAAAAAAAGAAAATTTGGCATCATTTGCACTTACCAAGAAAACAAATCTATATTGACTATTATTATTTTATTATTATTTTTTTACGACTTGTCAACCTCTTACAGGTTATTTAAAGCTAGAACATATTTTTAGGTTATAAGTAATTTTGTAGAAAAATATTGATTTAGTGATGCAAGTGATACTAATTAACCCATAACATGGGTGAGTAAAGTGGGATACTTGCCTTTCGTAATAGTATTTGTATGTTTGTGAATATAATGGTTCCCATTTCTAAATACGAGCCATTACCATTATTCCAACCATACAGCTAAATTTTACATCACCTGGTATCCCAAAACGTTCACCCATCTCGATACTGAATAGTCTCGATGTTGCTTAACTCCGGTGATCTTAAGGAGACAAAGGGTACAAAATAAGTTCATGAATGTTTAAACTGTTCTTTATTGACGTTTATTGAATTTATGACGTTTTTGTATCACTTGTCAGGTTAACTCCAGTCATTTTTCTTCATTAGCCAAGCAATTATGGCTGGCAAGAAAAAAAAAACAGGATAAACCGAGCAATAGTGCCATATATGACCGAAAAGGTTTTGAAAAGTTTTCAGTATTCAACCTCCTTATTGAGCATCGAATATCAGGGAGCGATTGGTCGTCAATAGTTAATGAGGACAGAAAGGACTGCTTATAGAATAGAACTGCAAAATAAATGCATTACGAGTGATGCTGTTATAGCATTTATTCTTGTCACATCAGAACTGTAGATTCTGCAGATAAAATCCAATTTAGAATCTGCAATATTATCGATCTTGGTCACATATCTCGGCATCAATCCCTTCCCCACCCCGCAACGCAGCTCCATTCTGCCGTTTTTATAATTACAGGATACATCCCACCTAAAAAAGAAAAATATACAACCTCCTTATTGAGCATCGAATATCAGGAAGAGATTGGTCGTCAATAGTTAGTGAGGAAAGAAATGACAGCTTATAGAATAGAACTGCAAAATAAGTACATTGCAAATGATGCAGTTATGGTAGCATTCACCAGCTTAAACAAGGAGACTGCCCAGCAGAGTTACTTGAGATTTCGAAGTCGTCTGGAGACCCTGGTTGAGGCTAATGTGGATTTTATTAAAGAAATTTTCTCTTTGATATTTTATGATATTTTTGTGTAATTTTGGTAAATATATCTGTTAAAGGCAGATGTCAGTGTTATTTTAATATTTGTGTAATTAAGACGACAATTTATCTATCGCACAATCTATATAGCGAGAGTCCACACAAAATTGACCTCATTTAAATATGAATATCTGGGTAACTTTATGTCCCAGTCAAACGAAATGAAATAGGCGCCATGCTGAACAATAAAAGATGGATCCAAACGTTACATCTTTTGTTATCCCCAAACGTTACATCTTTTGTTATCCCCAAACGTTCACCCATCTCGATACTGAATAGTCTCGAGGCTGCTTAACTCCAGTGAAAAATAACTAATAATTGTTTAAACTGTTTTTTATTGACGTTTATTGAATTTATCACGTTTTTGTATCAGTTGTCAGGTTAACTACAATCATTGTTCTTCATTAGCCAAGTAATTACGGCTGATAAGGAAAAAATAGGATGAACCGACTAATAGAGGCATATAGGACCGAAAATGTTTTGTACAGATTCAGTACGCAACCTCCTTATTGAGCATCGAATATCAGGAAGTGATTGGTTGTCATTATTAGTGAGAAAATTAACGACTGCTTTTAGAATAGAACTGCAAAATAAATGCATTGCGAATGATGCTGTTATAGTGTATTTATTTTGCAGTCCTATCAGATCTATAACATCTGCAGATAAAATTCAACGAAGAATCTGCAATATTATTTATCTTAACCATGTATCTCTGCCAAAATCCCTTCCCAGCCCACAACGTAGCACCCTATAAATGCAGAGTGCCCAACCCCCGCCCCAAAAAAAAAAAAAAAGAATTGACATCATTAAAAATCCATCACTCAATCTATATAGCTATTGGCACCACAAAATTGACATCATTCAAATGTGAATATCTGAGTAACTTTATGTCCCAGGTAAACGAAATTAATTAGGCGTCTTGTTGAACAATAAAAGTTACATACAAGCGTTACATCACCTGCTATCCCCCACCGTTCACTCATCTCGTTACTGACTAGTCTCGACGTTGCTTAACTTTGGTGATCCTGAGGAGACAAAGGGCATAAAAGTAGTCCATGAGTAAAATGCTAAAATTGTTTTTATTGATGCCTATTTTGTTATATAAATGCAAGGTGCCCTCTAAAATTTTGACATCGTTTAAAATTTCAATATCTACATATCTCGCGTAAACGAAATTAAAATAGGCTTCATATTGGACAATAAAATAATTATTTCCCCAAATTTCGCTTCAAGTCGGTAGTCCAGCTCCTTCCAAACACGTTGTAGCATGTCTTGCGTAATATCTCCAACGCTAAAGTGTCATAATCAGAATCTGGGTGTTCATAGATTATCTTCTTATAAACTTTCTGGGGCTTCGCACTAATTTTCCGAACCTGATTAACTTAGATTCCGATACTGGCGGTCATCCAGACAAATTTTCCCGGCACAGACAGCCTTCCTTTCTTTGATTTTTTTTTTTTTGTACCATGTCCAAATCTGCTTTCCAGTTTCTGCATTTTTCTTGAATTTTCTTGAGAATAACCCCCCCACACACACACACACACAAACACACAGACATACACATATATATATAGAATATACACATTATTTAGACTAAATATTATCTTAATCTTTGGTGTTATCATCATGTTTCAAGCGGCAGAGTCGACAGAGTTGGTGTTAGGGCACGCGCCGATCGCAACATCCCGACATCGTTGTCGCCGGGCGGACATCGTTGTCGCCGGGCGGACATCGTTGTCGTCGGGCGGACATCGTTGTCGCTGGGCGGACATCGTTGTCGTCGGGCGGATATCGTTGTCGCCGGGCGGACATCGTTGTCGTCGGGCGGACATCGTTGTCGCCAGGCGGACATGGTTGTCGTCGGGCGGACATCGTTGTCGTCGGGCCGACGGGCGTCGCACGCGTAAGATTTGCGCGCGAGCACAGAAAATGAAATTCGAAAATCAAATGAAACCGTTCCCTTGCTCTTTGTAACTTGTGCCGAACCTCGAAAAGGGTGCGCTAATAAGAGAGCAAGGTTCATCGCAAGCAACTGCTGTTCGTCCGACAGTCGCATCTCGATCGATCGACGGGCATCAAGCCGGCAGGTGCCGGACGGAGGACGGGGGACGACGAAAACAACAACGAAGACGACAACGAAGACGTCAACGAAGACGCGCTGTCGGTCATCCCTGGCATCATTCCGGCCGCGTACAAGATCGAAGATGGGCAAAGTTCGTGGTTATCGGCCGACCAGGACCAGGAACAGGACCATGCGCAGGCGCGCCGCGGACGGAACGACGACGTCCAGCATCAGCAGCTGTCCCGGCAGTAGCCCTTCACCTGCCGCTCACCTACCAGTGTCTGTTTGTCGACAGTGAACAAAATCGTCAACAGAGATGGAACAGTCGCGCTCGCTCCTGCATCGAAATTGCAAAAAAAATTCAAAAGTTGCTACGCAAAATGGGTCCGCTGATAAGGGATCAGGGAACTTCGCCGGCGCCTGCTGCTCGTCTGACGGTCTCATCATGGTCGGTCGACTGCAAGCGAGAAAGCAACTAGGTAGGTGCCAGCCTGCCGGGCGCGGAGAAGGTATGAAGCCGACGCGCAGCCGGATGTCCCTCCCTGCCGAAAGAAAGATGTTGTCACGCCAACGAAAGATATTGTCCTCAGGTGCTTTTTTTTTTTTTTAAGCTTTTCACCCCAAGCAAGGCGGGAAGCCACAAGGACGCCAGGGGTTACAGAAGATTTGGAACAAGATCAGATAGGAGTGATAGAGGAAATGATGAGGAGAAGGATAGTGGATAGGCAACTGGAGATGTCGATTGACATTACATTTGAATAGTTGGAGATTATAGCTCTCAAGGAAACTAGAATAGAGAAGGGAGTTCCACAGGCGAGAGGTGCTTGGCAGGATCTAGACTTGTAGCCTGAATCAGAGTTAAAGTGAGGTTTTGAATTTCGATGGAGTCGATTGAAGAGTTCAAAGTTATTTCTTCAAAATTATCATTGCTGTTTTCTAAGCCGGACCAGAGGTCCCTTTAGTTTGGAGCCGGAGGTCTAGTAAACTTTCCACAGGAGCTAGCCTAAAAATCTGCACGGTGCCCACCTTTTAAGCTAGTAATGCATAAATCTATAAAATAATTGCACAAGACAACTAACTGTTATAGCTCTTTCTAGTATTTCATATAGTTTCCTTTCTAATTCATTATTTTAATGTAGTGATAAATTAAAAATTTATATTCTTACTACTAGTTTCATTTTCTATCCGTTGTGGTTGTTGCTAGTAGATTTCAACTCTTGTGGCTTTTGTTATTTGGCAAAATTCTTGGGGATTCTACCATGTCAGTCCATAGGCACTGAAGAAATATTCTCTTCTTGGGGGCTAAATAAGATTCATTCCCTTGGTAACATCGTAAATCATTGATCTGAGAAAACGATCTTCATGTTAAACACGAACGTGATGGACACCATGTATACCCTCCACGTGAGCGTTTAAATCTGACATGGCGGTGTAAGTGTATTAGGTTAATCGTATGATTTTTCTCGCGTCCTACGCTGTTGGGGGAAACACACTGAGCGCAATCTGACGTATAAATATATATATACGTATATATAAATATACATACGTATATAATAAGAGCGAGGTGGCGAGAAAGATATACAGGTACGATATACTTGGGCATCGGAGATGACGACACTGACTGAGAACTCATACAATATATCGAAAAAATTTTTTTTATTTTATCTTTTAAATAAAAATTCACAGAAAAGTTGAATATGAGATTTTATGTTTTGATTCACGGATGAAAACAATTAAAATTGATTTTTTTTTTCCTAAAAAGAAAACAAACCAATTCTCGAATGAATAAAAATCGATTGACTAACGTCAAGCGATTTAGAGAGAAATCGATAAAATGGTAATCAAATAAAATTAGCTGATTCTTTCCTGTCTTGATATTGTTTATCATATATATATATATATATATATATATATATATTTTTTTTTTTTTTTTTTAAATGTATGTATTGATTAAATTTCACAATCTTTGAATTCAGTTCTTTTTTATTGAGTTTTTCATTCATTTTTTCTCTTTCTTTCCATTGTTTTATTCTTTCTTTTGTTTTTCATTCAACCATCATCCTTTGTTTATTTTCTTTTTGATCTCATTTTTTTCTTGTATTTATTCTATTTCATTCCAATTTATATTTTCTTTTATAAATTATTCTTACGTTTTTCTTTTTCCTGCTTATGAATTATTCTTTCTTTTAGTCTGCATTTTGCCTGCTTCTTTCTTTGATTTCTTCATTAATTTCTTTATTTATTATTTCCCTCTTTTTTCATTCTTTAATCTCTAATTCTTTTTTCTCATACTTTCTTCTTTTCTTTCTTTCTTTCTTTCTTTTCTTTCTTTCTTTCTTTTCTTTCTTTCCGATTAATTTTGTAATTCTTTCTTTGCTGAAAGTTTTTTTTTATTTCCTTTCCTCTCCATTTTCTTTCTTTTTTTAAAATTTTCTTAAAATGTTCTTTTGGATTATTTCTTGCTTTTATTTTTTATCATTTATTCTTTTTTCCATTTACTTTCATATTAATTTTTCCTTCTTTTTTTAATTTTTGTTCTGGAAACATTTTGCTTTCTTTCTTTCTTTCTTTCTTTCTTCCTTTCTTTCTTTCTTACTTTATTTATTTATTTTTTTCTATCATTCTTTTTTTTTTCAGTCCCTCTTTATTTCTTTCACCTATTTGTTTTTCTTTCATATTTTCTTTTACCTATGTCTTCTTTTCCTTTCTTTCATTTAACTATTTCTGATTTATCTTTCTTTATTTTCTTTCTTTTTTTACTTATTTCTTCTTTTCCTTTATTTCTTTATTTCCTTCTTTTCATATTTTATTTTTTCCTTTCTTTCTTTTACTTATATCTTCTTTCCTTTTCTTCTTTGTTTTTACGGATTTCAGTTTTCCTTCCTTTCTTTATTTATTTTACATATTTATTATTTTTCTTTCTTTTACCGTTTTCTTCTTTTTCTTTCTTTCTTTTACATTTTTCTTTGTTTGTTTGTTTCTTTCTTTTACCTATGTCTTCTTTCGCCTTCTTCTTTGCTTTTATGGATTTCTTTCTTTCTTTCTTTCTTTTACATATTTCTTCTTTTTCTTCCTTTATTTCTTTCTTTCTTTCTTTTACATATTTCTTCTTTTTCTTTCTTTCTTTCTTTCTTTCTTTCTTTCTTTCTTTTACATATTTTTTGTTTGTTTCTTTCTTTCTTTTACCTATGTCTTATTTCGCCTTCTTTGCTTTTATGGATTCCTTTCTTTCTTTATTTATTTATTTTACATATTTATTATTTTTCCTTCTTTCTTTCCTTCCTTCTTTCCTTCCGTTTATCCATTTCTTGTCTTCCTTTCTTCTTTTTTACGTATTTCTGCTTTACATTTCTTTTCTTTTTTCATTTTTCTTTCTTTCTTCCACTTCAAACATTGTTTTTCGTCTATGTCCGTCGTCTATTCTTTCTTTATTTAATTACAAACTTTTTTTTCTTTCTTTCCATCCTCAACTGTAGAATTTTTTTCTTTTTTTTTTGTCAACATCGGATGTCTTTTGTTTTCTTTCGTTTTTTCTTTTATTATATATTTATTTATTCTTGGTCTATTTCTCTCTTTCTTTGTTTTTCTTTCTTGCTTTCTTAGCCTCTTTCTTTTTGTTTTTAACTGCAGACATCGTTTTTTTTTCTTTCATTCTTGCCTCAACCGCAGGTATTTTCATTTCTTTCTGTTTTTATTTATTTATTTCTCTCTTTCTTTCTATTTTTGTCTCTTGATTTCTTTTTTCCTTAACTACAGACACCTTTCTTTTTTCTTTCTTTCTTTAATGCATCTTTTTTCTTTCTTTCTTTAACTTCAGACATCTATCTATCTGTCAATCTATCTTTCTTTTTCTTTCTTTCTTTTCTTCTTTCTTTCTTTTCTACTTTCTTTCTTTTCTTCTTTCTTTCTTTTCTTCTTTCTTTCTTTTTCTTTCTTTCTTTTTCTTCTTTCTTTCTTTTCTACTTTCTTTGTTTTCTTCTTTCTTTTTTTCTTCTTTCTTTTTTCTTTTCGTCTTTCTTTTTTCTTTTCTTCTTTGTTTTCTTCTTTCTTTGTTTTCTTCTTTCTTTCTTTTCTTCTTTCTTTCTTTTCCTTTCTTTCTTTCGTTTCTTCTTTCTTTCTTTTCTTTTCTTCTTTCTTTCTTTTCTACTTTATTTTTCTTTCTTTCTTTCTTTCTTTCTTTTCTTCTTTCTTTCTTTTCTTCTTTCAACCTCGCAATTAGATATATCAGTCAATACTATGACTCGAGTGTTGATCGATTCCTTTAGCGCTCACTTTTTAATCATCGCCATTTTAGTTTCGTTGAAGACGAACTAAAATTCATCAAGACGTTAATAACAAAAAAAGGAAATGGTAAATGAACCCAATATTTCTAAAACCAAAACCCTTCCAGGACGTACAGAACACGAAATACTATTCTCATCTTGTTTTTAAAATCTATATTAAACAATAAATAAAAGTAAAACCTATTTTCCTAACAAGCAGATAAAAGCGATGAAATGAAAGCAACTGATTAAATAAAAGCTTGTGTTTGGATAAGGAAGAATTTATTCAAAAGTTAACGCGTGCATTGTAAGACAATCAATAAATATGCAATTCGTCTTTGATTTTCTTTCTACTTTCCTCTTAATCATACGTAGACACCATCTTGTGATAGGATTTTTTTATGTCTGTGTGTGTGTCAGAGACAAAGAAAAAACAAATTGAAGTCTGCGGAAGTAAACATGAACCTCGTTACCTCTATGAAAAGATCACGCATTTTGGTTGGTGCGAAGCACCTCATCTATCTATCTATCTATCTATCTATCTATCTATCATATTCTGTTCATTATCTATCTATCTATCTATCTCATTCTGTTCACTATCTATCTATCTATCTATCTATCTATCTATCTATCTATCTATCTATCTATCGCATTCTGTTCACTGTCTATCTATCTATCTATCTATCTATCTATCTATCTATCTCATTCTGTTCACTACCTATCTATCTATCTATCTATCTATCTATCTATCTATCTAATTCTGTTCACTATCTATCTATCTATCTATCTATCTATCTATCTATCTATCATATTCTGTTCATTATCTATCCATCTATCTATCTCATTCTGTTCACTATCTATCTATCTATCTATCTATCTATCTATCTATCTATCGCATTCTGTTCACTGTCTGTCTATCTATCTATCTATCTATCTCATTCTGTTCACTATCTATCTATCTATCTATCTATCTAATTCTGTTCACTATCTATCTATCTATCTATCTATCTATCTATCTATCTATCTATCTATCATATTCTGTTCATTATCTATCCATCTATCTATCTCATTCTGTTCACTATCTATCTATCTATCTATCTATCTATCTATCGCATTCTGTTCACTGTCTGTCTATCTATCTATCTATCTATCTCATTCTGTTCACTATCTATCTATCTATCTATCTATCTATCTATCTATCTATCTATCTAATCCTGTTCACTATCTATCTATCTATCTATCTATCTATCTATCTATCTATCTATCTATCTATCTCATTCTGTACACTATATATCTCTCTCTTTATCTATCTATCTCAGTCTCTTCATTACCTATGTATCGATTTCAGTATCTTTATTATCTAGCTCTTCATGTCACAGACACACACACACACACATATAGATATATATGTGTGTGTGTGTGTGTAAAATAGATCGGTTGGTTAATAAAACAAGGGCAAACGAAACGGTACCAATATAATCATTACGAAAAACATTTATTAAATATTAGGTTCGGAATTTTCGGAAAAGCATGTACTTCTCTCGCCGTTGATGAAGGACACAGTCGTGCCCGAAAGTTCCGAAGATAAAATCCTTTCTTTCTGTGATTCAATTTTGTCAGATAAATAATAAATAATAAATAATATTTCATAAATGTTTTTCGTACTGATTTCATTGGTACCTTTTCCTTTCCCTTGTTTTATTAACCAACCTATCTTTTACATATTATGTAATAAACACACGTGGGCCCTTTCTTCTAATCACCCCCACACATATATATATATATATATATATATATATATATATATATATATATATATATATATACTGAACAATAAAAATATTTAAAAAAATTAAAAATTAAAATCTTCAGAAACTGTGTTGTATATTAAGATTCCGTCGTTTTTATTATTTTATTTAGATTCCTCGACCAGTTTAGGCCAACATAGCTATCATCAGGAGAAAAATAATTTTCTACTTCCTGGTAGAAGTGAACTACAGAAATGAATGTCTTGATAGAGAAAATGAACTTTTGTCTGTAGTTTACATTTGTATTTTTTAATTTTTTTAACATGAATTTTGGGCAGTTTTTGTGTTGGTCAAACAGACTCTTTTAAGTTGTTTTTTGAGATAATAGCTGGATGGCTTCATGCTGCTCTGAATTACCGTGGTCATTTTGACAGTTTTATTGGTTCCTGGAAAGGGGATGTGTCTCTGTTAAGCGTGTGTGTGTCTGTGTGTTATTTGGTTCTTAGGGAATGAGTGGGTGTGATAGGTGTAAGCGTGCTTATTACTATGGGGTGTGTGTTATCATTTGGCTTATTAAGGAGTGAGTGAGTATGATGTGTGTAAGTGTGTATATTCGTATGGGTGTGCGTATAAGTGTGAGGCCTCAACACCTCCGTAAGCATGTCTGTCTTGTGTGGGTGAGAAATGTGGGTACGTTTTGATTTGTAGGGATATATATTAATACTATCAATATTGTTAAATTTATGATTAAGCCCGTCTGGATAGTGCGTTTTTAAAAGTTGTATCCACTTATATTCATGGAACTCTAAAATCTTTCTAATGTTATCTTCTCTGGACTTTTTTTATTCTCTCAATTATAGTGAATTTCGCATGGGTTTTAAAATCGTGTTTTTCTAGGCTGAAATGTTGTTCTAGAGGTAATAATCTTTCATGGGGAGTCGACTTAATTCAATTGCAATAATTATTAATTCTGTAGTGAAAAGGCCATTCAGATTTTCCTAGATATTCCTATATATATATATATATATATATATATATATATATAATTATTATTTAAAAAATTATAACATAACTCGGTGTCTTATCAAGTGATCACTTGATAAGACACCGAGTGTGTTGAAACAAAAGGGCTATTTTTGTAGTGATGTTATAACATACTTATGTTATAATTTTTTTTATAAATAATAATTATATCTGGTCTACTTTGTATTGAGCACTCTTTTAAGAATAGTAATTGTTGGTTATTCGAATTCATTCCGTATATACCAATTGTATACTTTATATATATATATATATATATATATATATATATATATATATATATATACGCACATACACATATAATGTGACTCTATATTAATCAGTCATACCGTCATATTACGTTGAAATTCTGTGCTGAAATTAAGCAACTTCGAGCCTGGTCAGTATCTAGATGGTAACCGCTTGGGAATATCAGGTGGTGTGTTTTAATATGTGCCAATGGTGTAATAGATAACAGCAAAGCATTGAAGATCAGCGTATCAAGTTCCAAGTACGCTATATTCACTTACGCGCAAATAACGTAGGGGACGATATGAACCCACCTTTTCTCCCCAAAAGCTATGGATAAATTATAGGATTTATGCAGTAAATCATTATTATCTCCCAAAATTCATACACTCTAATCTGCAAGATGTTGATAATACGTAACAAGCAAATCAATATATCTGACGAGACAGACTTTTTCCCGCTTTAGGTTGCCATTTCTTTCTGCAGTAGACCAGTATGTATCTAAAGGCTATAGAACCCGGTGTGTCTTGATAGATGGTGGGAAAACAAGAGGTTTCGTACCATTCCCAAGGGCGTTAGCACGTAAGTGAATGTAATAGATTCAACTGGAATTCGAACTCCGATTGCTCAATTCGAGCCGCTATCCAATACACCACCGCACCTCCACATCTTATAACTGGCTAATCGGATTCACGAGCCATTCATTCGTTACAATATATTCATTCGCCATAAGAATTTATCCGTCAGCATTCGCTCTTTCAAAATACCTCACATCTATATTTAATACCTGTGATTGTGCGTGCGTGTGTGCATGTATCTATTAATGTGGATACAACAAACGTGCATACACAGGTAAGCGAATAAATATTTACTCAAGTTAATATCAGGTGCAAACAAAAGAGTGCTCAATGTGGTTAGACAAAGCTAACAAATACATATTAATTAATATACTTATGCCTACGTCTGAAGTGCAACTTAAAGTTTTGCTGTTATATATATATATATATATATATATATATATATATATATATATATATATTGGCAGTTTTAAATAATTTAGACAAGCTTTGTCTACTTATTTTTAATAGGATCCTCTCGTAATAACGAACAAGTTTCTTAGTATCTTTATTAAAGAAAGAAATAAAATTACCATGTTGATACATATTCATATTTTTACGAGTACTTTCGACATACGCACAATGTCATCATTGTTTTTCTAAGACAAACATCTTGTTCTGTTAATCATTTTTCTAAGACAAAATTGTTGTTCATCAGAAAATTATTTTTTACGTGTGAAATGAAAAATGCTAAGGTTATGTATTCTACAATTTTAAATATTATCACACGTGCAAACGTCAAGGGAGGTAACTAAGTTATTGTTATATCTAAATATTTTAAAAATAGAAAAATCTATTTAAAGCTATTAGATAAAACACAGATATTGTAAACTATCTACTGTAAACATTTTAATACATTTGTGAAGTATTGAAAATTATTTTATTAAGGTTTAGATTTAATTTTTTTTAATATAGTTAGCTTGAAGTTTTAAGTTTAGTTTATGTCTATTATATTCTTGATAAAATATAGATGTATTTTCAACACGAACTTTACTAAATTGAGGATATATATAGTAGACACAGAAAGGAATCTATACGAACTGCTGCTAAACGTAGTAATGGATAGCGAGAGGAAAGGACTAATCATCAATTATACAAGTCAAAATGTATGTTTGGAAATGTCAAAATCTAGTAAGTAAAACAATTTAAATATCTAGGAAATGTTTTAACCGAGGAAGGAAAATGCGACACCGAAACCCGAATGCGTACTGGGATAAGGAAAGATGCCTTCTCAAAGCTAAGCAAAGTATTAAGAAACAGGAAATACCTGTTAGAAACAAAGAAAAGATTAATGAACTATTATGTAATATCGGTACGTTCTATATGGCAGTGGATGCTGGATTGTCTTTACACGGATTAAGAAGAGACTTGAGGCAACAGAAATGTCGTTTTACAGAAGGATGCTGAGAATACCATGGACCAAACATGTCAGCAACGATGAAGTCTTAGAGAAAATGAAAACAAAAAGGACACTTTTGAGGTCTAATCAAAAAGTATCGGAACTGCTTCTATAAAAAGAAAACTACAATATATATCAATTCGCCATTTAATCTCCTTCGAAGTAGTTAACTTCTTAAATCACACATTCTATTCAACGTCGTTTCCACTAACGGAAGAATTGATGTAACTCCTTTTTTTATCAGCTGCCTCGTCGCATTCTCTTGAATCCTTTTTCTTTCAGTGGGATTTAATTTTTGGAAAGGAGACACGCCACATGGGTAGATCTCTGGGGAGTATAGTAGTTACCGTACCCAGTGAATGATGTCTTTGGCCAAAAACCACAGCACAAACGATGGTCACTGATGGAAACTATGCGGTGAGGTAAGCCGGCCACACTCTACACACTTTCCTTCCAAGCACTGCTATAAACTGTGTAAGAAGAGATTTCAACGTCAAATTGTGGCAAGCGGCTTCACTCTACGTACTTCAGCTCCGACTCTTTTCTTTCTATGTGCCGTGTCGTTTCAGGGCGTAGGCGATCATGGCTCTCTACCTATACCTTGCAGCTTTCAATGAGTTCTTTCCGTCTGCCACCTCCCCCAGACCATCTCCTGTCATCAACTTGCTTAAGGCGGCTAGGTATGTCATGCGTTGTCTTCCTTGCCTCTCTTTTCGACCCGTGAGTATCAGGTTCTCCAGGCCCTTCTTCTTTATTATATGTCCCAGGAATTTCAGCTGCCTGTTCCTGATGTTAAGCATAAGCCCACTCTTTGTTTGCAACCTTTCTAAGACCTCATCGTGCTCACACGTTCGGTCCATGATATCCTTAGCATCCTTCTGTAGAACCTCATCTCCGTCGCCACGAGTCTCTTCTTCATCTTTGAGGAAATAGCCCGACATTCACAACCGGAAAGAAGGATAGAATTCACATAACAGCTTAAACTTCCGCGTCTGCGTGTCCCCGACCTGCAAATCGCATTTTGGGTTCATCCTTTTACTGATGACAGCTTCGGTTGCAATAGCAAAATACCCGATACTTTTTTTTTTATCAGACTTCGTGTCAGAAAGAAACAGTTGAAATTTATAAGGCATATGATGAGAAAACATTAAAAAAATGACAGGACATATTAAAGCATGTTTTTTTACCAGAGCTCATATTGCAATTTTTGTTGTTATTATCGCTTTTCTCTGGCACTCCTTATTACTGGTTCCCATATTGTATTCATTTCTATGCTTGGTCGGCTCAGGAGATTTTTGTGGCCTAGCATATGCGCTGATTCCTTAAGTTTACTAATTTTCCAATGGTGTTCTTTGTCTATGATCTCAGCTTGATCCCACAGAGGGTGGTGATCTCCTTTTTCTCTCCATATGTGGTTAGCCACGCCTGATTTTTCCACTTCCCCTCGTGTTACAGCTTTCTGGTGTTCTTGAAGCCTTACCTTAAGGGGGCGGCCTGTCTCCCCATTATATTTCTTTCCGGAATAGAGTACACACAGTCTTTAGTAATGTTCTCCTCTATGTTAAAAAACATGCAATGATAACAGCAAAAATTGCAATATGAGCACTAGTAAAAAATGTGGCTGAAGACATTAGGTTTATAATACCCAGAAATTCATACACAGATGTCCTCAAGGACAAATTGCACAGTGGATAAAGGCGTTAGTTAGATCCAGTTCAATACCTGGTTAGTGGAGAACTTTCAAAGGGGAATTAACAGGAGATAACTGACATCCATTAGACACGGCACGTGAAACTGGAACAGTCTACCATAGTGAGCGAAATAAAGGGTTCAGTACGACATTTCTACCATCTCAAGAAGGCCAGATCGTACAACGGCCGAAACGTTGTGATAAACATGGTAAATGGTGAACATAATACCTCATCTCAGAAATATAGACAGAAAGATGAGGCCAATAGTCCGAATAATGTAAATAGTTTACATAATACCTCATCTCAGAAATATAGACAGAAAGATGAGAACAATAGTCCGAATAATGTAAATAGTGTACATAATACCTCATCTCAGAAATATAGACAGAAAGATGAGAACAATAGTCCGAATAATGTAAATAGTGTACATAATACCTCATCTCAGAAATATAGACAGAAAGATGAGAACAATAGTCCGAATAATGTAAATAGTGTACATAATATCTCATCACAGAAATATAGACAGAAAGATGAGGACAATAGTCCGAATAATGTAAACAGTGTACATAAAACCTCATCTCAGAAATATAGACACAAAGATGAGGACAATAGTCCGAATAATGTAAATAGTATACATAATACCTCATCTCAGAAATATAGACAGAAAGATGAGGGAAATAGTCCAAATAATATAAATATTGTACATAATACCTCATCTCAGAAATATAGATAGAAAGATGAGGACAGTAGTCCGAATAATGTAAATAGTGTACATAATACCTCATCTCAGAAATATAGACAGAAAGATGAGGCCAATAGTCCGAATAATGTAAATAGTGTACATGATCCCTCATCTCAGAAATATAGACAGATACTGAAAAAGAAAGATGATTCATTTTTTTTACAGTACCATAGTACAAACGATACTTCTGGTTGTCTCTGCTCAACCGTCTGCACACGGAATTGAGATGAAAAGCTTTCTCTAGGAAAAGAAAGAGATATAGAAAGAAAGAGAATGTGACAATCTTTTTTTCTTACTAGTTAAAAATGTACCTCGGTTCTCGAAAGTCTCACATGTCGAACAAATCGGTTTACAAACAGAAAATTCGAGAGGAAAATGCCTCGGCTATCAAACAAAATTTCGCTTCTCGAACATAGCCGAACCGAGTTAACCTGAACGGAATCATTTCTGAGTCGACCGCCATATTGTATATATTTGTGCGTTGTGACGTGCTTTTCTTTACCATTTTTATTTTACTATGACTTTTTTTTTTCTCTACATTAATTTCTATTGGAAAAAATAGTTTTGGTTTACGAACATTTCGGGTTACGAACGACCTTCGGGAACGAATTAAATTCGTGAACCATGTTTCTACTGTATTTCTTTTATATGAATCAAATCCACGACAGCAATATGCTTAAGCCATCTATTATGAGTTTATTTCTTTGTTCATTTGACCGTATTTTCAATTGCCAAGTGATATCTTTCTTTTTCAAGTTAGATGACAAGTTTCACAAACTCGGGAACTCATTTTTTTTTCTCATTCTAGAGTCGAACACCGACATTTTTTTTTCTCTCACCTCAGAAAATCTTAAACATGGCGGAACGTTTTTCACAAGTATATATTTTCGTTTTCACTTCAAAAACTATTGTCTGACTTTTTTGTTTTTGACACCTATATGTTTTTTTTTATTTCCTTGCTTCCGTCATATAAGATGCTCAGGTAATAAAAATAACTTGAAATCGCCAGATAAATTCAACTTTTCTTTCTTTCATAGCAAGATCGACATATTTCCTCGTAATGGCTGATGCTGATTTATAACGAAGATATAAAAATCCACGAAAATAAAAAAAAAAAACGACTCTCTTGCTTTCAGCTGCCTAAAGTGAAGACATTTCCTACAAATGATATGTCCATATAGAATGTTTTTGATGACCTTTGCTTCTGATTATAGCGACACTATGTCTGGTTCAGGGTAATACCAAAAAAGAATATACTTAAAAACACTTTTAGAGATATAAACTCCTTCCCAAGATTCTTTTGAGCCAATCGGAAGAACAGAATTGAACTGACAAAATACAGGGTGTCACCGTGCGGTAAAGCGTCGCCCGGTTCAGTCACAATTCGGCAATGCGTGAGTAGTCAGGCGAAATAAAGTCAGCGGAACAAAAGAGGGCACTGGTCTTCGCGACACCACATGAGCAGCAAACATTTCTGGGAATAATATTAGTAATTTTGAGCCTGTTTGTGTGAAACTAATATGTGAATGGGCTACGTTATCCTGCATAATACGATGTGAGCCAAATCGATTTAAATATATCTCTGCAATATATATATAGGAAATTTCTCAAACATAAAAAATATATAATTAGGCGGTTTAATAAATAATCGGAGATACGAGTATCCACGAAAAAATAACGTTTAAAGCGATAAAAGTTATTTATATTCGTGTGAACTGAATTGATAAAAAACTCATGAAGATTCAACGAGGCGAAGACTTCTGTGATGTGTATTGGCCTAATTGCGAGTTTCAGGTTTTTAGTATAACAGTCCCTCAACCAGTAAACTGACCTACGTCAAAAGATATAATCCCATCACCACACCATGCATAACACACACACACACACACACACACACACACACACACACATATATATATATATATATATATGTCAAAAGGTATCCCGGAGACGAGGCTCTGCCGAGGGGCGGAGTCTTATCTCGGGAAGCTGACTCCGTTTTTACGTGGTCTGTAGGGAATTTTTGCCCGAGCCTACGGGCTTAGTTACCCCACTTTAAACTCGGCCTTGTGCCACACCTTGCTGCGTGGGACAGCGGGTAAATAATTATATATATATATATATATATATATATATATATGTGTGTGTGTGTGTGTGTAGTAAGATATGATATTGCATTTTCACTTATAGCTACTCGAAGATTCGCCAAGATTACATCAAATGTCAGTAGACATGATTTTTGATATCGTATATAACAGTGTACAATAATAACTTAGAATCAAGTCCCCACTAGCATGAAAGTAATCTTCGCAGACTCCTCATTAGGGATAAAGAAAGTGAGAATTTAATTTAATACTTGCATGTTTTATCTCTTTGTACTACTTGCTGTAAAACATTCGTTTTTTACGGCTTATCAACTATTTTGAAGGTTGATAAGGCAGAAAATATTCATAGATTGTAAGAATCATTTTTTATTTTTATTTTGAAGGGCATAATCCTTTAGTGATACAAGTGTAAATAACTAACCCATAGGTGTAGTGGATTAAATATCCTTGCCAACTGTATTTTACGAGTAAGTGAATATAGCGAACACTGCGGGAATTTGAACTCGGCCCTTCGATTTCTAATTCAGAACTGTTATACATTACACCACCCACACATCCAAGCTTACAGTACTTGGTATTCCTAAGCGGTCACCCATCTAGATTCTGACCCAACTCGTCATTGCTTACCATTGAGGATCGTACGGGAAACGATGTTTTAGCATGATGTGGCCATGATCCAGCAGTAACTATTAATCCAACATTAATTCTAAACAGTTTAAACCTAATAATAACATGATAAAAATACTTCATCTCTAAAAAGAAAAAAAATGGGTTAAATCTTGAAACAATATTACTTAAATTACGTCGACCCCCGTCTAAGGTTGCTCGTGGTTTCAGCATTGCTTATACTGGGTTTCAGACCTTATTTAATTCTTTTTTAAACATTTCACCCCAAGCAAAGCGAGAGTATCACTAAGACGCAACGGATTACGGAGAGTGAGAGCAAGAGTAAAGAGGACGGGGGAAAATTCAAGGCATCTGGAAATGTCGATTAACATTGCATTTGAATAATTGAAGATTATAGCTACCAGGGAAGCAAGTAAGAGGGAGGGAGTTCCACAGACGGGAAGTACGGAACATGAAGCTATTGGAGTAAAAGAGACGGATATATTTAACCGTTTCGACAGTGAAATAGTGGGACTGAGATGCCAACCTAGTAACACGTTTAAATTCATGCAGTTTGGGAACCAGCGAAAGTAGCTCGTCGGAACAGTTACCGTAAAAGTATTTGTAGAAAAGACAGAGGAAGACGACGGCACGTCTTTGAGAGAGAGCGACTGCAACCGAGATGCCAGATCAGGGCCAATCACATTGCATATCCGTCTCTGGAATTTATAGAGGACCTAACAACGGTGGCTCCAGACCATATATGGCAGCAGTATTCCATGCAAGGGCGAATGGTTGATTTATAGATTTGAAGGATGGTCTCGGTAGATGAAGCTATTGGTTCAATGTATTTGTTTCATCTCAGGTCAGCGTACTGTGTGACACCAAGCCGCCAGTTACCAATGCAGACGCTCCTTGGATTTTCACCAGAGACCTTGTTAGCCGGCGCGTGTGTCAGACCTGTCCGCCTTGGGTGGCCCTACCAGGAACGAAGATTTGCTATTGAGGCAGGAGTAAATCGTAATGTCCTCTGCATAGATGTCTATTTGGGATCTGTGTGATATGTATACCATTTATGCAGAATAACAATAGAATAACAACATTTACCGGCGTAAGGGTCCCAGCTAGCGTCCAGCTGGCAGGCAAAAATAAAGCAGGTTGTAACTCAATACAGACCCCGCAAACTGACTAGAATCAAGCTGGTATACCTCCACTCATGTACCAGCAGCCAATCACATCCCTAGCAATGAACTATTCCACTTGATCACAATGAGCTGCTCCATGGTAACATAAATAGCTCTTTCTCAAGGTGGATGAGTCTTTTCTCAGCTTGTTCCACAACAGAGTGTTTCTCTTGACAACGTGATTGTTCTACAATTTAGTTCTTAAAATGCTTGTTTTGTATCGTGTTAAATGTTCTTTTCCGTTTTTTATAAGATAATTAAAGTAGGATAAAAGGGATTCTTTGGAAAACTGGAAATAAAAAGGCCAATATAATAAATGAGTTTTACCGTTGCAAAATTCTAAAATCGATTTATTTTATTTTCAATATGATTCTTTAAAGCAATTCATAATAAACTGATTCCACTTCAACTGTTAATTTATTTTTTTTATTTTTTCAGATTGAAAGCAAGAAACTAGAAAGTCTTGGGAGTACCCCTACCTCGTTTGCCAAGATGCCCAGTAGGGTAGGGGGGGGCACATTTCAGGATTATAAAAAAAAAAGTGACAGCCAAACCTCTTCCTCTATTTTGCTTCGGTATGTAGCAGTGGAACCAACGGGACTTCTTCGCTGCTGGAGGATATTTCTAACCCCGGTCGGAATATCTTCATTTCAAATTAACTACTTGGACATCTCACACACACACACGCACACAAATACACACACAGACACGTGCGCGCACACACACACATCTGCACACACATGTTCAAGCGCACATACATACACACACACGAATGCACAGGCTAAAAAAAATATACTCTTTCTTTTTAACTATTTACATATGGAAATTAAAACCACCAAAGCTTTGTTTTTCTTAACATTGTATATATATATATATATATATATATATATATATATATATATATATAGATATATTATTATTATTATTATTATTATTATTATTATTATTATTAAGAGATCTTAATGTAAGTTGCAGAGCAATATAATGATAAAACAAGACAAACCTCAAAAATCCATATCAGGTTATAATTTATTTCATGAATATTTTTATAGTCATCTTTTTCGACCGAAAGTTTTTTTTAGAAATGGAATCAATCCATTCAGGCAGATATACCGAGATAAAATTATATCCTGATATAAATGTATGGATGGATTGATCTCATTTCTAAAAAAGACTTTCGGTCTGAAGAGATGAATATATCAATATTCATGAAATGATATATATATATATATATATATATATATATATATATATATATATATATCAAGAACAAAAGCAAAACGAAATGCGGAATATATATATATATATATATATATATATATATATATATATATATATATATATCAAGAACAAAAAGTAAAACGAAATTCGGAATGAGTATATATATATATATATATATATATATATCAAGAACAAAAGCAAAACGAAATGCGGAATAATATATATATATATATATATATATATATATATATATATATATATAACAAGAACAAAAGTAAAACGAAATTGAATGAGTATATATATATATATATATATATATATATATATATATATATATATATATATATATATCAAGAAAAAAAGTAAAACGAAATGCGGAATAAGTATATATATATATATATATATAAAATAAAAGTGAACATAGAAGTCAACACTTAGAGGCGACAGTCTGTTTCATGCTATATGCAATCGTCAGGCCACGTGTGCTGTTATTTTTCTCGGCTATTTATATATATACGGGTTAGTGGTGCATTGTGGGTATTCTATTATGGCGGTTATTTTTACCGGAAGTCGCTTTGTTCATTTATTTGGGTCAAGTTATATTGCTCGTTTTTATTTATTTTTTATTTTATTTTATTTATTTATTTATTTTTTTTTTGTTTTTATTTTATTTATTTATTTATTAACGTAGTAAAAATTTGTTTATATCACGTATTTAACAGTTTTGTTTTGGTTTGAGAATTTAATTAAAGCTATTTGTTCAATTTTGGGGTTGGTTGTTGTAGTTCATTCTAACTATTATTTTTTTATGGGAACAGTTTTTTAATTTGGGATTGGTTTGCCTATTTATTTACTTGGATGAATTTAGGTCAATTTATTTTTATATTTTCTCTTTTTGGTTTTCGGTTTTTAAGCAAACATAGTACTTATTTATTTATTTTATTTATTTATTTTTTTTTATTATTATTATTATTAT
The DNA here is from genome assembly GCA_903632075.3 of Acanthosepion pharaonis. Classification (NCBI taxonomy): domain Eukaryota; kingdom Metazoa; phylum Mollusca; class Cephalopoda; order Sepiida; family Sepiidae; genus Acanthosepion; species Acanthosepion pharaonis. The sequence goes on from CAHIKZ030000602.1 coordinate 959,733, forward strand.
TATTGTATTTGTTTTTATTTTATTTTTCCGTTTTTTCATTTTTTTAGGTTACGTAGTAAAAATTTATTTTCATGCCTGCATTTTTGAGATGAGCTCGGATCTTTTATTTAATAATTTATTTTGGTCGGGGAAAGTAATGATAGCTATTTTTTCCTCCAAGCAAAGTTTGCAAGTTTTTGATTGGTTGTTGTAGGCTGATGACTTTTTCCTTATCTTCCCAAGATATTTTTGGTGTGATGTGCGTTTTGTTTTTATTTCCCAGATATACTTAGAAAGCATAGTACTGTTCGCATATTTACTATTTGTGAACGATGTTTTGTGTGTATAATTTCTTTTGCTTCAGGGTCCTTCAGTTACTCCTATGTATACTTTTTTCTTCGTTATCTGGTGATTTTATCGTGGCTTGGTATATTACGTTGTTTTGTAGACAATTTCCGTTTAAGGGACATTCGTTCTTTATTCTGCAGTTGCACGTGGGTTTAATTTGTTCGATGGCCTTATCTAGCATACGTTCTGTTATAGATGGGTAAAATTCTTTTATGTCTAATTGTAGGAATTGGCAATTTTGTTTGTTATTTATGTTGTGGAACCAGTCAATAGTTGTTTTCGTATTTTTCCACTGGTTTACTCCTAATTTCTTCCTAAGTTCAGAATTAATTCTTTCTAGTATTGTTTTACTTATTTTACCTAGTTTTGTGTGTATAATTTCTTTGCTTCCAGGGTCCTTCAGTTACTCCTATGTATACTTTTTCTTCGTTATCTGGTGATTTTATCGTGGCTTGGTATATTACGTTGTTTTGTAGACAATTTCCGTTTAAGGGACATTCGTTCTTTATTCTGCAGTTGCACGTGGGTTTAATTTGTTCGATGGCCTTGTCTAGCATACGTTCTGTTATAGATGGGTAAAATTCTTTTATGTCTAATTGTAGGAATTGGCGATTTTGTTTGTTATTTATGTTGTGGAACCAGTCAATAGTTGTTTTCGTATTTTTCCACTGGTTTACTCCCTAATTTCTTCCTAAGTTCAGAATTAATTTTTCTAGTATTGTTTTACTTATTTTACCTAGTTTTTGTGTATAATTTCTTTTGCTTCCAGGGTCCTTCAGTTACTCCTATGTATACTTTTTTCTTCGTTATCTGGTGATTTTATCGTGGCTTGGTATATTACGTTGTTTTGTAGACAATTTCGTTTAAGGGACATTCGTTCTTTATTCTGCAGTTGCACGTGGGTTTAATTTGTTCGATGGCCTTATCTAGCATACGTTCTGTTATAGATGGGTAAAATTCTTTTATGTCTAATTGTAGGAATTGGCAATTTTGTTTGTTTTGTTTGAGTAATTTATTGTGTGTAGGAGCCCTCCTACACACAATAAATTACTCAAGAACAACATAACCAAAACATACAAAAAGGCACCCCAAACAACAGAACACGATATCAATAAGGAAGCTAAAACAATCGCCCAAAAAATTAGACCTAGATGACCGAATAAATTGTATTAGCAAGGCACGAGCCTTTATCACACTAAAAAGACCATAAAGAAAAATTTCAAAACTAATCCTGCATGCAGACTCATAAACCCAGCCAAAAGCGAACTAGGTAAAATAAGTAAAACAATACTAGAAAGAATTAATTCTGAACTTAGGAAGAAATTAGGAGTAAACCAGTGGAAAATACGAAAACAACTATTGACTGGTTCCACAACATAAATAACAAACAAAATTGCCAATTCCTACAATTAGACATAAAAGAATTTTACCCATCTATAACAGAACGTATGCTAGATAAGGCCATCAACTTAGCTCAGGAACAAATAATAATAAAATCAAGCAAAATCAACATCATTAAGCACTCCGTAAATCATTATTATTCCACAATGAAGAAGCATGGATAAAGAAAGATGGGATATTTGACACTACAATGGGAAGCTTTGACGGTGCAGAGGCATGCGAAATCATAGGCATTTACTTACTACACGAACTGAGCAAAATAATAGATAAAAATGACACAGGACTCTACAGGACGACGGCCTCATAATCTTAAGAAACTGTAACAAACAAAACACAGACAAAACTAGAAAAGCAATAATAAAGATTTTTAAAAATAACGGATTCGACATAGATATAAAACTAACCTAAACGAAGTAGATTTCCTAGATGTGACCTTCAACCCAAGAGAAGGCACATATAAACCATACAGAAAACCTAACGATAAACCACTACATACACACATCTTCCAACCATCCGCCTTCTATAATCAAACAGATACCAAAATCGATTAACTGCAGGCTCTCCGACAATTCCTCCAATGAATCCCTATTTAACAAAGCTAAAAAGACTATGAAACGGCCCTAAAAGATAGCGGATTCCCAGCAATACTCACATACTCACCACAGAATACAAAAAGACCAACAGGAGAAGAAATATCATATGGTTCAACCCACCGTACAGCAAGAACGTAAAACAAACGTAGGAAAAATATTCTTCAAACCTTACACAAACACTTCCCAGAATCAAGCACCTTACACAAGATATTCAACAAAAAATACAGTAAAATCAGCTACAGCTGCACCGAGAGCATGGCACAAATAATAAAAAAGCACAATAGGAAAATTATCAACAAACCACACGAACAAATTAAACCACGTGCAACTGCAGAATAAAGAACGAATGTCCCTTAAACGGAAATTGTCTACAAAACAACGTAATATACCAAGCCACGATAAAATCACCAGATAACGAAGAAAAAGTATACATAGGAGTAACTGAAGGACCCTGAAGCAAAGAAATTATACACACAAAACATCGTTCACAAATAGTAAATATGCGAACAGTACTATGCTTTCTAAGTATATCTGGGAAATAAAAACAAAACGCACATCACACCAAAAATATCTTGGAAGATAAGGAAAAAAGTCATCAGCCTACAACAACCAATCAAAAACTTGCAAACTTTGCTTGGAGGAAAAATAGCTATCATTACTTTCCCGACCAAAATAAATTATTAAATAAAAGATCCGAGCTCATCTCAAAATGCAGGCATGAAAATAAATTTTACTACGTAACCTAAAAAAATGAAAAACGGAAAAAATAAAATAAAAACAAATACAATAATAATAATAATAATAATAAAAAAATAAATAAATAAATAAATAAAATAAATAAATAAGTACTATGTTGCTTAAAAACCGAAAACCAAAAAAGAGAAAATATAAAAATAAATTGACCTAAATTCATCCAAGTAAATAAATAGGCAAACCAATCCCAAATTAAAAACTGTTCTGCCAAAAATAATAGTTAGAATGAACTACAAACAACCAACCCCAAAATTGAACAAATAGCTTTAATTAAATTCTCAAACCAAAAACAAAACTGTTAAATACGTGATATAAACAAATTTTTACTACGTTAATAAATAAATAAAATAAAATAAGAAACAAAAAAAAAAAAATAAATAAATAAATAAAATAAAATAAAAAATAAATAAAACGAGCAATATAACTTGACCCAAATAAATGAACAAAGCGACTTCCGGTAAAAATAACCGCCATAATAGAATACCCACAATGCACCACTAACCCGTATATATATAAATAGCCGAGAAAAATAACAGCACACGTGGCCTGACGATTGCATATAGCATGAAACAGACTGTCGCCTCTAAGTGTTGACTTTATGTTCACTTTTATATTTACACACGCTCTATCTCTGATATTGAGCACTTTATCCCATAAATATAGCACACCTTAAGACTATATTTCTTTTTATATATATATATATATATATATATCAAGAACAAAAAGTAAAAACGAAATTCGGAATGAGTATATATATATATATATATATATATATATATATATATATATATATATATATATATATATATATATATATATATATAGAACAAAAGTAAAAAGTAAAACGAAAATAAGTATATATATATATATATATATATATATATATATGTTTACTATTTTTATATTCTTATGTATTTCCTTCTGCCTCTCATTATATATATAATATAAAATATAAATATATATATATATATATATATATATATATATATATATATGTGTGTGTGTGTGTGTGTGTGTGTGTGTGTTTGTGTGTGTGTGTGTGTGCTTATTTAAATAAAAAAGAAAGAACAGTAAGGATGAAATGGAACTAATGTTTTTAATTTAATTACATAATTAAATTTAAAATTTTTAGCTTCTATTTTTGAAACATGGTTATTACTGTGTAGCGAAAAACCATATTTAAATTAGTTAATTTATAATATATATATATATGTGTGTGTGTGTGTGTGTGTGTGTGTTTACTATTTTTATACGCTTATGTATTTTCTTCTGCCTCTCCTCACTCCAAAAAGTATTTATTTTGTATATTATTCTATGTGAGAAAGAAAATTATATAGAATATGTTTTTTTTTTTTAACGGAGTCGACGTAAAGCCATTTTTATAGCTTGCTTGTTACTGATATTCATTTTTTTATTTTTTTGCCTTACACTATCGCGCAAATGTCTACAAAACTTAAACTAATACGCAGACAGTTATTTGGTATATGGATGGTGAAGCAAAAGAGGCTAGATCTGGAGCTGCACACTCTTCAATTGTTGAAGAGCATCTATGTGTCTTTTTTAGGTAATGTATTATTTTCCTCTCTTCATCACAGACAAAACGTCGCAAGCCTCTCTTGGCCCTACCGCTATTTCTATCGAAAATATTATGACGAGCTACATTCTTTTGTTTCACATAGGCAGCTAAGACTCACCATGCCGCGTACATTTCTTCCTTATGCGCTATGTCCCCCTGAGGACGAAGGCGATCATGGCTCTTCACAATTTCCTGTCCTAATTAATGTCTTAATAAATATTGTATTTTCCTTATTTCTCCCAAACCCTCCCTCAGTTGTAATCTTGCATGTTTCTTTTAGTTTAATCGAGTTTGTTCACATCGTATTATACAGGGAAATGTGGTCCAGTTGAATATGTATTTTACACAAGGAGGCTCAAAGTTATTATTATTTCAGCAAGTGTTTGTGGCTCATGTAACTCGGAAATCAACGTCATCTTTCGTTTTCTCCTGACTTCGTTTCTCCTGACTACTCAGCGACAGAATCATAATTGAATTAGGGCAGGAAATTGTGGAGAGCTATGGTCTCCTACGTCCTGATGGGACACGTGGCGTAAGGAAGAAGTTACGGCTGCTTTTGTCAACGAGGCCAATCTCGATTTTCAGAACCTATCCTCTACTCTTCTCTACTCCATATTTGGAAGCAGCATCTCATTTGCCTAGTCACGGCTGGTATATTTAAACTCACGTAGAAAAATGACCCTTACATATTTCTCTTTATCTGACAACTGCAGGTTTTTAAGCCCTAATGCAGGGTGACCAAAAAAAAAAAACGGGAACTTTTTAACAATACAATGAAGCCAAGAGTGATGGAAGAAAAATATTTTATTCATAGTAATTGAAACCTTAAAACATGCCATTTAAGAAACAATGATGGAATTTTCATTTTTTTTAAAATTACGTCCTGTAGATGGCGTCCTCCTGTACGAATGCATTCTTGAAATCTGCTGTTGAGATTCCTCAGTGACTGCTGCAACAACTCGACCAAGAAACTGTGGATGAGTTAAAACAGAGAATTCAAGATGAAATTCACAGTATCCCTCACAACATCTCAACTGAGATACTGTGAATTTCATCTTGAATTCTAAATGGAGAAATGTTTACTTGCTCAAGGTCACTGTTTTTTGGGTTCACTCTGTATGTTGGGTTTACCAAATATATGGGGGAATGCCATGATATTATCTGGCGTCGTTACAGGTATTTGCGCAAACATTTTATGTTTAAAAAATAAAACTGCTGGTCAGAATTCAAAATAAAGTTATTGTTTTTTTCATTTTCTAGAAAGGGGTAAGTCTAAAAATACATTAAATCTGTTACGAAAAACAAAATGAACACAAAACGATCAGCTTTAAAAAAAAGGACTCGTAACTGGAAAAAACCGAATGAAAAAAGAATATTAACAACAAATACTTTTTCACAACCAACTCAGTTCTGCGGAATCAGAATCAACGTTGAGTTTAAGCAAGCGAATGAGCCAATTGGAGGAAAGTGCCAAGCAGATTTAAATTTTTCTCACTTATGACGAATGCAGTTTTCGATTTTTTTTTGAATGCTAGCATGCTAGTTAACATTTGTGTCAGTCAGCTGTTGGCTCTCACGCTGGCCAATAGAATCTTCCTGCCTATTCGTGGCAGCCAGCTATTCCTGCCTATTCGTGGCAGCCAGCTATAGGCTCTCACTCTGGCCAGTAGAAAATGGCCGCAAACTACATGAAAACTGCCGTAGAAGCATGAAAAAATCGATTATTTCCACTATCGATGCGAGTTGGGAAATGCAAAGTCGGTGTTGACCTTCCTAATAACTTGGAGCATGTGCATGTAAATTTTGGTGCAAATCTGTCGAAAATTGCGGCCGTGCATTCGTTACACACACACACACACATTCTGCCTTTTATAGATAGAGATAGAATCAATCTGTAAAAAGAATACGAAAGATTTAAATTTATTACTGTGAATCTTCATTTTCAACATGTCTATCATCATTACGCGTACAAAAGATAATACTGTAGTTCTCGGAAAACAAAGTTTGTAGCTGATTTTCAGTAATACATTCAATTACATCAAATACTGTCAAGCTCGAGATTTAGTTGAATAAATATTGCTTTCCTCACAAAAAAGAAATCCACTGGAATCGAATCTGGTGACAGTGGAGGCCTAGATAAATTCCCCCTCTTCCAATCCACATGTTAAGGAATTACCCACTTAGGATCATCCTAATGTGCTGAACAAAGTAGCAAGTTATCTTTTATCAGTTCTAATTGGTCAAGCTAAGGAATAAATTAATTTTGCGGTGTTTTTAAATAGCGATCTCTTTTGGCAACATGCATTTCAAAAAAGGATGGCCCTATGATTCGATTTTTTTTTAACAAAGCTCACCAGTCATTAATTTTAGGATAATCCTTTTCATATTAAACTGTTCAGCCTCCACAGAACCAAATACAGCAGTTATTGCTGTTGACAATGCCACTAATGTGGAATATTGTTTTATAGGAAGACATTAAATTATTCAAAAATGGAGCAGAAACAACGTCATTTTGAAGTTTCAAGCAATCGAAAAAGATATGAATCAAACAAATGCTGTAGAATACGCCTTCATCCATAATACACAGTCATAAAAATGTGCTGAATGTGTGGAAAATGCTTCTACTCTCGCATATTACGCACCCCTTGTTTGGTAATCAAACCATATAAATTGTACGTCCAGCATTTCCTACTTTTATTAAAGAGAATAATATTATTCTAATTTAGTTTTATAATAATTCTTATTTTATTTGACATTCGTAAATATTGTTAGGTATATATGATTGTATTTGACATTCTTATGGGGTCGCAATCGGCGAATGTTAGTGTCAAATTGTCGTATGTTTGTGGTGAGTAGTCATTTCGCAACTGAAATCGACCTATGAAACGACATTTTTTTAAAGATTATTTTTGTAGCTGTGCATAATACACACCCTTTATTTAGCTTATTATTTAAAAAAAAACTGCGTATTGTACTGAGGAATTACGGTAAAAATATAAATTTCGGAATATAAAAAAAAATAGACATATCAAGCTTTCTTATTCTTTTTGCAGATTGTTTTTATCATGTATAGTTACAAAGCTACAAGTATTTTAAATTGTATACGGATTCCCTTTACTTAACCGTAAAACGTATTTACTTTTGAAATACAGTAATATCTATGGAATATATTCTCTCAGTATTTTTTCCCTCTCTGATTCGCTTTCACTCAAAGAACACTGGAATATCTACATTCAGACATCGGTGTTAATACATCGAATATCGAATACTTGACTTTTCGATTGAATGACTAATTGTTCCATCACTTGATCTATTGTTCGATCGATAGAAAAGATGCTTCGTTGAAAATTGATCCATCGATTTCTTGTCCAGTAACTCAATTTTGAATTGATTTCTCAGATGACTAAGGCATTGAACTGTTGTTTGACTGGCTGATACTCGACTGATACTCGATTGATGGGTCGATCGGGAGACTGATTGATTATTTGAACTAATGATTTTTTTGGTGTAATTTATAGTTCGTAATGCAATCATTAACGTCACGTTTGTAATGGATTCAATATTAAATTACTTTCTTAAAAAAAAAAATGGAGAACGTTATATAAAAATAATATCAACATACGGTCAAAATTTTATGAGAAAGTCTCTAGAATTTATTTGCATTCAGAACAATACCTAATTTGATACAACCGACATAGCTTCAAATAGGTTTGTATTGCCATGTATCATTTTCTAATATATATATCTTGAGATGCCATGGTTGTCTTAGCTTGTAGAATATCAACTTTCAGATTCTAGACGATTTAGAATTTGATGCGATCAAGATGGCTTCAAGTAGGTGGGTATTACCGTGTATCATTCGCAAATATATATCTTGATATGATACGGTTGTCTTAGCTTGTAGACTATCGGGTTTCAGATTATAGACGATTTAGGATTTGATGGGATGAAGATGGCTTGAAGTAGGCAGGTATTACATTGTATCACTTGCTAATGTATATATTGTGACGTTAAGGTTGAATTAGCTTACGTTATATCAAATGTCAGATTCCAGACGATTCCTGATTTGATGCTATCAAGGAGGCGTAAGTAGGTAGGGATGATGTATCATTTGTTAATATAAATCTTATGATACGACGCATGTTTTAGCTTGTAGTAAATCATGTTTCAGATTATAGACAATTCGTAAAGTTCTTTTTTTTATGTGCCGTGTCCCTTCAGGACGTAGGCGATTATGGCTCTCCATTTACACCTATCCCTTGTAGCTCTCATTTATTTCCGTCTCTCTGCCAGCTCACCTAGATCACGTTTGGTCATTCACCGTCAGGTATGTCATGCATTGCTTTCCCTTGACTCTCTTTCCCTCCATTCGACCTGTGAGCATTAGATTCTCCAAGCTCGTTACGTGTCCCAGATATTTCTTTCTGATGTTATGCATAAGCTTCCTCCTTGTTTGAATTCTCTCCGAAACCTCACCGTTGCTCAAAAGCTCGGTCCATGATATTCTTAGCATCCTTCTGTAGAACCATACCTCAGTTGCCTTGAGTCTCTTCTTCATCTTTGAGGAGACCATCCAGCATTCGCTGGTGTAATGGAGGACAGTTGTCACGTAGGAGTTCAGTACTATTTTTTTTTCTAATCAAAGAAATCGCGTCCCAGAAATTTCAGCTGCTTCTTCCTGATGTTAAGTATAAGCCCCCTCCTTCTTTGCAAACTCTCCAAGACCTCATCGTTGCTCAAAAGCTCGGTCCATAATATCCTCAGCATCCTTCTCTAGAACAATGTTTCCGTGGCCTAGAGTCACTCATTTATATTTCAGGAGGCCGACTACTCATTCGCTGCCTTAAAGGAGGATAGATGTCACGCAGCAGCTCAGTTCTCTTTTCTTTCCTCCTGTCTCGCAATACTCTGCTCAGATTTTGGAATGCATCTTGGACTCTCAACGCGCACTCACTCTTTGGATCTCAGCCCGTACTCACCGTCCTCTGTTAAAACACTTCCTATATATTTAAACGTACACACCTACTTGATGTTAGTATCCTCCCACCTGTAATTTGCATTTCGGGCTCATCCTTTTAGTGATGACCATGCATTCTGCATTATTGTAGTCTATACTTAGTCCCTTCTTCTCGCTCTCCTTTGCTACCTTCTGCAAAAAGTTTTATAATTTCTTTTCCGTGTCTGCTATCAGTACTCTGTCATCTGCGTATCTTATGTTGTTAAGTACCGTATTTTATTGTGTATAGCAGCATGGCCCGGCGTTGCTCGTGCTTGATTCAAAAATCGTGCGACTCATACAGCAATCGCTATCACTTGACTTAAAATATTTTTGCCCTTCCTTGCCTTTAAAGGAGTGCCCTTTTCCGGCCTGATGTTGCTACATGTCTTACTTCTTGCCTATCTCACACTGCGAATTTCTTCTAAGCTCTATACTAAACATTATATCTGTTACGAAAAAAGAACTAAACAAAATGAAGACAAAACGATCAGCTTTAAAAAACAAAGCGGAATCAGAAGCAACGTTGAGTTTAAGCAAGCGAATGCAGATTTAAAATTTTCCCACTTGTGACGAATGCATCTATCGATTTTTTTCCATGCTAGCATTCTAGTTAACATTCGTGTCAGTCAGCTATTGGCTCTCACGCTGGTCAATAGAATCTTCCTGCCTATTCGTGGCAGCCAGCTATAGGATCTCACTCTGGCCAGTAGAAAATGGCCGCAAACTACATGAAAACTGCCGTAGAAGCATGAAAAATCGATTATTTCCACTATCGATAGGAGTTGGGATATGCAAAATAGGTCTTGGCCTTCCCACTAACTTGGAGCATGTGCATGTAAATTTGGGTGCAAATCCGTCGAACATTGCGGCCGTGCATTCATTACACACACACACACACACACACACACACACACACACACACACATCCTGCCTTTTATAGCTGGAGATACATAAGAGGCATTTTGAACGAAAATCAAAGGCAAAAAAAGGGGTGAGTCGTATTATACAAGGATACACATTTTCAGAAAGGTATATTTAGTTTAAAAAAACAAAAAAAAAACGAAAAAAAAACAAAACAGTAACATTGCAACGTCAACCAGTTAGCACAATGGCAGAAAAACAAAATATAGGCTGTGGTTGATAACCATTGTTTACAAAAATATATTTGGTATATCAACAATATTTTTTTCTTTGCAAATCAGCGGAATTCAACGTCTTTTGTAACAAAGTCAGGAAATTCACCGAAATTAATTTTAAAATAATTTAAAGGGAATAAAGAAGATATATCATGTTTTGATAACATTAATGTCACAACAAGGCGCCTTTCCCCGAAAATTCGAAAATATATTTTCAAACGGAAATTTGGAGAAGAAACACGCTATTTCTATTCATTAAGCCTTTTGAGCCTTGACCAACTATTTACCGGTGGTAAAAGAAAATGACAAAATCCTCAGTTACAGTGGTAGAAAAATTGACTTAATATCCAGCTACTAGATAAACGGTGGGAAGACACTTGTAACTATTTTTATATCTATCGTGAAAAATTACATATCAATTATTTGCGAATTTTGACTCAGGCTCTCAGGCAGAACGTTTGAAATTATTTAGGAACACAGGGCTCAAAGGGTTAATAACAATATAAAGTAGATCCCCCACTTTTTGACCTGTAGAATCTTGTATTAATACTAGTTTAAACATGTCAAAAATCATATATTTTAAGTTCTTATTTTTATTAGGTTTAGAATTTGGTTCTTTAAATATATGTTTTAATTATTATCTTAATATGTATTAGGTATTTGGGCAGATCAGTTTATTACTTAATAAAAGTATAAAACAGATCCCCCACTTTTTGACCTGCAGAATCTTGTATTAATACTAGTTTAAACATTTCAAAAATCATATATTTTAAGTTCTTATTTTTATTAGGTTTAGAATTTGGTTCTTGAAATATATTTTTTAATTATTGTCTTAATATGTATTAGGTATTTGGGCAGATCAGTTTATTACTTAATAAAAGTATAAAACAGATCCCCCACTTTTTGACCTGCAGAATCTTGTATTAATACTAGTTTAAACATTTCAAAAATCATATATTTTAAGTTCTTATTTTTATTAGGTTTAGAATTTGGTTCTTGAAATATATTTTTTAATTATTATCTTAATATGTATTAGGTATATGGGCAGATCAGTTTATTACTTAATAACAGTATAAAACAGATCCCCCACTTTTTGACCTGTAGAATCTTGTATCAATACTAGTTTAAACATGTCAAAAATCATATATTTTAAGTTCTTATTTTTATTAGGTTTAGAATTTGGTTCTTTAAATATATGTTTTAATTATCTTAATATGTATTAGGTATTTGGGCAGATCAGTTTATTACTTAATAACAGTATAAAACAGATCCCCCACTTTTTGACCTGTAGAATCTTGAAATAATACTAGTTTAAATATGTCAAAAATCATATATTAACATGATTAACGCTTTGTGCACTGACCATTGCTTTACCGGTGGTAGAGAAAAAAAGACGCAATGTCTAGCCACCGGCTGAACGGTGGGTAAACACTTGTAATTATTTTTATATCTACCGTGAAACATTACATACGAATTATATGCGAATTTTGACTCAGGTTCTAAAGCAAAACTGTTAAAATGATTTACGAACGCAGGGCTCCAAGGGTTAATATCATGAAAAATGAAATAATTTAATGAAATATAAGTACAATATTTAGATTTTAATGGGTAATATTCTTCAAATTTTAAAAAAGAATTTATATCGAGTTGTCTGTACTAGGTGTCACATACTCACGTCGTATTATACTCACCTCGTATTCATCAATGAAAATGCTTTTTTTCCTCCACGTGTCTCTAGTATGGCTTCCATGATGTGATCATGGTAATAATAGATAATATATCTTAACTAAAATAATCATTTAAATTATTTTCATATTTCATAAAAACTATTTCGCTTAGTGTCAAATTACAAGAGTCTCAGAGAAAGTGGATTGATAAATATGGGGTTCCTATTAGGAGGCACGGTGAAAGAATGGATAGCGGCTCGGAGGAATCGGAGAGCCGAGTTCGAATTCCAGTCGAATATATTACATTCATTTACGTGTTAATATTTCTCCCCAATGTTGTGGATTAATAGCAGGACAGGCCGGGTTCTATAGCATTGGATGGCAACTAGTCTACCGCAGAAAGAAAAGGCAGCCTACTGCAGGTAAACAATTTCCCTCGTCAGTCATGTATCAAAAGATACATGATCGCCTAAGCGTGTATCACGCATGGAACATTACTGACTAACGGACTGATTAAAAATTGGACGATTTACAAATATGTTATAATTCCGATTAAGATGCCAATTTTTAAAGTGATAATTTGGAATAAACCCAATTACTACAGTAAATGGATATAGATATATGTATCAGATTAGGATAAAGAGTGTGACATACATGTAAGTACGCCATTATGTTTTCGGCTTAATGTCTATTCGATTAAATGACCATCGGCAATAAGTAGGTGCGTATTTCACTGTATCATGTGTGAATCTATCTCTTGAGATACTAAGGTTTCATTAATTTAGAGTGGATCATGTGTCGAATTCAAGCCAATTTATGAATTCAGGCTATCAATATTAGTTGAAGTATGGATGCCCAGTATGTCATAAATCTTTGTTATAACTACAGCAATTCAGATGTTGCATTAGACTGTAAATGGAGTATTGTACTCTGCCATCAAGTAACTGTTATGGTCCAGGTTAGGACCAAGGAAGAGCAACACGAACACAAGAGTAGAAATAACGAAGGCATATTACACGAAATAATAATACAAGATGTGGAAGGTGTTAGTATGACTGTCAGTCTGGTTTGGAGTGAACTACTATGGGCTCGACTCGCTTCAGTATCTAGCCACCCTCCACGAGGGTTGCATGTGACACAAGGCCAAGTCTAACGTGGGTTTCCCGAGCCCGTAGGTTCGGCCAAAAAAAAAAAATGGCCGTAGAAACTGTAAAAACAGAATCGGGTTGGTCAACCTCCCCGAACGAGGCTCTGCCCTTCGGGGGAGCCTCGTCCGGGTTCCTCTCTGCTCAGAGGCAGAGAGTTCGACCGTCAAGCCAAGAAGCTCGACTCGATTCGGTATCTAGCCACCCCCCACCCACGAGGGTTGCATGTGGCACAAGGCCGAGTTTAACGTGGGTTTCCCGAGCCCGTAGGCTCGGCCAAAAAAAGCCCGTAGAACCCGTATAAACAGGATCGGGTAGGTCAATCTCCCTGAACGAGATTCTGCCCTTCGGTGGAGCCTCGTCTGGGTTCGTCTCTGCTTAGAGGCAGAGAGTTCGACCGTCAAGCCGAGAAACTCGGCTCGATTCGTCCCTCTCTCTTGAAAGGCGTAGTATACATAGTGTTAGGAGAACTTAAATATATTTGAATAACTAAGAACGCCTTCTACAGACTAAGCAAAACGGTAAAAGATTTCGTTAGAAACAAAGAAAAGATGAGAGAAATGCAATGTAATATCAATCCTAAGAAATGATCCTCCTCGTGAATGCTGAAATGATCCTCCTCGTGAATGAGTAACAGAAATTTGGTTTTACAAAAGAATGCCGAATACAGCATGGACTGATAGCGTGGGCAACGAAGACTTCTTAAGAAAATGAAAATTAAAAAAAAAAATCTTTCCGCGGATATTTATAATTTAGAAAAAGAAAATTAAATTACTCGGTATTTTCACTTCTTTGTAAGAACATTGAGCACTTTGTCATCTGTAAAACCGTTTCGCTTGAAAAAGTGAAGATTGGTTTGCTATTTATGTGCATTTTACAAAACGTCATAATCCTAATGCATATATATATATATATATATATATATATATATATATATATATATATATATATATATATGCACCTTTCGGATAATAAATGTGACATTCCTGTAATTATTGAACAATATAGTTCATGCCACATTGACGGAAAACTTACCAGTACAAAAGAATTCTCTTATTACTATATTTGTACAAAAACGCACAACCTTAAAATTTAAAATTCAAACTCAGCGTTGCGACCGCACGTTCCAAAACAATAGCACATTTCTCATAGCATTTTTTCGGATTACTTCTCTATTTTCGTTGTCCTCTTATTACCGAGACGTAAAAAAAAACAAGGACAAATCTATTTCCATACCTGAGGATGTCTGTAGGAACAGACGAAAGCTTGTAAAATATTAAAAAGACCTTATGCAACTGGAATTTATGAACAGGGATAATATCATTCATATACTGGTTCGGGGTTAGTGTATCTTATTGAAATTGTTTGCGATGATGTATTCTCTCCATTTGAATCATTAACCTCTATATTTGTTATTTGTATGAATGATTCATGAATTTATAAATTATATTTGTACCTTTTAATTGAAATATATATATGTGTGTGTGTGTGTGTATGTGTGTGCGTGTGTGTGTCTGTGCCTGTGTGTGTGTGTGTGTGTGTGTGTGTGTGTGTGTGTGTGTGTGTGTGTGTGTGTGTGTGTGTGTGTTCACGCGCGCGTTTGACAACTAACATTAAATGTTCCAGTTTTCTTTCACCACTTGGAGATTCACGGATATAGTAACCACTCAC
>CAHIKZ030000602.1:980000-1117500 GCA_903632075.3 Acanthosepion pharaonis
GATGAGGATAATAGTTCAAATAATGTAAATAGTGTACATAATACTTCATCTCAGAAATATAGAAAGATGATGACAATAGTCCGAATAATGTAAATAGTGTACATAATACCTCATCACAGAAATATAGACAGAAAGATGAGGACAATAGTCCGAATAATGTAAATAGTGTACATAATACCTCATCTCAGATATATAGATAGAAAGATGGGGAAAATAGTCTGAATAATGTAAATAGTGTACATAATACCTCATCTCAGAAATATAGATAGAAAGATGAGGACAATAGTCCGAATAATGTGAATAATGTGCATAATACCTCATCTCAGAAATATAGACAGAAAGATGAGGACAATAGTACGAATAATGTAAATAGTGTACATAATACCTCATCTCAGAAATATAGACAGAAAGATGAGGACAATAATCCGAATAATGTAAATAATGTACATAATACCTCATCTCAGAAATATAGACAGAAAGATGAGGACAATAGTCCGAATAATGTAAATAGTGTACATAATACCTCATCTCAGAAATATAGACAGAAAGATGAGGACAATAGTCCGAATAATGTAAATAATGTACATAATACCTCATCTCAGAAATATAGACAGAAAGATGAGGACAATAGTCCGAATAATGTAAATAGTGTACATAATACCTCATCTCAGAAATATAGACAGAAAGATGAGGACAATAGTACGAATAATGTAAATAGTGTACATAATACCTCATCTCAGAAATATAGACAGTGTCTTTTTTCGTTTCCCATTCTAGGTATGACGATAAACTACATCCGGCAACAAAGCCTCTGATCAGGATGTTTTGAGAAGTATGGTACCACCTCTTAATTGATGGTGTTCCCAGGTCCACTATAACCGGAGTGGTAGTACTTGTTAAGGTCCCAGCTACGGGCAAAAAGTTCGCCCCCAAACTGTGGTGAAAACATTATGAAAGTTCAAAAATAGGATTTAATACCTGTAGAGAGCAACCTCGGTTCTCGAACTTCTCCCATATCGAACAAATCGATTTTCGAATAGAAAATTCGAGATGAAAATGCCTTGGTTATCAAACAAAAATCTTCGGTTCTTGAACGACATTGCTGAACCGAGCCGAAGCGATTTAACCCGAACGGAATCATTTCTGAGTCAACCGCCATGTTGCATGCATTCGTGTTTTGTGTTGTTTTCTTTTCCAATGTTATTGTACTCTGCTTTTTTCTTCTTTTTTAAGCATTACGCTCCGAGCAAAGCGTGAAGCCACTAGGATGCAGGGGGTAGCAGAAGATTTGGAGCGAGAGCAGATAAGAGTGTTAGAAGAACGGATGAGGAGAGGGATAGTGGATAGATCAAGGCAACTGGAGATGTCGATTGACATTACATTTGAATAGTTGGAGATTATAGCTCTCAGGGAAACAGTAATAGGGAAGGGTGTTCCACAGGCGAGAGGTGCGAGGTATGAAGCTATTGGAATAGAAGAGACGGCTACATTTAAAAGTTTCTACAGTGAAAGGGTGAGAGCGGGATGCCAGCCTCATAGGGCGCTTGAATTCATGGAGTCTGGGAACTAGTGAAAGCAGCTCATCGGAGCAATTACCATGAAAGTATTTGTAGAAAAGACACAGAGAGAGAGAGAGAGAGAGAGAGAGGCGACGGTGCGTCTGTGAGAGTGTGACTGTAGACGAGATGCCAGATCAGGGCCAATTATATTACATATCCGTCTCTGGATCCTGTCAAGAACTCCGAGGTAAACAGAAGGTGCCCCAGACCATATATGGCAGCAATACTCCATTCTTCGTTAGTTCTTAGTCATATCTCCAAAGAAAGCTAGCAGCGATACTGGTAAAGGAAAAAGAAAAGTTGATAACAAAACAACGGTTGATGGTATTGTCTCTTCCTACTCAGTTTAGTATTGTAAAATCAGCGATCTCTACTATTCTTATAAATAAAGAGACGATCATGTCTTTCTTTCCCCGTTTCCCAATAATAACACCTCTTTCTTTCCTTTTCCACTTACGCCATCAACTCTCTTACAGTAAAATTAAAGTGTTTATCTATATTTTATCTGTTTAGTATTGGGTTTATTTATTTTTTCTCAGATTAAATGATTTTTATTTGTTTTGTGTAAAAACTTGTGCACAAATTACTGTTGTAAAAGTTTAAATAAGCAATCATCTTGGGACCAGGAACAAATTAATCCATTTTACATTGATTTCTATTAGAAAAATAGTTTCGGTTCACGACCATTTCGGGTTACGAACAGGCTTCAGAAACAAATTAAATACGTGAAGCGAGGTTCTACTGTACTACATTTATTACCAGCAATACGTTTTAAAAAAATTACCAGCAATAAAAATCTTGTCGACATCAAGCCGTTGATGTTGACATACCATAAAATAAAACAAAGCAAACCAAATCTTTCACGTTTCCATTTTCTATAAAACTTCGTCATGTTAAGCCCATATAATTCTCAGCATGTAGAATGAGATCCCCGTTGCCTCCAATTTCTTTTCCATCTGTGAAGAGATTGTCCAGCATCCAATGCCATATACATACTTGGTGCGACGTAGAAATTGATTTATTATTTAAACATCAATTGAAATATCCCTATTCGTAAAAATAGTTTGAAATTTCTTAACATTCCTTTATTTCATCGTTTAGATTTTGTTCAAATATGGCGCCCAAAACGAGACATGAGCAAACTGTCGAACTGGAAATAGCTGGCGATTAAAAAAAGTAGCCAAAAATGTTTCTAATATGTGTGAAAAGCTTTCAAGAGAAGCAAAAAGTTAAGAATATTACGTTGAGTTCATACCAGGAAAAGGACTTAAGCCATTAAGATGAAGCTGAAGGGAGATCCACGACAATACATGATGGTGATGGTAAAGGAGCTAGATATTTCGGATAGGTCCCTAAGGAGGATTGTGAAAGTGCATTTAAAGCTTAACCTGTGGATGATCAATGACGACAGTTTCTCTCAAATGCCTCCACCAAGCTTTTTAGTTTGGAGGAACTTTTCTTCATTCAAGCATGTTCGTTTGAATAATATAGATACAGTGTAACCCGGATATAAGAGACCCGGATATAAGAGAAACCCGGATATAAGAGGGATTTTCTCTGGTCCCAAAATAGAGCCCATACTTACCTAAACAAAATAGACCAAACCCGGACATAAGAGAAACCCGGATATAAGAGAGATTTTCTCTAGTCCCAAATTAGAGCCCATACTTACCTAAACAAAATAGACTAAACCCGGATATAAGAGAAACCCGGATATAAGAGACTTATTATCCTGTCCCGACAACTCTCTTATATCTGGGTTACACTGTATATTATACCTACCGTAATTCTTCATGTATAATACGCCTTCATCCATAATACGCACCCATAAAATTGTGCTGAAAGTGTGGGAAAATAAATCTACTCAAGTATAATAAGCACCCCTTGTTTTTTAATCAAATCCTTCACGTGTTGCAAAAATATAGAAAATAATTTATACTATATGAAAAAAATTCCACATTATAACCAAAGACGTTTGCAGATACACATTTTTTTCTCTTTAAAATATACACTTTTCTCTCGTCGGAACAACTATAATCTCTTCCTTTGTTGAGGCCTCACACTTATATTTACACCCATACTAATATACAGATTTACACACATCATACTCACACACTCATACTAATACACACACACGCACACACACACATCATACTCACTCACTCACTCACTAAGAACCAAATAACACACACACACTTAACAGAAACTCATCCCCTTTCCACGAATTAATAAAACTGTCAAAATGACCAAGGGAATTCAGAGTAGCAAGAATCCGTGCAGCTCTTGTCTTAAATAACAACTTAAAAGTGACTGTTTGACCAACACAAGGACTGACCAAAATTCATGTTAAAAAACAAATGTAAACTACAGCTAAAGTTCATTTTCTCCATCAAGTCATTCATTTCTCTAATTGACTGCTACCAGCAAGCAGAAATATTTCTTCACCTGATGATGGGTATCTTGGCCGAAACTAGTCAAGGAATCTAAATGAAATAATAAAAACGAAAAAATATTAATATACAACCCAGTGTGTCTTAAGATGTTATTTTTTTAATATTTTTTATTGTTGAAAACACACACACAAACACACACACACACACACACACATATATATATATATATATATATATATATATATATATATTCAGAGAAGCATAGATCCATCCAACACTTATCTCAAATAACAACTTAAAAGAGACTGTTTGACCAACACAAGGAATGTTAAAAGGTTCATGTTAAAAGAATAAAAAAAAACAAATGAAAACTACAGACAAAAGTTAATTTTCTCCATCAAGACATTCATTTCTCTAGCTGACTGCTACCAGCAAGCAGAAATATTTCTTCTCCTGATGATGGCCATTTTGGCCGAAACTAGTCGAGGAATCTAAATGAAATAATGATAAAAAAAAACAAAAGAATATTAATATGCAATCCAGTGTGTCTGAAGATTTTAATTTTTTAATATTTTTATTGTTCAAAATATATATATATATATATATATATATATATATATATATATATATATATATATATATATATATAGTAATCCATTGGTATAATCCAGCCGAGTAGGTCAGCCCATCGGTCTCCACCTCAAGCAACACCGTACCGTCTTACCTCCATAATATGATTCCAGTAACGATACCTCCTTCTCCACTTACCTCTCTTAAATGTGGATATCTAAGTGTATGTTAGTGCAGACAGCTATACGAGGAGGTATTATTAACGTGGACAAACGCATGAGAACGCATACATATATATCCAAATTCATTCCAAATCCTTAAAAAGTTTCCTTAACTTTGAACTCTAATATATGGACGAGTTTAATACCAATAATTGCGAATTAACGCTCTTTCATTTTGCCAAAGGTGCCGCTTGACTGTTCTTCCCCGTTTTCGTTAATTTCCGTGAATTACCGTCGAATTAAATTTTCATCGTGTGACATTAGAATGTAGGTCAGCTCATCGGTCCCCCACCATCCACCTACCCAGGCTCTCCTACCTTCATAATATGATTCCAGTAACGATGCCTTTTTTTCTTCTATAGATCCCCAATAACACACACACACACACACACACACACACACACACACACGCACACACACTCTCTCTCTCCCTCTTTCTTTCTCTCTCTCTTTCTTTCTTCAAATAAACAGTACATTACAACCTGATACCATAAACAGTCTGAAAAATCCTGTGAATTTTAAAATTAAAATTCTTAGGTGAAAATGGTCATTTACTACAGGTATCTTTTATTCCAATTGTAAAGTATATATATATATATATATATATATATATATATATATATATATATATATTAATGTATTATGGATTATAACAATATACTCTACAGGATCTGATACAATGACTCAAAATCGTAGAAACTATTATTATACAATTATTTTAACAATTTAATTGAAATTGCATTTGATATAATTAATGTGCGCAAATATATTATTATAAAAAATATAAAAAAGAAATAGAATAAA
Organism: Acanthosepion pharaonis; assembly: GCA_903632075.3. NCBI lineage: Eukaryota > Metazoa > Mollusca > Cephalopoda > Sepiida > Sepiidae > Acanthosepion > Acanthosepion pharaonis. The sequence goes on from CAHIKZ030000602.1 coordinate 985,548, forward strand.
GAAAATAAAGAAATTCATTTTGGGGGGGGGCGACATTACCAATAACCGCTACACATGGCATCACACTAAACGATTTTCCAATGCCCAGCTTCCCAAAGAATACCAGGATGGAAACAAAAGAAATTATAACTACCATACAGACAGCACCTTGGTTCTTGATGCACCAATCAAAGCGGTAATGCTGCTAGTACGCAGGCGATTACAGGGAGTGAAAGCAAAAGAGAACGAGGATTGTGGAACGGAGAAAAAAGGTACAGAGTTCAAGGAGACAAAAGGTGGCAATTCATGTTGCATTTAAATTTTTTAAGACTGTAGTTATCAGGGAAACAAGAAATGGAAGTTGGGTCCACAAGTGCGAAATTTAAGAAAAGAAACTGTTAAAGTGGTGGTCGCATCTAGCTAGTTCAACAGTAAGACCTAGCTGCCAATGAAGTAGCACACTTGAATTCATGTAATTGGGGTACCAGAGGAAAAAAGTACATCAGAGAAATTTCCATGAGAATATTTATAGAAAAGACAAGGAAGCCATGTCACATCATTGAGAAAATGACAAAAGTCAAAATGCTGATCAGGATCAATTTTAGATTTTGTAAAGAATCATGAGATGTACAGCAGGAGCACCAGACCAGATATGGCAACGGTATTCAACACATGGATTAATGATAGATTTGTAAATGTGCAAGATGAATTTTGACAAGAAAAATATTCTGGCACAACACAGTGAACTCTCTTTCAAGGCTAGAAAACCCATAGTTTAAGAGATGGGTTCATGCCTTTCCCAATGGCATGCGTTCAATGGGAACAGTCTTGTTTGGTATTTGAAATTCATCTTTTCAATTCCATTTTCCATGACAGTAATCATTCAGGCACCCACACATCTCCATAAAATATATTATTCATAATATAACCATTTACCTTTTTGTTTAATAAAACAAAAAGACATCTTTATAAATAGTCTTGATGTTACATTACTGAAAAATAATAATAAAAAAGAGAAGCAAAAAAAGAAAAAGGTGTTCTACAGGTGGAAAGTGCGAGAAAAAAATCCGTTGAAGTAGAATTGGTGGTTGCATCTAGTTAATTCGACAGTAAAACGGTGTAACCATGTTGCTAATCTAGTAGCACGTTTAAAGTCATCAAGGGGAAAAAAGCTCGTCAGAATGTTCGGAAGATCTATACTTATTGAATCGTAATGAAATCTAATTAGTTTATTTCAGATTCAAATCTTGAATGATAGAGAAGTGATAGATTCTTGTCCTTTCCGAAATGTCATTGCAACAGACCAATCTCGCCAATTCTACATTCCGCGCCGATAATGGTTACGCGCATATCCACATTGTACACCCGATATATTCTCCCCAGCAATAAAATCAGTGCTGTCATAACTTGGTAAGGGGGTCTGTAATAACAACGACAACGCAGTTTAGTCTGATGACTTCTGTCCGCAGAAGCGATACTCCTGCTTTTTATTCAGCCATAAACAATATGGCCGACACCGTAGTTCCGTGTCTGAACTATAGCTGAAATGGTGCTTCCGGTTCCGTAGTTTCAGATTACAAAACTAAACAACAACAATCTCTATTTTCTAGGAATTCAATTAATTTCTGTAGTAGCGTCATTAACAATGAATTCACAGCATCTATATCGTAACTTTATTCTCCTTTCTTCTGTGTACTCATAAATATAATTTTCTCTTCCATTTCTTTTGTGAGTGATTCTGTTTTACACATAAAAAATACAGGTAAAACTCCTTCCACTTCTGTTAAAGCTTTCAGCCACTCCGTTACAGATTCTTAAACAATCGCATCCATTACAAATTAGCTCTTTTCACAACAAATCCTCTATTTGATATTTAGCGCATTAATTCGGCTAGCTACTCGGCTATTATCGCCATGGAGAAAAGACTAATGCAGCCGATAGTAAGTGTTTTTCGATTTTCTTATCACAAACAAGACGGCGTTTGCTTCGTTGGTTTAAACGAGCGTTGCGGCGACTATTGTGAAAAATAAAACCGTAGAATTACAATGAAAGATACGGCTCCGAAATGAATAGGAATTTACAAAACTATGAATATTTCATGAGCTAATAGTGAATAGCATATATTTAAATACCAATAAAGCGAATTTAATTTTTCTAATTATCAAAGTATTAAGACTAACCAATCAGCGTGCAGCTGCTGGGATATGCACACAATCGTGATTTGAAAACATGAAAATCATTTCCTGCAATTAAAAGTTAACAACAATTAACTTCATTAACATTTATTATGGTACAATTATACAAATCTTTAAGTACAGGAAGTGGCAAACATTAAACCTCTGTTTATTCAATTATCTTCGTCTATTGTTTGTGGGAGCTAATTTCCTTGTAAATGTTGTATTATCAAAATAAATAAAAGCGTATATATATATAACACACACATGAATAAAAAAAACATTATATATAGTGAAGTAATTGGATAACCAGTCACCACCATCAGCTCAACTGAAATTTATTTTTCAGAAGCCAATATAAAGTCATCCACAGACAGACTGTTTCGCAGCTCATCCGTGTGGCTAGACATCCGGTTGCCTCGAAGCTAGGATCGAAATCCGACTGGATTGGCGCCAGTCGGCGATTCTACCAATAAGCCGTCAGGGATGAAGTTGAATTTTAGCGTATTTATTTTTAGAAACACACACAGTGACAGTGACTCAATTCGATATTCAATATATATATATATATATATATATATATATATATATATATATATATATATATATATATATATATATATATATATATATATATATATAGAAATTGATTTTGATACATAATCCTTGAATACGATATTATTATAATATAAATAAAATATTAAAACTGATTCACTATATTTGAATAAAACATTGAGCTCTCTGTGAATCAGTTTTAATATTTTATTTTATATTATAATAATAAAAACTTGGATTATGTATCAAATCAATTTCCTAGATATATAAATATATAGCATAATAAGAAGCCACGTATACTTTCTTAAACAAACACTTATTTCGGAAGAAAGATTGAGGTCAATCTGAAATATCAAATGTATATATAAATAAATAAACACTTTCATAAAAAACATTATTATTTTTTAATTTGCAACATTTTATATATATATATATATATATATGTGTGTGTGTGTGTGTGTGTGTGTGTGTGTGTGTGTGTGGATGTTTGGTTTGTTTTTGGCATATATCAACTCCTTGTGGGTCATTTAATGAAGAAATGTAATTTTGGGGAGTATTAGTAATTTCCTTTACAAAAATGTATTACTGGTATTTTTACTAGGATAATGTATTATTAAATTTTCATAGTATTTTGACCCCAATTTTGGGGTTAAAAATTTGCCCAGAACTGGGACCCTAACAGGTGCTACCACTCTGTGTTAGGTAGACTTAGAAATAACAGCATTTAACAGGTTGTTTCCTGTTCCGCAAAACCTCTAATCTCTCGATCAGAAGCCTAAATGCTAGATGTAATCTATTGTCAAACCCAGGATATATATATATATATATATATATATATAAGTGCGTAGGTATGTACGTTGGGTGCATAATCCGGGGTTCCTTAGTATTTTTGTTTTTACTTTTAAGAAGACAGTGCTCCATACAGAAGTAGAACTTTATTATAATAATAATATTTTTTGTTTAAAATATGATTCTTCTGCTACATAAGAGTTCTCATGTTTCAAAAACGAGAGCCGAAATCATCCAAATAATTATTAAAATTATGTTGAATCGTAGTGTTTAGTCCCGTTTCATCTTCAAGCGAAATATAATATATATATATATATATATATATATATATATATATATATATATATATTCATGAATCATTCATTTAAACAAATATAGAGGTTAATGATTTAAATGCCGAGAAAAATTCTCGCCATTTAAATCATTAACCTCTATATTTGTTTTTTGTATGAATGATTCATGGATTTATAAATAATATTTGCACCTTTTTTATTCAAATTAAAATAACTGATCCAACATGCAACTTTCGGATAATAAGTGTGATATTCCTGTAATTATTGAACAATATAGTTCATGCCACATTGACGTTCCAAAATAATAACACATTTCTCATAGCATTTTTTCGGATTACAATCTCTATTTTCGTTGTCCTCTTATTACCGAGAAGTAAAAACAAGAACAAATCTATTTCCATACCTGATGATGTCTGTAGGAACAGATGAAAGCTTGTAAAATATTAAAAAACCTTATGCAACTGGAATTTATAAACAGGGATCATATCATTCATATACAGGTTTGGGGTTTATGTATCTTATTGATATTGTTTGCGACGAAGTATTCCATTTAAATCATTAACCTCTATATTTGTTTTTGTATGAATGATTCATGAATTTATAAAATTATATTTGCACCTTTTAATTGAAATATATATATATATATATATATATATATATATATATATATATATGCGTGTGTGTGTGTGTGTGTGTGTGTGTGTGTGTGTGTGTGTGTGTGTGTGTGTGTGTGTGTGTGTGTGTGTGTGTGTGTGTGTGCGGGCGCCTGCGTTTAACAACTAACATTAAATGTTCAAGTTTTCTTTCACCACATGGAGTTTTATGGATATAGTACCCACTCACCAGGGCGGCTTATAAGCCAATGAAAATTATTTACAGAAATCGTATGAGGTCGGATCAAAAGTTATCATGTTGTTTTATACTGACGGAGCTATACAGTAGGCAGAGTGAAGCCACTCAGCACAGATTAATGCACACTAAGTTATAACGTTTTCGCTCACTTCCGGAAGGAAAGTGTGTAGAGTGTGGTCGTCTCAACACAACACGGAGATTCCGTCAGCGACCCTTGGCTTTTGCAACAGTTTTTCGCCGGGAATAACATTTATCAGGTCCGACAAGCAGATCTTGCGTCTTTTTCCTCTTCGGAAATAAAATCCACCTTAGAAAGCAATAAGATTTTAAGACGCTGGGGAAATCCAAGAGAATGCGATGAGGCAGCTTATTACAGTCCCCCAAAATGAGTTACCCGAATGTGTCCATCAATGAAAACATGGCTCGGTCGTGTAATATGTGCGACTGCAGAAGGTGACTATTTCAAAGGAGATTAAGTGCTGAATTGATATGTGTTGTAGTTTTTTTTCTTCTTTTTTTCTTTTATATTAACTGTCCCGATAATTTTTCATCAAATATGGATTATGGCTCTTAATCGGTTATTTTGCTTTTTGCTCCAAAGACATTAGTTTTTGATCAACTTATTTTACCTTCGTTCTTTTCCAAAGATCTTTTCCTGTGACGGAAACTAATTTGAGATTGGTCGGTTATATGCATTAGATACTTTTTATATAACCGATTTTTTTTCCATTACGGGCAGCAATGTCTGTAATTATTATCATATTGCTTTCAATTCCGACCGGAGATTTTGCTTTACGTGTTTTCCATCAGTTCATACCTTTCAAATAATATCTCCAGCGTCAAATCTACTCAATCTTACCTGATCTGTAAGCAGAAGGATAACTGGCTTTCCACTGCCATAATTTCAAACCGTCGTGTCTGACCGTGACAGCTCCAGTAACCCCCTCCAGAGCTTTGGATTTCATCATTATTATTGTTGTTTCTGTGTTATGTTTCCTGCTTTGTGTCCTGTAGAGCCGGGTCCAAAATATGGTCCTCAGGCCCTATAGGAGAATTGTCATTGTAATTGATTGCACTTATCTTAGTATGTGGGATGTTCCTAGTAGGGCGATTTTCTGGGCAACATTTATGTTAATGTTACTTGGATCACTCTAAAATTATCCCTTCTTTTTCACGAGGCACAGTGCTCCGATTACTATTGGTACAGTGATATAATGGAATATACGTACTTTTGTGTTCCCCCACACTGGAATATGATTGGCTGGTGTCCGTCATAAATACCGACGGACGTGTAGGTACGAAAGAGTCAGGAGAGCCTTAGTCTGAGAGCTAAGTCTATAACGACGCCCATTGGACGACGCCATTAATCTACACTTCTTACCTGCGACCACGACGCGTACCAGTCGATTACTGCTACTGTATTCTACTTGGTTATAGTAGCCAAAACCACTTAGCGACTTCGTTCAAATATAACCCTTTCCGAAACATATCACACAGTCTCAGTCTTCATTCCCTACATCCTATTAATCTCGATCTCCAGATCCTTGTATTTGAACAATTTCTCGATAATTTTCATGGAGGGGTTTCTCTCAGATAGTACTACTATGCCAATAAGCATACACTTCCTGAATTTCTTGCTTTTAATGATAATATCAGGTCTTCTGGTTTTTATTTCCCTGTCAGTTTTCGGTAACTGTGACTGGTGGTCATACCATCTCTCAGTGGTTTCGATTTTGTGCTTCTTGCATATCTTCCAGTGCACATATGTCAATACCTTGTTATGTCTGTGGGTATATTCATTTTTTGCTAGTTCCGGACATCCTGAGATAATATAGTCGAAAGTTACACCATATTTTCCGCAGATCCTGCATTTCGGGTTAATTCATTATTAATATTATCATTATTAGTAGTAATAGTAGTAGCAGTTTTTTATTATTAATAGTAGTAGTATCTTCTTCTTCTTCTTCTTCTTCTTCTTCTTCAATAAATAGCTGTCATGGGTTATATGCAGTTTCAAGCAACACAGTCTTCTGGAGCGATACTTAACTAGGCTTTATCCAGAACAGTGATTTGCCAGTAGCAGAAGAACGACAGGTGGGAACCAGTAATAAGAAATGCCAGAGAAAAGCAATAATAGCAACAAAAACTGTAATATGAGCACTGGTAAAAAATGATTGCTGAAGACAATAGGTTTATAATAGCCAGTAATTCATACGCAGATGTCCCCAAGGACATATGTCACAGTGGATAAAGGCGTTAGTTACTTCCAGTGACGGGACCTAAAGAGTGTGTGTTCAATACCTGGTTAAGAACTTGGAGACGGAATTAAGCAGGCGATAACTGATAATTGACATCCATTAGACATGGCACGTGGAACTAGAACAGTCTGCCCCAGTAAGCGAAATAAATGGTTCAGTTCTCCATTCCACCTGAAGAAGGCCGGAGTACACGACGTTGTAATAAATATGGCGACAAAGATGTGGAAAATAATACGAATAATGTAAATAATGTACATAATACCTCATCTCATAAATATAGACAGAAAGATGAGGACAATAGTCCGAATAATATAAATAGTGTACATAATACCTCATCTCAGAAATATAGACAGAAAGATGAAGATAATAGTCCGAATAATGTAAATAGTGTGCATAATACCTCATCTCAGAAATATAGACAGAAAGATGAGGACAATAGTCGGAATTATGTAAATAGTGTACATAATACCTCATCTCAGAAATATAGACCAATAAACTATCGATAATTATATATCGTAACATAATAATATATTAAGCAAAATACTAAATAATAACACTACTAAATGTCAATACAACTCATGCGAAAACCTAACCTGTCCAGTAAATGACCAGTGCACGACCGAAGGATTAATTCAAATGTAGATGTTACATTCTACATTGCTTCCACCGAGAAGAACTGGAAATTGCGGGATTACCATCATCAATTGATAATACAAAAACTGTACATTTTCAAAGTATTTCTGCCGATTAAAAAGTAATTACAAGAACATATCCATTAGTTGGGATTTAATCACATAAGCAAAACCATAGTATGGAAAAAAGAGAGAGATGTATCTTATGTCTTTCAGAAAAACTTATTAACTTAAATCGTTTAAATAACCATAACCTACTGAACAAAAGAAGTGAATTGATTGCTACATGTAGACCTAAAAGTAAACACCTGCTGAAATTCATTGAGCCCGATTAGAATAAATTTTATTATAAGCCGTATTAATATTAGTATATGTATTACCCAATATTATCTGTTACATAACATTAAGCTCTATTTTACAAAAACCCGAGAAATATATATATATATATATATATATTTACATATATATATATATATATATATATATATATATATATATATATATATACAGATAGATAAATAGATATGGATATGATAAAAAACATACGTATACGCACATACTAATATATATATATATATATATATATATATTAGTTTGTTTCTATCCTATCTGTCGCTATTAAATTGTATCTATCTTCTATCTATCTGTCTCTGCCTGCCTCTTTCTATCTTTTTATATATACATCTATATATATATATATATATATATATATATATAGATAGATAGATAGATAGATAGATAGATAATATTAGTGGTAAATATACATATGATAGCAATACATATGCAAAATATATAAATATATATACATAGGTACATACACATACATGTATATTTTTTGAATAAAAAATTCCAAGAGGATATAATCCAGGTAGAACTCAATGTCCAGGACAGAGTAAGGATATAATAAAAAGGGTTAAACACTAATATTCCATGATCGTAATTTCTTCTATTGGAATCGTAAATACATTCCAATTCATCAGACCTACCAAGGTCTGATGAACTGAATCGTATTTACGATTCCAATGGAATAAATTATGACCATGGAATATTAGTGTTTCTTTATATATATATATATATACTGGTAATAGATCTGTTTGTATATATATATATATATATATATATATATATATATATATAAAATAATGGTAATAGATCTGTTTGCATACATATATATATATATATATATATATATATATATATATATATATAAAATATATAAATACTAGTAATAGATCTGTTTGTATATATATATATCAATTTTATTTCACAATTTTTTCGTTAACCATTGTTCAGTGATCTCGTTCGTTTGTAGTACTTAAAAACTGAAATACTCACCCTTAAATAATTACTCAGATTTTTGCATATTTATTTTAGTGTAATACATAACACAATATGCCTAGGGATATTGGCACATAGAAAAACATGCAGACTAAGTTTGTTTACGATAGAAAACAGTAGCAAGCTAGCTTCCCTGTTTATTTCTTGCGGCTGACTGCTGCAATTTATGCGCACACATAAAACAACATACATCCGTATTACACAAATTATCACATGTAGACGCATTCTGTTTCGTCTATACTAACGCAATTCATTCGGTTGTGCTATAAAAAAAGATACACAAAATATTTTCTTGAAGTTTTTGTAATGCATTTGAATGACAAATAATACTCAAATTATAAAAACAATTGTTTAAATATTTTTAGCCGTGTTGAAGATTCGCTTATTGATTTGCTTTTTAGCAGCTCCAACCCGGAAAAATGAACTTGATAGGAAAGTCACAAGATCAGAATGATCTATCGGAGTGAGGCTGTGGCACTATAATAAATATGGGATTCTATGGGTCAACCGCTTCTTTCAGTATTCTTATTTCTATCTACCAAGTACGTTTCACTGTAGCCTTAAACGGACCAGATGTGGCACCTTGCATTATTAGAAATATTCATAGAAATATGATTTAATTTTTTTTTCTCGGTTTATTAAACAGGTTGTTAATTTTTTTTTTTTTTTTAACGGAAAATAATTGAGTTGAAAATAATTCACTAAGATTGTACTTGGACGATCCTAAGGGAAGAAGAAAAAAGAAAGAAAGAGAGTTGGATGATGCATGACCCAGTCAATGGTGGAGGTAGGAGTCAGAAAGATATCTTAGCCAGCATGTTGACCGAATTTTTTAAAGACAATTGGAAGAATAGAATTAGAAATAAAAAAAAGAAAGAGAGAGAGTTGGATGATGCATGACCCAGTCATAAGCGAAGATAAGTGTCAGAAAGATATCTTGGCCTGCGTGTGGCCGAATTTTAAAGGACAATGGGAAATTGTTATTTGAAATGAAAAATCATTAAGAGGGAGAAAAAGAACCAGGCTTGATGACAGTGTTTTGGCAATTGATAAGAAAATCGGTCAAAGCATCTAGCCTACTTTTGCGTAGAAAGACACCTTATCAAATTGGAGAAAGGGAAATTCTTTTTAGAACAATAGAAACGAAATTTTTTTTTTAATCAGAGAAAAAGTGTCTTTTGGGTTGAGGGAGTGACCGGTGGAACGGTATACAGATTCTGACCTGTTAAAATTAGAACCCCATATTGACGAGTGAAAGATGTTTTCAATTCAGATAAATTAAGATTTTCTGACTGCCGGGTCTGACAAAAAACAAGAGGAAAAAAACGATTGTCTCAGATCACAGATGGCGACAATATTCTTTCCTGAAGTCACAACTAATTAGCGGCAGGCTGTGTTGACAAAACCCAGGTGAGAAAAAAAGCCAAGATTATCATTTTTCGTACGTGCGAAAAAGGCCAACTTAGATTTTGTTTTTTTTAAAAACAAGAACGATGTAACCACGCCCGAAAGGAGGAGAAAGGATGCTCGATCAATAACAATTGGTCGGAAACGGTCACGTGATCTGCAGAAAAGAAGAGAAAGAAATGCCCGATCAGGAACCATTGGTCGAAAAACGGTCACCTGACATACGAGAGACTAAGAGAGATGGGTGCACCTCCCCACCAAAGGCATTGTGAGGAAGTAGGGGTGAAAACAATAGCGATAATGAGAAATAAAAAATAATGCGACTTTTGGAATTATCGAGAAAACCCTGACGCCGACAGACCCACCCCGGTTTGCTGCGGCGTCAATAAAAGCAGGGCCCCAATCGACAAAAGGCAGTTCAGCCCCGGACGGCAGCGAGAAGAGATCACCTCGGACGACAGAGAGTTGCGGCTGAGTTGCGGCAAGAGATCCTTCCAGCCCAAGTCGAAGACAAGAGAACTTCCAGCCCAAGTCGAAGACAAGAGAACTTCCAGCCCAAGGCGAAGACAAGAGAACTTCCAGCCCAAGTCGAAGACAAGAGAACTTCCAGCCTAAGTCGACGAAGAAGAAGAAATACAACTCAAGTCGAAGAGAAGAATCAACTGCGAATGATCGATAGAAATTAGCCCCAGTGTCGAACCAAACCACACTCCGACATACACAATTCTAAAGAGTAGACAATTGAAATCTTTAGGTTTGTGTGATAGAAGCTTGTGCCATAGTCCACAGAGCGGGTTGGGAAATGAGAACAATTTTGTTTTTATGTAACGGACATTAAGATATAAAAGGTTGTTACCCTTTTTTTTTCATCAGCAATCTTTTGTCTCGTGAGTTTATTTTCTCTTTTATTTGTGTTTTGCCACCCCGTCGGACTCAACTTATAAATTAATCCCTGCTGGTCCCGTCTGTCTAAGATCTAAACACAGCGTGGGTAGACAGACCGGAGATCGGTACAGTTGCTTTAGTGACCAGGTATTGGAAGCGAGTCGGGAAAGGCGAGGCTGGTGATCATCTGACCAAGGGGTTGGAGCGGCACGCTTGGACCCAGGAGGAGCGACCAGGAGGAGCGACGTCACCGTTGGCGCCGTAACCAAAGGATCCGACCCTGGGCCAGGTGTGTAACCGTCACACAGAGACGAAGTAACATAACGCATGAAACCTTGTCAGCCGCCCCAGGACAGTCATTGTCTTTACTCATATTCACCACTCTATACGAATTGACTTGAATCCAAATTCGATTAAATACTTGCGTATGGAATTCAAAGACAGAATAATTTCCAAAGTGATTACTCATCACCTGCTGCCAGTTGGTTAGATGCAGAAATTTTTCAATACCATTCTCAATTCCGCAACACAATTATTAAATAACATTTCTCCTTTATTTTCCCGTTTATTGAGTTAAAATTCAAAGCTTTTCTACTCAAAAGAAAACGATTAATGTCCGGCACGGCTATTTCGCTAACTTCCCGCTCCTTAACAAATGAAATACGAACAGAATGAGAGATAATTAAAATCTAAGATATATTATCCAAAATCTAATTTTGATAATGATACAGTTAAATGTTTTACAAATTAAGACATCTTGTTCTGTTTTCCGTATCCCTTCAGGACGTACGCGATCAAAACTGTCCACAATTTCCTGTCCTTTGTAGGTTTTAATAAATTCTCTGTTTTTGCTATCTCTTATAGACCGCGATCCGCCATCGATTTACTCAAGCTTTCTTGATAGGGCATACGTTGTTTGCCTCTGCCGCTGTTGCCTTAAGTCTGTCATGTGAGTATCAATTTTTCCAAGCCATTTCCTTTATTATGTACCCAAGAAATTTCAACTGTCTCTTTGGGATGTTAATTATAACTCTACTTTTTTCGATAATACGATATCTGTAGGACTTGAATTTAACCTGGAGTCATTTTTCCCGTTTATATTTGGGTTGCAGTTCGGAAGGATTGGAAGATATTTTTATAGCTTACATGAAACAAAGATTATTACCAATGAGATTTTACGTGTTTGATATTCATTAATATATATATATATATATATATATATATATATATATATATGATAAATTAACTGATTTAAAATATGTTTTTTTCGCTACACAGTCGGCCCCTGTCTGAATGATTGGATTTCTCTGTACCCATGGAAACAGTAAATTATGAATTTATATGTGCGTTTAAAACTCAGTAAATTTAAAAATGAGTTATTCCAATATTCGCTTGAAGATGAAACGGAACTAATGCTTTTAATTTAATTATATAATTAAATTTAAAGTTTTTAGCTTCCATTTTTGAAACATGGTTATTAACGTGTAGCGAAAAACATATATTAAATCAGTTAATTTATAATATTTATGCTCTGTAAATTTACATTGAGCACTCTTTTATAAAAATAAAAAAATGAATATCAATAAGAACACCGGATTATATATCTTACTGTTCTTTATATATCTATATCTATATCTATATCTATATCTATATATATATATATATATATATATATATATATATATATATATATATATGACAGAGAGAGACAGGCAGAACTAGGCGTGATTTATATACAGATAGAGAGAAACAAATACTAAAACAAATCCATATATCCAACATAGGATTTTCGTAAACAGATGAAGAACAGACTATGGTAGGTAGATAGGTAGATAATGAACAAACTGAGATAGATATATAGATAGATATAAACAGACATAGATAGATAGATAGATAGATAGATAGATAGATAGATCTGAACAGACTGAGATAGATAGATAGATAGATAGATAGATAGATAGATAGATAGATAGATAGATATAAACAGACTGGGATAGATAGATAGATAGATCTGAACAGACTGAGGTAGAGAGATAGCGAATGATATCCACGGATACGCAATCTTCAGGTGCAGAATACTCATTGACTGTTGAATATGTTGTACCTGAAAATTGCGTATCTGCATGAAACTCCGAGTCATGTTATATTTTAGACTGACAAAAATCAAAACAAAAATTGTTATTTCATATAACGCCAAATTACTGGCGGAATGTCTCTATTTTTTTCCAAATTTTTATACGTATTTAAAATTCCCCATCACACTCTATTTCTGGTATTCGTGAACGTTTTTTAATGGATACATGTATTTGAATAGAGATACTTGTAATTTGTAGTTCTTAAAAACAATAATATTAATTTTACTACATGAGAATTTAAGAAGTCCCATAAAAAATGTATCTGCTTGCAGATATTGAAAATCCAATCCCTTTTATCAATCAAGGAAAGCACATTGAACAGATGTGAGCGTTACGATTATTGTAGTGTGTAATACGGTCTCTGTGATTTACTAGGCGCACTTACTCAGGATCTAACTCATTATTCAGTTGTAAATGATCTAGCTTAGTGATACTAAACCTCAGTGCCGCGAAACACTAGATTCTCTTAAGTGTGCTGTGAAATCTTGTCACGGCATATATAAGGTTTGATCTCCCTCCTCCTTACACTTACACTCTCTCTAAATTCTGTTATGGTGTGTGTATGTCACCACGAAATGTATCTTTATGCATTAGACATCCGACAACATTCATTTTTCTCTTACTTAAACCCCTTCCACTCACCTCTCCTAAAATTCTCTCTGTTAAGGTTTAATCTCCCTCCTCCTCATACTTACACTCTCTCTAAATTCTGTTTTTATTTCCGGAGTTGTTTTTTTCTGTTTTCTTTTTGAATTTGTAGGTCTGATGAATTGGATCGTATTTACGATTCCAATGGAATAAATTATGACCATGGAATATTAGTGTTTAAGCCTTTTATTATTATTATATATATATATATATATATATATATATATATATATATATATATATATATATATGGGGGCAGTATAATCCCTCGTATCCAGAATCCCGCAAATCCGGACATGATACTGATACGTATATTTGAACTATGTCGGCGATATGTAACCGATCTGAAATTTCTGTTTTTTCAGGAAATTAACTTTGGATAATTGCTGATGCTTATTTCACCCTAATGGCTTGTATTGGTGGAAACGATGATGGGAATAAGAGGAAAGGGTGACAACGAAACACATTTCCAACAAGATGGCGACGAGATCATGATTGTGATGAAACCTCGACTGAAATAGAAAAATGCTATTGAAAAGTTTGTCAGTTTTATGGAAAGAAAAGCAGCATTCAGTTATGGCCATTGCAATAACGAACTTAACGCAGTTAAAAAGTGTTTTTGGTTAAAAAAAATAAATTCAAGAACAAAAGCAAAACAAAATACGGAAAAAGTTGAGAATGACATTAAAAGAGAAAGAATCATCATGCAACAGCGATTATAAAAATTGTCGTTACATTATTTGTTTTGCATACGTGGCATACTTACTTTAATGAACTTTCATTAACATTACAGAATTTATTGATTTTTCCTTAAAATCTATTGTTATATTTCACCCACCTTATTATTTTGTTTACTATAAAACATTGAAAATAAAAGTTAAACCTGATTTCAGTTCTTTTATCTTAATCTAAATATACCCCCTCATATCCGGACTTGGTAGCCAATTCCCCATATTCGGAAGGCCTTCTTAGTCCGTTCGTCAGGGATTCTACTATATATATATATATATATATATATATATATATATATATATATATTGTTGTGGATTCCGGGGATGGAATCCTGCACAAATAAATAAACAACGCCAGTAATTGAAATAGAAAGATATGTGTATTAAACGTATGAATACAAACTTGAAACGAAGATTAGTAGTCCAGGAATGCGGGTTAGTAGAAAAGTATATGTACACGTCTCTGTAAGTGAAACCGTAATTATCTCTCTTTCTGGACTCTCATATAACTCTGGGTAAACCTAAGGAGGAAAAAAGCCAGAGAACTCAGTGTAAATTCAGAGCAAATAATTTAAATAAAAACAGACCACTTTAAGGTTCCATGTAATAAATTATTTCAACCCAGCCCTTTTAAAAGGACTGCGGATCATCAGAGTTTACTTCCAAACAAACAATGAAAAGAAAATTTACACATTTTTGACGGGCCGTATTAAACTTATGTAAATTAACGAAGTGAGGACGTGAGGGGGGAGAGAGAAGACATGAGTTAGCAGATATTGATACATTTAAACTGTCTAACCCTAACCATTAACAGGGACAAATTTTATTTTGTTTTATTTTTAACTGAATGTATGGGTTTTTCATGTATGTATCTGAAGATATAAGATTGTTTTGTGATTGTGCTCATAATATAATAGCCTCATTCACATGTAAACACAATTTTAAAATAATGGAAGCTTTATTAATAAAAACGAAAAGCATATATCTAGGTTTCAAATACAAATAAACACTATTTGAACTTTTATATAAACTTGATTTACTTGGGAAATATATAAGAATAATTCAGATCACAAAATGGCCGCAAACCCTGATTATACGGATAGAACATGAATTCAGTAAGTAAAGAAAAACATAAAAAGAACTAAGACAAGAATGTGGCTCCCACCGGACTTATTCAACTTTCAGATCAAGTTTATTCTGAGAGAGACATCCCACCAGAATTCATATATGGGTTGCCACGATCTTAACAAAATAAGATATGCAGATGACTCAGTGTTGATAGCAAACACGGAAAGTATGCTTCAGCTCGTCCTCCAAGGTATTAAAGAAAATTGAGAGGGAGACTAACAATCCATTGTAAGAGTACGGGATGTCAGTAAAATCAAAACCCAGACATGCGAATTACAAATTGGAGATACTAAATTCCAGCAAGTTTATTTTCTTTTGATGTGGTGTGTCCCTTCAGGATGTAGGCTATTATGGCTTTCCACCCCCCTATCCTTTGTGGCTCTTAATAAGTTTCGTTCCTCTGCCAACTCCCCCAGACTACGTTCTGCCATCCACTTGCCCAAGCCCGCCAAGTAAGTCAAGCGTTGCTTTCCCTTGTCTCTCTTTGAAATCTATTCGACCTGTGAGTATCAGATTCTCCAGGTTCCCCTTTCTTATTACGTGTCCCAGAAATGCCATCTGCCTCCTCCTCATGTTAGGAATAAGCTTGCTCCTTGTTTGCATCCTCTCCAAGACTTCATCGTTTCTCACACACTTGCTCCATGATATCCTCAGCATCTTTCTGTAGAACCACATCTCCGCCGCTTCGCGTCTCTTCTTGATCTTTGAGGAGGCCGTCCAACAATTCGCTGCCGTGTAGGAGGACAAATGTTACGTAGCAGCTCAGTCTTCTTTTCTTTGTCACCAAACAATCCTCCTGTCTCGTAGTACTGTGCCCAGCTTTTGTAATGTGTCGTTGGTCATCTCAAATCCATCTTCGGATCTCAGCGTCGCACATAACGTCCTTCGTCACAACGCATCCCAGATATTTAAACTGTTACGGTTTTTTGGGTATATACTATATATGACTAGTGAGCGAGTCAGAATGACTTATTTCCCTTTATAGTCGACCAATAGAAGGTTGACCAATCAGAAGCCGCACAACACTGTATCCGTCGTGTATAAAGGCGGCCATCTTTGTTGAAATATGAAGGTGATTTACGATACAGAAAGATGCCTTCTAAAATGAAGAGGAAACTTTTGATAGAAACAAAAAAAAATGAGTACTGAACTTTCTTGTAATATTTTTCTTCCTAGATGGAGGAGAATATTGTTCAGTCTCTTTACACGTGAAGAAGAGACTTGAAGCAACAGAAATATGGTTCTACAGAAGGATGATGAGAATATTTGTGCAATGTTTATTTGTATTTGAATAATGAGGAAAGAAGGCTTAGAGAAGCTAACACTCACAGGACATGTTAAAACCAAGGGGGGCAGAGGAAGAGAATAACTTCATTAACGAGCTTGTGTAAATGGATGGCAAAACAGGGATTAGTAGAGATAGGAAAACACACGTTTTACTAAGATCTGTAAAGGACAGGAAACTGTGAAGAGCCATGATCGTTCACAGCCTGAGGAGAAACGGGACCCAGAAGAAGCGCATTAATTGTTAAAAATAAAAGGAAAATAGAAAAACAAAAAAAGATTGATTTCGACATTGAATGAGGCAATAAGATCCGACATGTTAATTTAACAAAGATCCGTATCTAGTCTTTAGCGTTGATTCAGTTCCCCCCCTACACTTTCAGTCCTCTTCTTCTTTTCCTTCTTTTTCTTTCTCTTTCTCCCCCGTTTCTTCTTCTTCTTCTTCTTCTTCTTCTTCTTCTTCTTCTTCTTACGCTTCTTTTTCTAACTCTTTCCCTCCTCCTCCTCACTTCCTCCCCCTCTTCCTCTTCTTTTTCTTCTTCTTACGCTTCTTCTTGCTCTTTCTACCTCCTCCTCCTCCCCTTCTTCTTCTTCTTACGCTTCTTCTTCTTACTCTTTCCCTCCTCCTCCCCACTTCCTCCACCCTCTTCTTCTTCTTCTTCTTCTTCTTACACTTCTTCTTCTTGCTCTTTCTCCTTTCCTCCTGCTCCTCCTCTTCCTCTTCTTCTTCTTCTTATTCTTCTTTCTCCCATCCTCAACGTTCTTCTTCGTCCGCCTACTCCTCCTCAAATTCTCCGTCGTTCTCCTCCTCGTCCTCTTCTCCTTCTTCTTCCCCTCCTCCTTCTTTTCCTCTTTTCCTAATCTTCTTTTTCCTGACCATCATCATCTTCTTCTTCTTCTTCACTCCTCCTCCATTTCTTTTTCTTCCTACCCATCTTCTCCTTATCTTCTTCTTGCTAGCCTCCTCCTCTTCTTCCTCCTCTTCCTCCCTCTTCCTATTCTTCTTCTTCTTCTTCTTCTACCTCCTTTTCTCTTCTTCCTCCTTCTCTTCTTCTTCTTCTTCTTCTTCCCTTACTCCCCTTCTTCTCCTCCTCTTCTCCTCCTCTTCTCCTTCTCTGTATTTTTATTTTTATTTCTTTTGCAAATCTTTTTCGTTTTCACTTGTTTCATTTTTTCTCAATCGCTTTCTCTCAGTCGGTTTATTTTTAAACTCTCTTTTACAAGTCACGATTTTAATCTCCTTTGAATTCACTCGATTAACTTTGCCTTTGCTTATTTTGTTTCTCTTTTATTCTATTTATATATATATATATATATATATATATATATATATATATCTCTCTCTCTCTCTCTCTCTCTCTCTCTCTCTGAATTTCCTCTCTAGTTGTTTTCTTATTTGCTATACTAATTTCTCTATCTTTTTCCCCTTATTTTTAATTTCATTTTCTTTATACTTCTCACTCACATTCTTTCGGTTCTCCTCTTTCAGTTTCGAAACACTGCATTTTTTTTTTTATCCTACATTCCCGCCACTTTTGTTTGCGCCACATGAAATGGCGGGAAATAAAGCTGAAGCAAAACGAACTCCAGCGTTTAATTGTCTCTTCGGGCAAAACAACACCTTACGTCTAACAAACGAGATTCGACTTCGCCATTTCTTACAACGCAACGTGTTTACTAATTAGCAGGAGAAATGAACAACAATAAGTAAAACAAAACAAAAATTAATAACAAACAAAAGAACACAATCACAAACACACACAAACACAAAGATTTGCTTTGTTTTGTCTTCGATCTTCTTTGAGTGTAAGGCACTTGTTAAAATCTCAACGGCTTTCGTCTTCTTTATTTTTCCTGCTTTCGGTATTTCTTCATGGCGGTCTTTTCAGATTTAATAAAACTAGAAACATTGCATGCTGTTTTTACAGTGTACACAGATAAAAAAAAAAGAAAGACAGAACAGAAAATATTACTAATTATATCGTACAGATGCCGGTTGATTACTTTTCGCTTTTATTCAATATTTGTCGCTCTTGTATACTACAATGTTTTGAAAAGAACGTGCAAATGTGTTAGTCTCCAGACTGACTCGAATCTACGATTTCCTACACACTAGAAAAAAAAAGACTCTTCCCGAAATTCCTTGCACGACAGAGATGTAGATATTGACTCACTATTCCTCAAGTTTCAACAAAATCATTAAAAAAAAAAAGCCACATCGTGATATGAACAGGAACTGGTTTTTGCCTTTCTCCTTTCCAGAACATCTCAACAGTTCGGAATCAAAGAGACGAAGTGTCGAAAAGTAAGATGGATTTACAGCCAATTAATGCTGTAAGACATTGCATTATAACAGTCCAGTTTTGGTTTGGTTTTGTTTGGTTTACGGCATATCAACCACAATTCGTTATTTAATGCTGACAATATTATTGGGATAGGTGCATAAGAATAGAATACGTATTCTTTGTAAGAAATCAGTTTAGTTTGGTTTGGTTTGTTTTACGGCATATCAACCTCAATGGGTTATTTAATGCGATAAGTGTTTTAGGATGAGTTTATATGAATAGAATATGTATTCTTTGTAAGAAATCAGTTTGCTTTGGATTGTTTTGTTTTACGGTATATCAACCTCAGTGGGTTATTTAATGCCATCAAGAGTTTTAGGATAGGTTCGTATGAATAGAATATGTATTCTTTGTAAGAAATCAGTTTGCTTTGGATTGTTTTGTTTTACGGTATATCAACCTCAGTGGGTTATTTAATGCCATCAAGAGTTTTAGGATAGGTTCGTATGAATAGAATATGTATTCTTTTGTAAGAAATCAGTTTGCTTTGGATTGTTTTGTTTTACGGTATATCAACCTCAATGGGTTATTTAATGCCATCAAGAGTTTTAGGATAGGTTCGTATGAATAGAATATGTATTCTTTGTAAGAAATCTGTTTGCTTTGGATTGTTTTGTTTTACGGTATATCAACCTCAATGGGTTATTTAATGCCATCAAGAGTTTTAGGATAGGTTCGTATGAATAGAATATGTATTCTTTGTAAGAAATCAGTTTGCTTTGGATTGTTTTGTTTTACGGTATATCAACCTCAATGGGTTATTTAATGCCGTCAAGAGTTTTAGGATAGGTTCGTATGAATAGAATATGTATTCTTTGTAAGAAATCAGTTTGCTTTGGATTGTTTTGTTTTACGGTATATCAACTTCAATGGGTTATTTAATGCCGTCAAGAGTTTTAGGATAGATTCGTATGAATAGAATATGTATTCTTTGTAAGAAATCAGTTTGCTTTGGATTGTTTTGTTTTACCTCAGTGGGTTATTTAATGCCGTCAACATTTCCTTTTATTTTCAAAAAATGTATACCTGGTAGTAATTTCTTTGTTCAAAAATGTATAGTTTGGTTTGTTTTGTTTTTTGGCCTATTAACCTCAATGTGTTATTTAATGCTAACAAGACTTTTATTGGTGGTAATACTTTCTTTTTTCAAATATTTATTGCTGATACTATTTTTTTACAAACTATGTCTGGCATTAAAATTTATTTTTACAGTTGCATAGTATTTTGAATGACGCTGTGGTGGGTGGTCAAATATTTGCCCATAGACGGGACCCTAACAGGTGTTAGTACCCCGTGTCAGGTTGGATCTGGGAAGGCCAGCAATTAAGAGGTGGTTCCGCGCCTCTCAAAAACCTCCTGATCAGAGGCTTTGCTGTTGGACGTACTTTATCGTCTTACCCAGGACGCGGATGTAGTTTATCGTTTTGCGCGGATGTAGTTTATCGTCATAAGGTATAACAGGCCAGGATATGTTAGCATAGAACACAATGTAGTTATAGACTAGGCTGTTCTATACCCGTAATAGAACTGAATCTTGCCGAGTTTATACCCAGGTGTGTGAAATAGGCTAGGCTAGAATATACACCTACGTAAGTGAGAATATACCTACTTTTTTTTTTCAAATTTGATAATATGTATATTACTGTATCTAATCAAGAAAACAAAATGGCCACTGTAACTTGATGGTCAAATGTATCCGTACAGAAGCAGAAGGTCTTTCGTCCTATGGTTCGGTTCCAAACCAGGGTTGCACGGACTCTTGGAGGTGAATTAAGTCAGTAGTTTCGAGTGACAGGAATTGTGAAAGACAGATATTCTAGTTTTTCGTGATTATTAAATATTCATAATATGCCGTGTACACTTAGGACGTTGGCGATCAAGGCTCTCCCCAATTTCCTGTCCTTTTGTAGAACTTAATATATATTTGTTTTCATATAAACCTTGTAGCGCAAACTTATTCAACCTATTTCAATTAGCGTTGTTTGCGTCTTCAATCTGTGCTGTAAGTATCAAATTTTCCAAGCCCACTTTCCTCATTCACTAAAAGCTTTTAAATATAGAGTAAAACTGCATATATGCATATTTCCAAATAAAAAAAGTCTATACCTGGGGAAAATGCGCTTATTTATCATATTTATGAATAAAAATGTCTAAATGTAGGAAAAGTTATTATATATATATATATATATATATATATATATATATATATATATATATATATATATATATATATATATGTGTGTGTGTGTGTGCATATATATTTCTAAATAAACATGTCTAAATCTGGTTAGGATGTTTCATATTTAAATATTTGCCAATTAAAAAAGTCCTGATGTGGTTAAAATTAGAAACCTAATGAAAAAAAATAGCATTTACATATTTAGCAATAAAAATGTGTTAATCTGGGTTAAATTGCATATTTACATATTTATGAATAAAAACTTAACTGTGGTAAAAATGTTGTATAGTCACATATTTATGAATAGAAATATCCAAAGGCCGAATAAAATGTTTCTCTTTTGGTAAAAGTTAAACATAAGTATTTGTCCTTTTTGTTTCTATTTTCTCTAAATTTTCGTCGTGGATCAAATGTTCGGTCCATTGTATTCTCAGTATCCTTGTGCAGAAATACATTTTTGTTGCTTAAAGTTTCTTCGTCTTTGAGAAGCTTGTCCAGCAGTCACTTCAATGTAGGAGGACTTGTATTATGTCATGGTTTAGCATTATTTCCTAACGAATTTCTTTTCTGTTTTTTTTTTTTTTTTTTTTTTTATATACTTTGCATGGTCTTTGGTAGGCATCTTAAGCTACTCCAATGTGTCTTCGGATTTCAATGTCGCTCTTTCCGTTCTCTGTTAAAACACTTCCGAGATATTTAAATTGTTTCACTTATTTTATTTTGGTATCCCGAATTTGTAAGTTGCATGTTTTTGTAATCCAGGGAAGGTTACTGAATAGAATAATCAAACGAAGGTTGGTAATGAACGATAATACTTAGGACAAGAACAACATATATAAGATTCTTAGCTGACTTCCGACGTCTGTCGAACTCTCTGCCTTGAGCAGAGAGGAACCCGGACGAAGCTTTGCCGAAGGGCAAGGTTTCGTCCGGGGAGGTAGGCTGGGGCCTGAACCCGTCTAGGCGGGTTCAAGAGCTATATTTTTGGCCGAGCCTACGGGCTCGGATCAACCCACATTAAACTCGGCCTTGTGCCACATTCAATCCTCGTGGGGGGATCGATAAATTGAGTATTTATCGATCCCCCCACGGCGCGTAGAAGAAATAGTCGACTGCTATGACTGACTCAAGCGAATTCCACAATGAATCTCCAACTACAGGATACCTACCAACCTCCCCACCCGGTCAGATGTGGCACAAGGCCGAATTTAATGTGAGGTGTCCAAGCCCGTAAGCTAAGCCGAAAACTCCCCGTATACCCCTTATAAAACAGTGTCCGGTATCTTTTTGACCGTGACGAGATTCTGCCCTTCGACATAGCCTCGTCTGTGGATCCTCTCTCCTCAGAAAGAAGAGAGTTTGATCAGCAGAGCTGGAGACGAATCTCTACCAACCGCCCTACGCGATCAGATGCGTCACAACGGTGAATTTAATATGGGGTATTCGAGCCCGTAGGCTCGACCCAAATTTCCTCGCAGACCTCGTTCAAAACGGGGTTGGGTAGCTGTTTCCCGAGACGAGACTCTGTCTCTCGACGCAGTCCCGTCTGAAGTTCCCGGAAGATCAGAGACAGAGAGGCCAGCCAGCATAGCTAGAGACGAATCTCCAACTGCAGACCAACATACAGTATTTACTACTCTATTTATGTGAATGGGGAGATACCCATTATCGTCCGTAGGTATGCTACAACATATCGAGTGTTCCTTTTATTAACAACCAAGCATTGTGTCTTCTTGCAATTGATATTTAGTATTTTCTTCTCGCTTTTCTTCACTCTCTTCTGTAAGAATTCCTGTAGTTTCTTTTCTGCGTTTAATCCTTGGTATGACGATGAACTACATCTGGCAGCAAGGTCTCTGATCGGGAGATTGGAGCTTTTGAGGATTCTGGAAGCACCTCTTAATTGCAGTTGTTGCAAGGTCTACCATGACGCGCTGTAGTAGCACTTGTTAGGTTGCGAAATGTAGGTAAATCATGAACCCCAAACTTAAACAAAACACTAAAACGTATAAATATACATTTTATAGTAAAAATACCAGCAATGCATTTACCAAATAAAAATTACCAAAAATATATATTTATTGTAAAATTACCAACGGCATATCAATAAACATGAAAGAATTCTTTCAAGACTTAAACCATATAATATCCTACAACTTCTTTAATCAATCTGTATTCCAAAATTTACTTCAACAAAATAACATCAAATACGCATCTCACTACCTATAGTAATTATATCAACACAAACATGTGTATGCCCAAAAGCTGAGTATTATCTACCATGTATTCAAATGTGAAAGCAGAATAACATATATCATATTTTTATTAGTTCAAAGCTCCCAAGAAAATGAAATTTCCGCATTAAATGACCGATAAGGAATTGATATGCTGTTAAACAAATAAAATAAAATCTTTCTGTGAATTGCTGTCAACACTGTGTCATATCTTACGCTGTTAAGTTTGTGCTCGCCAATAATAAATCCTGGTAGGACTTCTAATTCTCTCAAAATCGCCTCACCGTCTAGATTGAATAAACCGGCGAGAAGATATATCGTTGCCTTTGAAGCATTTTTTTTAATATTTACGTTAATTTTCTACCCGTATGCAGGTGGTTAGATGCCAGTAATATTTTTCCATTCCAAGTATGAAATTTGAAAAAAATGAAAAAAATTTTGGGATAATTTCTCAAATAAGGTGGCAATTGACAAACCTGTTTACTTTGTCACCAAATTAGAAATAATCCCACATTTCTTGGAAATTATCAATTCTGATCGTTTTTTTTTTTTTAATTTCCTTCTGACACTGTCACCGTTTTTCATATCTGTTACAATTATGCAGTTGATCAAAAACCGCTCTTTCTTAATTGAAACTTCAGTTTATTAAACAATCTTATCTGTAACCATTTGCTCTTACAGAGAGCAAGGTCTAGACTACAGCGAGAGTTATGAATAATTATGGATGTCCCTAACAATCTCCCTGCTCTAGCCAACGAATCTTTTATTCTGTTCATCAATGAGCACACCGGAAACAATTATTGCGCATGTTCGGATTTTTATAATTCTGTGTATATTTACCACACCAGCTCTAAGCTCTATGCTTATTGCTTTTAAACAGACACGGCCTTCATCCATTTTTTTTCAACCAGTTCTGATGTTATAACATCCCACTCCCTTCTACATCACCCATCGTATCTAATGCCTTTCAATCACTTATGCCTGCGGGATATGGATGCTCAGCTCACACAAGTTAATCCATAAAAATTCTAGAGCATTTCCGATATTTCTGAAGAGTTTTTTACGCTGTTTAAAGGACAGGTTTATTGCATAGCTTGCTTCCATATTGTCTTCACGTCGCTACTGCCTTCTGTAAACTAGTTATTATTTAGCAGAGTGCGTTCAAAGAGCTTTTTTTGTTCGGTCATGCTAGCTGGGACATTCACGAGTCTCTCGCGCCAACCACCACGGTCCTGCATCAAGGTCGGAATGTTATTAGGGTGGCATTCTCTCAATGTCGGTTGTAGCTGAGATACCAGCCCGTCTTGCCCCATGGGTTCATACTTTGGAAAAGTATGAATCTATCTCTTCTCATACCAGCTATGGGTAAACTAGTAGAACAGACTGAGGTCTTAACTTCTAGTAGAAGAACATATGTGATTTCAAAAACTGAAGTGGGACGTTTGGAGACCTCGCGTGAACCAGTAATCTGTATTCTGAAACGGGTTGGGGTTTCGGCAAAAGTCATCGTTTAAACTTTTTGTTTCAAAGATCCCAAGTAGTGAATAAATCTTATTTTACGAAGAGATAGTCATGGGCGAAGCCTTCTATTATATAATATAACATGGATACACAAGTTGAAAAAGATCATATATTATGTTTATATTAACTTTGAGCGTTGAATCTGCTTTTAATTTAGCGTTCCTCTCATGAGACTGAGTATTTTTTCAAAAGTAATAATTCGTGCCTGATGAGTTGGTAGAACCACGAAACTTTAAGTTGCACTTCGAACATAGATATATGTATATTTATTAATATATATTTCTAACCTCTGTCTAACCACATTCAGCGCTGTTTTGTTTACACGTTATATTAAATTGAGCAAATAATTATTTACGCCTTATATTAAAATGAGTAAATACTTATTCGCTTACATGTGTATGTACGCTAACGCACGTATATACGATTGCTAACATATACTTATTTGGTTTATATCCACATTTACACACACACACACACACACACACATATATATATATATATATATATATATATATATATATATATATATATATACAAGTATATAATTGGTATATACGGAAAGAATTCCAATAACCAACAATTACTATTCTTAAAAGAGTGCTCAATACAAAGTAGAGCAAATATAATTATTTTTTATAAAAAAAAAAAAAATTATAAAGTAAAAAAGTAAAAGAAAGGGAAAAAATATATATATATACATGTATTGTCAAATGACCGGATATATTGTAGCGTCTTGTCGAACGTAATTTCAATGAAGAAATGAATTGAATATATTTTTTCTTTTCTCAATAATTTTGTAGTTTTTAAACTTAATAGTGATTAAATTTGGATTTCAAAATTGCCAGTTTTTAATTTTAATATTAAATTTTATCACATAATTTTATAATTATTGGTTAATATAAATTATTTTTAATATTACACGTATTTTAAAGATCTGAATAGGTATTATAAAATTATTTCGTTGTCAAGCTTTTGAATCTTTCTATACTTCGTTTTTGATTGGTTATTCTAGCTTTTGTAACAATTTTTCCCCCTAGTGTAGGATCGTTAATTAATCTGAAACTTTTAAAACCATTTATTTTATCTTCAACATCATCACTTGATAAGACACAGAGTGTGTTGAAACAAAATGGCTATTTTTAGTGATTTTATAACATACTTATGTTATAATTTTTTTTTTTTTATAAAAATAATTATATATATATATATATATATATATATATATATATATATATATATATATATATATATAAGGTTAATCAGACCAGGGAACAGTAGTATTAAAAAGTGCTCAGTACACATGAAAAAAATATAAGTAAAAATAAAAAATAACATGTAGAGCTTTTAAAGTTTACAAATCAGGGGTTTAATTAAAATACGCGACCATGCTTTCGACCTGATGGTATCTTCAGGCGATACTTTTAAAATGACCACGTTAACGCTTTATTTCAATGAACTTTTATAGCGACCACTTTAAGACTTTATTTTCACCAAATCAAAAAACACTGCTGAATTATCTCCCCCCCACCCACAAATAGCAGGTGCATGATAATGAAAGACAAGCCATTGGGTGTAAATTGAATGGAAGCGGAAAATCAGGTGAAGAAAAATAATGGAATGTGACGGGAATGTAGGTGTATTGTAAATGTATAGAGTAAAGAGGGAAAGCAAATATGTAACTTAGTTGTTATGGAAGATGAGGAGTCCAGCGTGTCTAAAGGGTAACACTGTACTTTTTTGTTTTAGACTTTCTTAACTGGCTTCATATTCACTAAATAAAAAAATATATATGAGGGCAATGGCTTAAAATTTCTGATTTTTGGTTTAAAAGATTTTTGCGTCATAATTGTTAATTTCTAATGTTGGCATAGTTTGCAAATTGCAAATTGTTATGTGGCTGGCAAGTTTGGTGGCGTAACTAAGCCTTTTCTTTTTTTTTTTTTAAGTTTTAATCTATATATATATATATATATATATATATATATATATATATATATATATATATATATATATATATATATAGAGAGAGAGAGAAGAGAGAGAGAGAGAGAGGAGGTCCTGTGTATACAAATTCATTTGATTAATTTTAAAAAATTTCTGAATAAGTTGTTTTACATAAACTTGTAATTTTACCAATTTTTTATTTTATTTCATTTTTGTTTTTTCCAAGGACTTTCGAATGTTGCTACATTGCTGTTTTTTTTTATGTGTTCATGAAACTGTATTTGGCTAATTCCGGCGTTGCTATATTTGCTGGCATTAATTTCAAATCACAGAAGGTGATGTCATTTAAACGATCAAAATAGATATTCTATATGTGCATTTTATACTTTAAAAACATTTTTAATCGCATATCAATATACGATCCCCGATGGAAAGAAACATGCCTTATTTAATTTTGTGCTTCTCTTGTATTACACCAGCTTTTAGAACGATATTATCTAACATGCTTGAATTATATATATATATATATATATATATATATATATATATATATATGATATTTTTTGATATTCTCTTGTACGCGTCAAAGCCTATATTTGTATGATGTGCTTAAAATGCAATTGAGTGTTTTGTATGTAATTCTATAGTTCACAAGGGACCAAGCGTATGGACCATTTCAAAGAGATATTTTCCTGTTTACTGTTACAGTTGTGCTTCTAAAAAAAGAAGAAAAAAGATGAAAAGCTTCGCATCAGAACCGATTTAAAGATAGAATATTAAAACAATTTTGTGCAAACACAGGAATTTGTTCTTTTTCCTTGTGCTAAATCTAATGTCTTGCGTGCATTTAATGCACTCGTAAAAGAGACGGAAAATGAATGCCTGATCGATACACCGATGACTGCACCGGTTTTGCACCCTCATAATGTGCAAATAAAATGGGGCATCGTCCATTTTACAATCATCTTTTTCTATTCCTCGACGTGTTTCGTGTTCAAATCTGCATCAAAATGAGAGCATGAGACAAATCGGCTTTAACGCATACATTTTTCTATTTTCCAGCTAACAAATTTGCTCAAATGCCACTCAAGTTAGAGTGCTATTAAATACGGTTCCAGTATGGTTGTTAGCAAAAAGAAACAGCCCAACATACAAATTTGATATACCAAAATTAGAGAGGCCAAAATCAAACAAATACAACAATTTAAATATGCGAGTATTGTTTTAACAGGGGAATTCCAATCGGGATTTGTTATACGTTGAATAAATCTTAATAATATTAAACATGGCGACACAGAATGTTGATAACAGATACAAAATTAGGTAGGGATAGCGAGAGAATGTCGTAAATGAAACTAAGAAAACTGGTTGTATGGTTGTCAGGAACATCTCAAGGAACATCATAAGGAACATCACAAGGAACATCTCAAGATAGATCACAAGGAAAATCTTAAGAAACATCACAAAGATAATCCCAAAGAACCTCCGAAGGAACGTCACAGAGAACATTTCAAGGAACATTTCAAGGAACATTTTAAGGAACATCTCAAGGGACATCATGAGAGAAATCTCAAAGAAACATCATAAGGAGCATCTTAAGGAACATCAGAAGGAACATCTCAAGGAACATCATAAGGAACATCTCTAAGAAACATCATAAGGAACACCTTAAGGACCATCAGAAGGAACATCATAAGGAACATCTCAAGAAACATCATAAGGAACATCTCAAGGAATATCATAAGGAACATCTCAAAGAAACATCATAAGGTACACCTTATGAATCATCAGAAGAACTATCATAAGGAACACCTTAAGGTTCATCAGAAGGAACATCTCAAGAAACATCGTAAGGAATATCTCAAGGAACATCATAAGGAACATCTCAAGGAACATCATAAGGAACATCTCAAGAAACATCATAAGGAATATCTCAAGGAATATCATAAGGAACATCTCAATGAAACATCATAAGGAACACCTTAAGAAACATCTCAAGGAACAACTCAAGGAACATCACAAGGAACATCTCAAGAAACATCATAAGGAATATCTCAAGAAACATCTCAAAGAATCATCATAAGGATCATCAGAAGGAACATAACAAGGAACATCTCTAGGTAAATCACAAGGAAAATCTTAAGAAACATCACAAGGATAATCCCAAAGAACATCCGAAAGAAATGTCACAGAGAACATTTCAAGGTACATTTCAAGGAATATCATAAAGAAAATTTTCAAGCAACATTTTAAAGAAACATCATAAGGAATATCTCAAGGAACATTATAAGTAACATTTCAAGAAATATAAGGGACATCTCATAGAACATCACAAGGAACATCATAAGGGACATCACAACGACTATCTCAAGGTACATCACAAGTAAAATCTCAAAGAACATCAGAAGGAACATCACAGAGAACATTTCAAGGAACATCACAAGGAATATTTCAAGGAACATCTAAAGAACATCTCGATGCGTCAATTAAGAACTGGAGATTCACCTAGTATGAAAATTGAAATATCTAGGGAGTTTTTGTTTAAGAGCGGACAGAAAATGCAAAGCCAAAATCTGAAGGTGCATTCAAAGGTCAACATGCCTCCCAAAATCTAAACAAAGTATTAGAAAATTAGTAAAATTCCTCGTGATAAAAGGAAAAGAGTGCCGAACTGTTACGCAATATCAAATATATATGACAGCGGAAGGATTTCCTGAACGATTTCCTCACAGATGTCGAATAGACTTTCGGCAACAGATATATTCTTCTACAAAAGGATGCTGAGAATACGATAGACGGAACGCGTAAGCTATTCTCAAAGAAAAAAAAATGGAAGAGACAATTATATTTCCACAGAACCAGGAAGAGACAGCTGGAATACCTGGGATACGTTATAAGAAAAGAGGGCTTCGAAAATATGACACTCAGAAGACATACATAAAGTAAAAGATACAGACGGCGGCAGCGAGACAATAACTTAGGAGATTATGCAAATAGGCAGCTGAATTGGGAATGGGAGATATCTTAAAAAGAATTATTATGTGATACATAAGATAGGAATTTGCAGAGAGCCACCATCGCCCACGTTCTGAAAAGACTTGTCACATTGTAGAAGGACTTCAGTTATTTTTTTTTAATTAATTCCAGTGTGGTTCTATACTAATCTCCTCTCAAGAAATCATCCTGTCAAGAAGTGATAATATTTTTACTTCCAAATATACTGTGTTTGACAAAGAAGTTTTATAATACCAAAATTAAATTGAGGAAAATGTTGGTATTAAGTGTATCAACTTCATTATCCGTATTAAATGGATTTAACACAAATAAGTATACATTTGGCATGTTTACTGAAATATCTTTGCAAAACACCATTACCTATTCATATTGCTAGTGCATTGGCACATCTTTGCAAAACAACATTGAATGTAAATATTTTATCAGTGGGACATATTTAAAGATATGCAATCACTTACATGGATATTTTAATAAAACACCCTTCAATAATCATTTTACCAGTATATTGGGACATCTTTGCCAAACATCTTTGAATATATGTATTTTATCAGTTGGACAAAAATATAATAATGCAAAATATTCTTTCTCTTATTTTGACATCTTAATAACACACACTTAAATATTCATTTTGAATAGCATTGCGACATCTTTGCCAAACAATAATGAATATATGTATTTATCATTTGGACATCTTTGCAAAATATTCGGTCACTTATTTTGACATCTTAATAACACACACTTAAATATTCATTCTGAATAGTATTGCGACATCTTTGCCAAACAATAATGAATATATGTATTTTATCATTTGGACATGTTTTCAAAATATTCGGTCATTTATTTGGAAATCTTAATACACGGCATTTTACCACCGCATTAGAATATCTTTGCAAAAACCACCCTGAATATATGGATTTTATCAGATGGAGGTATTTGCAAAATAATCGGTCACTTAATTGTTCATCTTAATAAACCACCCGTAAATATTAATTCTCTAGTAAATTCGGATACCTTTGCCAAACAACAGTGAATATATGTATTTTATCAGTAGGACATCTTTGCAAAATCTTCGGTAACTTATTCGGACATCTTAATAAAACACCCTTAAATATTAATTTTGCCAGTATAGTGTTACATCTTTGCAAAACAAATTTAAATAAATGTATTTTCTCCGTTCGATACCTTTGCAAAATAATCGGTCACTTATTTGGATATCTTAATAAAACAAACTTAAATATTCATTTTTCCAATACATTGGGACTTCTCTGCAAAACAACCTTGACTATATGTATTTTATCAGATGGACCTCTTTGCAAAATATTCGTTCACTTACTTAGATATATTATAAAGCACACTTCAATAATCATTTTGCCCTGGCATTGAGATATCTTTGCAAAACGACCTCAGTATATATATTTTATCAGATGGATGTCTTTGCAAAATATATAGTCAATCAGATGGCTATCTAACAAAAACCACTGTTAAATATTCATTTTACCCCTGCATTGACATTTCTTTGAAAATCATCCGTGAATATGTCTTTTATCAGTTATATGTGGTTTAGTTTGGTTTGTTTTGTTTTACGCCATATCAACATCATGTTTACTGCCAACAGTTTTTTTTTATTGATGGTAATATTGTTTTTGTCCTTCAAAAATGTATTGTTTGTAATAGTTTGTTCTTTTTTCTGGTATTAAAACCTATTTTTAAACTTTCATAGTGTTTTCACTCCAGTTTAGCGGTTAACAATGTGCCTATAGCTGGGACCCTAACAGGTGCTACTACAAAGGATCAGGTTGAACCTGGGAACACCAGCAATTAAGAGGTGGTTCCACGCTCCTCAAAACCTTCTGATCAAGGGCGTTGCTGTCGGATGTAGTTTATCGTCATACCCTGGGCGCGAATATATTTTATCGTCTTACCCAGGACGGTGGACAGCTATGCAAAGTATTCGGTCACATAATTGGACATCGAAATATACCAAGTTATAAATTAATTTCTCAGAGCATTTTGACACTTTTTCAAAGCAGTCTTGAATATATGTATTTTATCAGTTGGACAACACTGCAAAATATTTGGTCACTTACATGGACATATTTATAAAACACACTTAAATATTTAATTAGCACGGGATTCAAACATCTTTGTAAAACAACCTATTATATCTGTATTTTATCAGTTGGACATCTTTGCAAAATCTTCGGTCACTTACACGGACATCTTAATAAAACATCTTTAAATATTCATTTTGCCAGTATACTGGTACATCTTTGCAAAACAAATTTAAATTAATGTATTATCTCAGTTCGATACTTTTATCTTAATAAAACACCCGTATAAATTCATTTTGCCAGTACATTGGGATACCTTTGCAAAATAAACTTGAATGTATGTGTGACATCGCCCCCTGGTCGCAGCGCCAACTGTGACGTTCTATTCTGGTCTACCACGGCACCAACTGCGACGTCCCTAAACAGCACCAATTGTGACGTCCTCGGCGCGGCGCCAGCTGTTCGCTCCTCGCTGCTCCGTTCGGGTGTCGCTGCTCCAAACGTGAAGTCCGCCTGTCGCGTCAGTCGTGTTGTCTCGTCCTGTGACAACCAACTGGCTTGGTATCGGTCGCGGCACCCAAATGTGACGTTCTAACCTTTTGGTGATTCGGGTGGGAATCTGGTTAGATTTGATATCAGCCTCGTCGTTCCCAACTCGCTTCCAACGCCTGGTTACCAAGGTAACTGCATTGATCCCCAGTCCGCCTACCCACGTTGTGAATTGATCTTAGGCAGACGAGATCAAACAGTGGTTGGGGCCGTAATGCAAACCGAGTTCAACGGGGGTGATACCACACAAATATGCATAAAAAGAAAAGAAAATGAAAACTCAAAAAGTTCAAAGTATCAAAGAAAAAGGTAACAACCTTTATGTCTAGTTGTTCGATACATAGGACTGCATCTATCTCCCGACCCGTTCTATGGATTGTGACACGTCGTTTTCCGTTAGGCGAGTTCTAACGCTTCAAGTTGTTTGCTCTCTAAGAAATTGGTTTTCGGTGTGTCTTCGGACGAAAGTCGAAAAAAACTTATTTCGGTGGTCTGGATCTAAGTCGCTCTTCAAAATAATTGTTCTTGGGTTGAAGAGGAGTCCGGAATTTGCGCGAATCTTGGTCAGCTATCTGCGAGGCGGCTTCAACTGGAGACTGACTCTTCGCTGCGACTCCAACTCAAACTGAAATTGGAACTGGAACTAATTTCTGCTCGTTGTGGCTTCGCTTATATGGACGCCGACCAAAACCGGGGTGGGTCTGTCGGCGTCGGGGTTTCCACGATAATTCTAAATACATATCCACCTCTCTGGTTAGGAATTTCCACTTTTTTCCATTTTTGGAAACCTTTCCTCTCTCCCACCTTCTCACCATACTTCAGAGGGCGTGAACTGCCCTCACCACTTCTTCGTAGCAGCTTCTCATACTTACACTCTGGATGGGCGGCGACAGCCTCCTTCGTGCGTCACGTGATCACCACTCGACCAATGATGTCTTAGTCGGGCGTGGACGAATCCGCGGCTTTGTTTCAGGGAAAGAAATATCTTGCTTAACTAAAAAAAAAATTATCCCTTCATTTCCTTTTCTTCCTCTTAATTGCCGTTATCATTTCTCTAGCCGCAAACGGGACAATATGAACAATGGCGGTCATAACTCTTGTTCTAAAAGTGGTTTTCGTCAGGTATTTTATCGCTAATTATCCGAATGGGTGGTCTTTTTAACACGGTCAACGTCGCCCCGAAAAGACATTTCTAAATTCCCATTCATTTCCATTCGGTACATATTTCTGATAACATAATTTTATTATCGCAAGCCAAGGATGTTCCGTCGAAGGAAATCGGTCAGCGGACACTCGTGGGTGGATTTTAATTTTTTCATATCTGTCCAAAGTACTTTTAGTTGCCTGTTTTTCGTCACTTATCGAAATAACATTTTCATTTGAATTTTTCTTTGGCCAGCCGGTCTGTAGTTGAAAATAAGATGCCTTCCCGTACCCATAGTTTGTTTTCATATCCTTAGATAACACAGCCGTCGCCAAAACATATCTGATTCTTTCTTTCTTTCCCTTTCTTTTTACTCAGAATTTCCCTGTCTTTGTAGTGACACCCTTTCGCCATTTGTTACTTATCAAAATATCCCTCATCCATTGTCTCTTAGCCGTGTGTTTGTTCTGCTTATCATCCACGATTCGGTCCTTAGCCTCTACTTTTCTTCTTTTCTTTCTGTTCTTTTCTGCCTCGTTAAATGATGCCACATATGTATTTCATAAGTTCGGCACCTTTGCAAAATATCCGGTCACTTAGGCGGACATCATAATTAAATAACTTAAATATTCTTATTTTCATGAGACAACTTCGCTAAATGCCCTTATGTATAGATTTTGTCATTTAATTGGAGATATCGTCCTGTAAAAACAGAAAATATTCAATTTCTCAGTTTATCGAAAAGTCTGCACTTTGTCAGTTCATTGGGGAAACTTTATCAAACATCGTTAAATATTACTTTATTTGCCGTATACTAAGGCGTATTTTTTTACTAACAAATGTTGTCAAAAACCAACCTGCGTGTTAATATTGTAAAGTCAAGTAGCAGAGCGTAGCTTGCCTAAGTTCAAGAAACGCTGTCAAGAGATACATGCAATCACGAAACTCAGACATGAAAGCCAACATTTAAAATTCATTAAGAATCAACTAGCAGCAGTGATGGCGATAATGACTGTGATGGCAGCGATGTTCAACAGGATGTGAGACGAAAAGGAGAAGAAAGAAGCAGCGCAGAATTCTCCGGAATTCAGGATATGGTAAAATGCCAAAAATAGCGTTATTTTGTATTAGTTGTTCATGCAGTATAAGCTTATTTCCCCATTGTTATTGGTATTTTAAGAGAATATGTATAGTCCTACTTACGTTCACGGATGACAGGTTGTACGATATGATAAAATATAACCTGGCAATACATATATATATATATATATATATATATATATATATATATATTATAAAAGTTTATATATATATATATATATATATATATATATATTGCCAGTTTATATATATATATATATATATATATATATATATATATATATATATATATATGTACGTATAATTACTTATATATTATAACTGGTACTTATTAGAAAGCGCTCAATATCAGTGATAAAGATTAACATATTTGGTTGGATAGATATTGAGTTTGTGACCTAAAGACAATTTGTCTGACGATCGCCAAAGGGTGAAACCCAGGTCACAAACTCGCATCTATCCAATTTAATATATATATATATATATATATATATATATAAAATGAAAATGCCAGTGTGTCACTGTCTCACATTTTTTCAACTTTACATACCATTTTGGAAACAGACAGACTCTATGAGCAAATTAAATTATATATATATATATATATATATATACATATATATATATATATGAGTTCATCCCAATTCTGTCCAAATTTTAACTTTTTGTTAAAATGAACGAAATTTAAAGAGTATTTTATAATGTCTAATAGACCTGAACATTATTTTTATGCTTAGATACATTTAAACTGATCAAATTTTATTTCAGAGAACAATAAATTAAATTTTGTTTGATTAAAACTCTGCTAACATGGAAGTACCAAAGAATCATTTGAGGCACATAATGCTTTATGAGTTCAAGAAAGGAAACTCAGCAGCCGAAGCCGCTAGAAACATTCACTCAGTTTATGGAGAAAAATGTGTGAATGAAAGAACTTGCAGAAGTTGGCTTGCAAAATTCAGAGGTGGAGATTTCACCCTTGAAAATGAATATCGAACCGGACGTCGAGTTGAGTTAGATGAAAAGCTTCTTGAAGCAGCCCTTGAAGAAAATCCTGCTTTATCAGTTGAGAAATTGGCAGTGGTTCTCAGTTCAAACCATACAAATGTTCATCGTCATCTTCAACTTGGAAAAGTTCCTAAACTTGGAAAATGGGTGCCTCATGAATTGTCTGAAAACAACCTCAAATCACGAGTTGACATCTGCTCTTCTCTCCATTCACGCCAACTTGTTCCACCTTTTATGGATAGACTTGTGACTGGCGACGAAAAATGGATCTTTTATCGAAGTGGCTTGGTAAAGGGAAAGGACCTCAGCCACAGCCAAAAAGCGAACTTCATGGACAAAAGGTTCTTCTTTCAATCTGGTGGGATCAGCAACGAATAATCCACTTTGAATTCTTACCACCTAATGCTCAAATATACTGTCAGCAATTAGAGCGTTTGAAACAAACTTTGAGGAAAAAAAGACCTACTCTAGTGAATCGAAAAGAGGTGATGTTTCATCAGGACAATGCGCGACCCCACACAGTATGAATCACGTCACAAAAGATCGAAGAACTTGGTTGTGAGAAAATTCCTCATCCACCTTATTCTCCCGATCTTGCTCCTTCAGACTACCATTTGTTTCGTAGCTTACAGAATCATTGGGAAGAAACAGCTTTTGTAACACAGGAAGAGGTTAAATCTGACATTTGTGAGTTCTTCGAATCAAAGGCAAAAGAATTTTACAGTAATGGAATTAGTAAGCTTGTTAATAGATGGAAGGAAGTCATAGATAATCAGGGAAAATATATTGTTGATTGAATCTGTAATTAAATGTAACATTTGGTCAATTGTTTTCTTTATTCATAATTCGAACAGAACTGATGGATATCCTGATATATATATATATACATATATATTTGAATATAATTTGAATATAATACTCTGTCAGCAAATTGAATTCATAATACTCAGTGAGCAAATTAAATTATATATATATATATGTGTGTGTGCGTGTATATGTGTGTGTGTGTGTGTGTGAAGAAATATAGTGTTAAGATGAGTTTCATTTATGGGATTTAGTGTTCAATATCAGAGATAGAGCCTGTGTAAATATAAAAGTGAACATAGAAGTCAACAGTTAGAGGCGACAGTCTTTTACATGCTAGATGCAATCGTCAGGCAAACCGACGATTGCATCTAGAAAAACAAACTGTCGCCTCTTTGTCTATATATATATATATATATATATATATATATATATATATATATATATTATATAATTAAATATATATATATAATATATTTAAATATATATATATATATATATATATATATATATATATATATATATATATATATTGGCAGTTTAAATATATATATGTTTGCGTGTCTGTGTGTGTATTCATTATTACATATACGCGTACCTGTGTATGTATTAATTAGTACATGTATAGTAATATGCATTAATTAGTACATATACACTGGGTGTTGTTCTAAGTTAGTCTCACGCCCAAAACGTAGGTACGCTTATATGTACTAATTAATACATATCTTTGATTTGTTTATAGCCGCATTTAGCATTATTATGTTTACACACTACAACTATATATATATATATATATATATATATATATATATATATATATATATATATATTATCCCTCACCAGTAACACGACTCAGAGTGCTGATCTGTATAGAAGATAGCGTTGTGCAAGAAACTCCGAGTCGTGCAGCTGATAAGGGCTAATATGTATATTTATTCATATATATATATATATATATATATATATATATATATATATATATTTAATAACTTATATTACCTTAAGCGATGTTTTATGAACACCATGTTGTAAAAGAGAAAAGGTCACTGAATGAGGAATAACCAAAACGGAGGTTGTAAATGGAATGACAATCTTTATAACATCAACAAAATACAGTACTCGCCAGCGTCATGAAGTAGGTAAACCACTGCTAGGGATGGACTACTTACACAGAATATTACCACGACTTACAGTAGAGTCCAACGTATTTATGTGTATCTGGACATACCTCTGGGTGTTGATGTGTATGTTCACTTTTACATCTATATTTACATACGCTCTATCAATAATATTGAGAACTTTATCCCATAAATATAGCACACCTTATATATATATATATATATATATATATATATATATATATATATATTATGAAATGTACAAAAGTCCGACAATTATTTTGAGACATTCTTTATGTTTATACGTTCTTTTGTAGATACAAATATTTTAGTAAATGCTCTGTTTATAATAAACAGTATTAAACAACATTTAGCGGCCTGAATGTCTATAGAGACATTTTCATAGAAAATATGCGTCCTCCGACAGGAATCGAACCTGTATCCTACACGGAACCGTCATATAGCCTGATGTGCTTTACCGATTGAGCCACAGTGGAGCGTTTCGGTTATCAAAGTTGATTTTACTGTTTTTAAACTACAATTCTCCATGATTTTCTCTCGTACATTCATATCTGCTCGATGCGTATCCAAATGTAAACGAATGACGTCACATATTATGAAATGGACAAAGTTTGACAATTATTTGAAGACATTTTTTGTCGTTAATACTGTCTATTATAAACCGAGCATTTACTTAAATATTTGTATCTATAAAAAGAATGTATAACATAAAAATGTCTTAATATATAATAATAATAATAATAATAATCTTATAAGTATAAGTAAGTATACCGGTCCTGAAAAAAAACCCTAGTTATTTTGGCTTGTAAATGAACAAACCAATACCCAAGGAAAAATAAGGAATAAAAAAAGAAAGAACTAAGAACATGCAATTGAGGCGAAAACAATTGTCCAGAATCCAAGCTCAGAGTAAAGTAAAAACAACTAAGCAAAGTGTTCAATACACTAAGTAGAACAAATCTAACTACGAACCTAAAGAGCCAGGCAAACCTACCTAGGTTTCACCTACGCGGATCGTCAGGTATATATATATATATATATATATATATATATATATATATATATATAATCTTGAGCGATTAGACTGTGAGTGGGTAGAATGGAGATCAACGTGTTTTAGTTCGTATATATATATATATATCTATATATATATATATATATATATATATATATATATATATATTGTTCCATGATCATTTTCTAACTTATTCAAAATGATCATCGTCCTCTCTAATCTTCTACATTTCTGTCCTGCAGTGACAAGTTGTCTCACACGTTTCACATACGATTTCATTTTCACTGCTATTTTGAATGTCATAGGTGATACTCCTCTCTCACGTGTCAAACGTCTTTTGGATTGAGTTGGATCTTTTCTAATTGATCTCTTTAGCTCTACGTTGAAATGATGATCCCTCTTCCTGTTGTGATCTACTGATGCAATTTTCGTCTCTACTGTTCCATCTTTTTTTAAACTTATTCACCATTCTCTTGATGGTTCTTGAATGGACTTTGAAAGTGGAATCCAGAGTATGAATATTGGTACCATTACAGAAGGCCTGAATAATCTTTTTCCTCTCACCATTTCTAAGAGTTTGGGAAGATATAGTGGGTCTGACTCAAAATGATTTTAACCTGTTCTCTTTCTAGCTGAATAACTCAAAGAGTTTTTCAATGATTCTTACGACAAATGGTGTCAAGATGGCTAAACGCCTTATCTGAAAATCTAGAAAAAAGTATCTCAATTAGTTTAGTGATTTTTTTAGATATTTTTTGTCGGATGGACAATTATGCTGTGACACGATTTGGACAATTTTGTTGCTACACTCGGATATATATACCCAAGATTTTAATGTACAGCCAGTTAGATCAGGGCTACAGGAATGTAGGACGCCCATGGCTAGGATACAAAGACAAGCTGAAAAGCAACTTGTCAGCAGTCAATATTCCACATAACACTCTTGAGCGCTTTGCCTTGGAGCGGGTAGAATGGAGATAAACGTGTTTTAGTGGACCCAGCAATTTTCAATCTGCTTGTATGAATCATGTTCAAGAAGCGAGGGCAAGATCTAAAAGGTCAGCCAATCTAACAGTGATCTCATTTCACAATCCCCACACTTGCTCTATATGTGGCCTCCTTTTAAATCACTAGCGGGTCTTAAATACCACTTAAGATTATCGCACAAATATATATATATATATATATATATATATATATATATATATATATATATATATATATATATTAGCTGTTATATGTTAGCTCTATCTCTGATATTGAGCGCTTTCTAATAAGTACCGCGTATATAATATATAAATAATTATACATATATATTTATTTATATTTATATACACACTTTTCACACACACACACACACACACACACACACACACACACACACACACACACACACATACATATATATTATTATTATTATTATTATTATTGTGGAATAAAGCAATATTACGTTAAGTCTTTGTTTCCTGAATTCTGTTGGATGTTGGGTCATGATTGCACACAGATAAACTGTGCAAACAATCACGAATCTCTGACTGCCATTATTTATTTTGTCAGTTCATTGCAAAATACTCTTAAGTATTAATTCTGTCAGTTCGTTCTGCCATCTTAATTATTCATTCTGCCATTTCGTCTGCATATTTCCGCAAACATACTTCCGTTCTACCGTGTCCATAAAGACACTCTATACAGATGTACCGCATTGATTAGATTCCATGTTTTTTTGTATTAGTCGATTTCATTTACTGTAATAATGCAAATGGTTAGTCTATAATATATTTGTACAAAAATATCTGACTGGTTTAGTGACAATGCAAAATGGACACACTGTGTGCAGACCAGACCCGTCAACTTAGAGTTGGATGTAAACTTCAGCCTTGTGGTTTTAGTTAAGTGTTTTTATTTTTATGTGACTAGGTATGAAATTATGCTAAACTGTTGGAAATTTAACTAATAAAATAATTTAATAAATATTTTCTGATAGGTACAATATGAGATAATTTGTTATGATAGAAAAATATCACCGTAGAATCGTTGACTTGCATTTGCTGGTTCGGTAAGCTATTAAATCCTCAAATACTTTTTTGGTTAATTTGCAGTGTAAGTACCCGCGCTCAGTTCGCATTAAAAAAATTCCAGAATACTTACATTTATAAGTAATTGTATATGCTTCATTCGAATCTGACGTTTTGGAGTTATCGACTGTGAAAGTTCGGATTCATTCGCGCCGTTGGCGGCAGCCATTACTCCCGTTCTTTGTATACATTCGCTGCGGAAAGTTAAACGCGGAAGACTACGAAAATATAAGTGCGGAACTGATCTTTCTTGTCTAAATTTGTCTCAGTTACTGCGCACGAGAACTATTTACATAGGCATGCTCATTTTGTGCAATGATACCTAAACCGATAGCTATTCTGCAGCGAATGTATGCAAACAACGCTTGTAATGGCTGCCCGCGAAGCGATTGAACCCGAATTTCTCTGTCGATAAATCCAAAACGGTGGGTTTTATCAAATTTATCAAGCTAAATTCGAATGGAGAATGTACAATTACACATAAATGTAAGTCATCTGGAAAGTGTTAATGCGAAACGTGCGCGGATGTTACACTGTAAATTGTCCTTTTTTTTTCTAAAAAATCCATAGATAATATAGTATGCAACTTACTTATTTTAACGTCTTAGTATATGGGAAATATGATAGTGTTAAAATATCTTCACAAACGTCCAGAAATATTAATGTTTTTCAGTTAAATGCGACGTCTTTTGAAACCGTTTTCCTTATCTAATTTGTCACATCATCGCAAAATAATCTTAAATATTCATTCTGATGGTTCGTTTTGCCATCTTAACAAAATACCCTTAAATATTAATTCCTTCATTATTTTGGATATCTTCGCAAACACCGTTTATTTATTTGCTCACTTCAATATGACATCATCGCAAAACACTCTTAAATATTCATTTTGTCAGTTCACTGGAACATCATTGCAAAACAACCGTAAATAAAAAAAAAATTATCAGTTCCCGGAACATTTTCGGAAATCCCATTAAATATCTATTTGGTCATTTCAATAGGCTGTCTTCAAGAAACATTTTTAAATATTCCTTTTGCCAGTACTGGGCGCGATGGATAAATTGTCTAAATTACGCAAATATGAAAATAACACTGACATCTCATTTTAACAGATATATTTACCAAAATTACACAAAAACATCTTGAAATACTAAAGAATACATTTATTCAACAAACTCACCAATGGCTTCAACCATGGCCTCCAGACGACTTTGATATCTCCTGCCACTCTTGTAGACGGTCTCCTTGTTTAACTCGTTGAATGGAGTCATAATCCTTGCCTTCAGTTCATCTTTGGTGTTACAAGGAGTTTTGTTGATCTTTCACTTAGCTGCGCTCCACACAAAAAAAAATAAAGGGGTTTGTAGTCTGGGCAGTTAGGCGGCCACATTTAAGGTGTGATATGATCGCAGAACGTGTCTCAATGCCATGAATTGGTTCTTCTGCTTGTTTGTCATGGTGCTTTGTCCTGTTACCAGACATAGATTCACCCAACATATACGTATTTTCATAATAAGGGGGGCATGATTTAAATTGAAATTCTGGTTGAACTTATTTCTATATATCATTAACACATTTGATAAATTGTTATGCATGATAGACTTTTTCTGTTCATTAGTACGTTTTCGTAAAAAAAAAACTGCCTTTTATTTCCCTAATATATTCTAAGGAACCTTTGGGTGCGATGGATAAATTATCATCTAAATTAATTAAAAATGAAAATAAGACTAACATCTCACTTTAACAGATATATTTACCAAAATGATACAAAGAGATTTTGAAATACTAATGAGGCCTCCAAGCAACTTCGGAATTTCCTGCAACTCTTATGGAGGGTCTCCTTACTTACGCTGGTGAATGCTCCCATCATCCTTGTCTTCAGTTGATCTTCAAAGAGTTTTGATAGTCTTTCGGTCAACTGCCCCCCACACATAATAATCAAGGGGGTTGCAGTCTGGGGAGTTAGGTGACCAGATGTAAAAGCTCATGTGGCCGCTGAAATTATCTGACAGCCATGATTGGCTTCTGGTTGTGTGACATGGTGCTGAATCCTGTTGACCCAGGGCTCACTATCTCTGTTGAGTATGAGTCCCCGTGCGAAGATCAATGGA
The DNA here is from genome assembly GCA_903632075.3 of Acanthosepion pharaonis. Lineage (NCBI taxonomy): Eukaryota > Metazoa > Mollusca > Cephalopoda > Sepiida > Sepiidae > Acanthosepion > Acanthosepion pharaonis. The sequence goes on from CAHIKZ030000602.1 coordinate 1,028,871, forward strand.
GGCATAACGTCACACATCATCATCTTGCGGCCTCAGCTGAGATTGAACTCACTAATACTTTGATTGGTGTAGTTCATAATCTTGTCAAATAGTTGAATTCTTGATGCTTCGCTAGGGCTATCAAGGGTGTTTTTATCGTGACACCATCACTAAATGGATTGCAAACCAAGGCTTAGAGAGACTCCATTCACCCTCATCTAAGAGCAGGTTTGAATTCAGAGTTTTCCTTCTCCTAGACCAACTGCCATCCAAGGCTATAGAACCCAGTCTGTCCTACTATTTATCTATAGCTGGAGGGAGAAGAAGAAGAGGATTCATACCTTTCCCAAGGGTATTAGCACGTAAGTGAATGTAATGGATTCGACTGGAATTCGAACTCGGCTCTCCGATTCCTCAATCTGAGCTGCCCGGTCTGTCCTGCTATTCATCCATTGCTGGGTGGGAGAAGAAGAAGAGGATTCATACCTTTCCCTTTCCTTAAGTGAATGTAATGGATTCGACTGGAATTGAAAGGGTATTAGCATGTAAGTGAATGTAATGGATTCGACTGGAATTCGAACTCGGCTCTCCGATTCCTCAATCCAAGCCGCTATCCATTAGACTCATTCAACACTTTCTGAATCATCTTCACTGTCTCCAGATTGACACCTAATCACTTTGAATTCTTTGTATTTGAGCTTCCGGTGTCAATGCCAAGCACTACAGCATGACGTTTCCTAATTTCTAATTGTGTCATGGTGCTTTTCTCCCAGACAGCGCCCAACTGACCTTACTATACTGTGCAGTCAACAAATTCAAAAACAAAATGTGTGAAATTAAAATATAAAATGGTCACATAACACGCTGTATAATTAGACATCTTTATGAAACAAGTTTAAATATTACGGTTACGACGAGCATCTTTGTAAAATACCTAAAGAATTCATTTTGTGAGTCCAATATGGCATCTTCGCAAAACATTTTTATTCATTTTATCCATTCATTGGGATATATATATATATATGTATATCTTCATTTTGTCAGTACTCATCTTTGTACACTTGAGACATCTTAAATCAAGTTAAGAAGCGGTGACTTCAGTTTCATTACAATTTGATCCAGAAATAAAATGCATTTAGCGCGGGATTTTCGTCTTCCTAACTTTTTGATGTGGGAACGGGGATTTTAATTCGCTTCCGAAAATGCTATATGACATTTTGGACAATCTATTAAGTATGTAAGAAATGATGAAAAACAATGAATGAGTCCTTGCCGAAAGACATTGCCTAAAAGAAAGGAAGTAATTTCAAGCTAAGAAAGAGATATGAAAAGGAAGATAAACGAGGGATCCAAAATTACAATTCAAATCGGGAGGAAATTATTTTGAGCGCCATTTTGATCGCCATTTCTTTTTCGTTACTTAATTTCTTTCTCTCTATTTTTTATTTCCTTTTTTATGGTCTCTTTCTTTTTCATAGTTCTTTTTTTTTCATTTTTTTATTATTTCCACTATTCATTCTGAATACATTTCTTTCTATCACTTTCATTTTTACTTTTTTCTTTCCTTTCAATCAGAAATCTTGGTCCTTTCTTTCTTCTTTTTCATTCGCTTTATTTTGTTATATTTTCATGTCTTCTCCCCTCGTTTCATCTTTAGTCAAACGTTTTTTTTTTTTTCGTTTTCTGTCCTTCTTCCTTCCTTTCATTTTGTCTTTCTTCGTTCCATCCTTTTATTCTTCCTTTCTTTTTTCTTTCTTTCTTTCTTTCTTTCTTTCTTTCTTTTTCTTCCTTTCTTTTTTCCTTTCTTTCTTTTTTCTTCCTTTCTGTTTTCTTTCTTTCTTTTTCTTTCTTTCTTTCTTTTTCCTTTCTATCTTTTTTTCTTTTTTCTTTCTTTCCTTTTTCTTTTACTTCCTTTCTTTCTTTTTTCTTTCTTTCTTTCTTTTTCCTTTCTTTTTTCTCTCTTTCTTTCTTTTTCTTCCTTTTTTCTTTTCTTTTTTCTTTCTTTCTTTTTCCTTTCTTTCTTTTTTCTTCTTTAGTTTTTCGTTTCTTTCTTTTTTCTTCCTTTCTTTTTTCCTTTTTTTTCTTCCTTACTTTTTCCTTTCTTTCTTTTTTCTTCCCTTCTTTTTCTTCCTTTCTTTCTTTTTTCTACTTTTCTGTCTTTCTTTTTTCCAGTTTTCTTTTTTTTTCTTCCTTTCTCTCTTTTTTCTACCTTCTTTTCTTTCTTTTTTTCTTTCTTTTCTTTTTTTTATTCCTTTCTTTCTTTCTTTCTTTTTTATTCCTATCTTTAAGTGTCTTCATGTGCTTTTCGTCATACATATTCAGTTCAGTCCATGATCCTTAGCATCCTTCTGATAGAGCGTGTGAGCAATGACAAGATCTTAAAGAGATTGCACACAAAGAGGAGGCTTATACTTAATATCAGGAAGAGGCAGCTGAACTTTCTGGGACACATAATGAGGAGAATCTGATACTCACGGGTCGAATAGAGGGAAAAAGAGTCAAGGGAAAACAATGCATGACATAACTGGCGGGCTTAAGTAAGTGGATGACAGAACGTGACCTGGGGCAGGAAGCAGAGAGAAGGAACCTGTTGAGAGCTGGAAGGGATAGAGGGAGGTGGAGAGCCATGATCGCCTACGTCCTGAAAGGACATGACACATTAAAACAAGAAAGAAAAGATATTCAATTCTTTTATATCTGTGTGCATCAATTCCTTTTTACATAAGTCTTATTTTTACTTACCTTTGTTACTATCTTGAAAAGAGAGGCAAAGACCTGTCCATTCCACTTTGTTTACCAACATACATTTTGAATTCTTTCATATTTGTGTCCATCAATTATTTCTGTCTTTCCCAAACAAATGCAGAAAGACATGAACCTATGTTTCATAGACTACGCAAAGTCCTTCGACAAAGTACGCCATAAGGATCTGTTTGAATTGCTCAGCAACCTTGTTATATTCAGGAAAGATATTAGGATAATCAAGAACCAACACTGGCTGCAAACAGCATGCATGTGCATAGAGAACGAGTTCAGCGAATATACTAAAAATAGAAAGTGACATAAGGCAAGGTTGTGTCTTCTCACCGGACTATTTCAACACATACATCGAGACAATTCTGAGAGAATTGGAAATCTTACCAACATAAGACACGCAAATGACAGAGCACTGATAGCAGACACGGAAAAGAAATTACAAAAACTCCTACAGAAATTTGCGAAGGAGAGCGAGAAGAAAGGACTAAGCGTAAACTACAAGAAGACAAGAATACATGGTCACCAGTAAAAGGATGTGCCCGAAATATGATTTGCAGGTCGGGGATACTAGAATCAAGTAGACGTGGAAGTTTAAATATCCGGGAAGCGTTTAGGACGGTAAGTGCGTCACTGAGATCCGTAGTGGAGGATTCCTTTGGTAACAAAGAAAAGAGTACTGAGTTGTTACATGACATTTGTCCTCCTTTACGTCAGCGAATGTTGGACGGTTTCCTCAAAGATGAAGAAGAGACTCGAGGCGACGGATATGTTGTTCTACAGAAGGATGCTGGGGATATCATGTAACAAGCGCATGAGCTACTATGAGGTCTTGTAGAGGAAGCAATCAAGGAGGAAGCTTATACTTAACACCATGAAGAGGCAGCTGAAATTTCTGGGACATGTAATGAGAAAGGAGGGCCTGGAGAATATGATACTCACAGGTCAAATAGAAGGAAAGTGAGACAAGAGAAAGCAATGCATTACATAGCTAGTAGGCTTAAGCAAGTGGATGAGAGAACGTGGTCTGTAGAAGGTGGCAGAGGGACGGAACTTATTGAGAGCTATATGGGATAGGAGGGAGTGGAGAGTCATGATCACCTACGTCCTGAAAGAACAAAGGCACATAAAAAGAAAGAATGAGTCTATCGTATATCTTTATATCTCTCTTTTTTTATTATTACAACATTTCAGTTATTTTATGAGTTTATCATACATATTTCTTTCTTTTTTTCATTCTTTCTTTCCTTTTTTGTTTATTTTTAGGCTTTTTTCTTTCTTTCTTTCTTTCTTTCCTTCTTTCTTTCTTTCTTTCTTATTCTTTACTTTTCTTTCTTTCTGCCTTTCTTTCTTTTTTCTTTCGCTTTCCTTTCTTTCTTCTGTCTTTCTTTTTTATTTCTTTTTTCTTCCTTTCTTGCTTTCTTTCTTTTTCGTTTTTCTTTCTTTTTTCTTTCGCTTTTCTTTATTTCTTCTGTCTTTCTTTTTATCTCTTTTTTCTTCCCTTCTTGCTTTTTTCTTTTTCGTTTTTCTTTTTTCTTTCACTTTTCTTTATTTCTTCCTTTCTTTCTTTTTCCTTTCTTTCTTTCTTTCTTTCTTTTCTTCCTTCTTTCTTAGCCTCTCTCGCTTTTCTTTCTTTTTTTTCTTTCTTACTTTTTCTTTCCCTATTTATTTTTCTTTCTTTTCTTTTTCTTTCTTTCTTTCTTTCTTTCTTTCTTTCTTTCTTAATCTTTAGTTTTCCTTCTTTCTTTTTTCTTTCGCTTTTCTTTCTTTCTTCTGTATTTCTTTTTATTTCTTTTTTTCCCTTCTTGCTTTCTTTCTTTTTCGTTTTTCTTTCTTTTTTCTTTCACTTTTCTTTATTTATTCCTTTCTTTCTTTTTACTTTCTTTTTCCTTTCTTTCTTTCTTCTCCACTTTCGATTTTCTTTTCTTCTTTCTTTCTTTTTTCTTTCTTTCCTTATTTTTCTTTCTTTTTTCTTTCTTTCTTTCTTTTGACTGCTCATATGTTTTACGCGTCTTTTTTTCTTCTCTTTCTGCTTCATTAATTTTCTTTATTCCAGGTTTTTCTTTTTTCTGTCTATCCCCTTTTTTTATTTTTCTTTCTTCCTTTAAATGTTTCTTTCCTTTCCTTTCCCCATACACTTTCTCGCTGTTCAAATTCGATTACCATTTCATTAGAACCCTTATGTCCGTGTGCACCGGATGACCCTTGAAATGCACCAGACACGGAAATACGAAATGGAATTTATTTTATTTCGGTTTATGCCTTCAACGGTTTCGACGCAATGACGTTTTATATTTGAAGAAATCACTTTTCTTGTGATTCGCCTTCTTTTTTTTCTCAAATCAAAACTCGTCATTGATCGATCTTCCTTCTGTGATCAGTTCAAGGCCACTTGAAACAGAATAGGCATAAAGAAATGCCTTATAGATCTCTGGAGTCACCGGAAGTTCATCATATTGAATAAGAAAAAAAATTCCTTAGTTATTAATTCCGAAGTAACGTGAAAAGGATATTGGTTCAAGATTCCACGTAATAATTTCCAATTTCGTTCAGCTATTCTGTAAAAGGACACTCTCAAAGAATCTACAAATAGGTACGGGGTATAAATTAGTATCGCAACTAAGTTGAAATAGTACGCAGAACGTGATGGCTAACAAGCCCGTCGTATTAAACCAGAACGCTCAAAAAATGGTGTTTAAATTTCAAAAAATCTTAACGATGTATAAACATAGATTTATTTTGTAAAAGCAGTGGTACGTTTAAGAATTAAAAAAAAAAAAAAGTGGCCATCTTTTTAGACTATTTACATTGTTCGGACTGTTGTCCTCGCTTTCATTGTCATATTCAGATTTCGGCCGTTGTAAGGTACGGCCTTCTTCTGGTGAAGAGATGCGTTGGAATTTCTAACCTTTTATTTCGTCCACCGGAGTAGATTGTTCTAATTTCGCGTTACATACTTTTTTCTGGATACTTCAGTTTCAATAGTCCTGGGAAAGACAATAAACAACGTCCGCGTCCTGGGTAAGACGATAAACTACGTTCGCGTCCTGGGTAAGACGATAAACAATGTCCGCGTCCTGGGTAAGATTGTAGACTACGTTCGCGTCCTGGGTAAGACGATAGACTACGTTCGCGTCCTGGGTAAGACAATAAACTACGTTCGCGTCCTGGGTAAAACGATGGGTAAAAATAAACAATGTTCGCGTCCTGGGTAAGACAATAAACAATGTCCCCGTCCAGGGTAAGACGGTAGACTACGTTCGCGTCCTGGGTAAGACGGTAAACTACGTCCGCGTCCTGGGTAAGACGGTAGACTACGTTCGCGTCCTGGGTAAGACGATAAACTACATCCGAGAACAAGACCTCTGATCAGGAGGTTTTAAGGAGCGTGGAACCACATCTTAATTGCTGATGTACCCTGGTCTACCCTGATACAGGGTGGTAGACCTGTTAGGATCCCAGCAATGGGCAAATAGTTAACCCCGCACTAAGAAAGTGTAAAAAAAAAATAGGTTTTAATACCAGCAATGCATGTTTGGAAAAAATTGTCATCAACTATATATTTTGGAAAAAAAATAGCATCAATATATTTTTGAAGGAAAAAAATATTAACATCAAGAAATTTTTGAAAAAAAATATGACCAGCAGTAAAAAATTTTGTCGTTATTAAATGCTTATTATATACTGTACCTATGAACACTAATGGTTATGTACCAATTCTTATAAATATTTTGGTCACTATTATAGTGTGGGGGGTAATTTTCTGTCTAAGTAGTCCACCACTAGCAGTGGCTTACCTACTTCACGCTGCTGGCGAGTATTGTATTTTGTTGATGTTATAAAGATTAGCATTTCATTTCCAATTTCCGATTTTTATTTATTCTTCATTCAGTAATCCTCTCTAGGTTACAACAATAACCCACTGAGGCTGATATGCCGTAAAACAAGCCAAACCAAATCAAATCAATATCAGTTATTCCCCTTTAGTAACTGAACTCTCCACAGCAGAGGTGAACAAAAATTAATTTCGATAGTTGAATTTTTCACATATGCTGGGGCGTATGTGTGAGCAGGGATTTGTAAGCAAAACTGTAATGAAAATAAAACTTGTATCTGAAACCAGAAGGAGTTAGTTCAGATTTCCGATACACATAATGTGGAAGGTTTGGAGAATTTAACAGCCACGGGATATATATATATATATATATATATATATATATATATATATATATATATATATATATCGAATGATAGAGGGAAAGATTCAAAGGCAAAGGGAATTATTTAACGATGACAGAACATGACTTGGGAGATATAGAGAAAGAGACAAAATTTTTTACGAAAGATAGGAAGTTCTGAACAAAATTGGAATACCGAAAGACGCCCTGCAACATCCAAACAAATTATTAAATTGCAAACTTTCGTTTGAAACAAGGAAAAGAGTGATCAACTTTTATGTAATGTCAATCGATCTGTCTTGGAGTGAACGCTGGGCAATCTCATCACAGATGATTTGGTTTGGTTTATTTTGTTTTACGGCATATCAACCTCAATGGGTTATTTAATGACGACAACATTTTTAGGATAGATTCGTATGAATAGAATATGTATTCTTTGGTTTAGATTGGTTTGGTTTATTTTGTTTTACGGCATATCAACCTCAGTGGGTTATTTAATGCCGACAACATTTTTAGGATAGATTCGTATGAATAGAATATGTATTCTTTGGTTTAGATTGGTTTGGTTTATTTTGTTTTACGGCATATCAACCTCAATGGGTTATTTAATGCCGACAACATTTTTAGGATAGATTCGTATGAATAGAATATGTATTCTTTGATTTAGATTGGTTTGGTTTATTTTGTTTTACGGCATATCAACCTCAATGGGTTATTTAATGCCGACAACATTTTTAGGATAGATTCGTATGAATAGAATATGTATTCTTTGGTTTAGATTGGTTTAGTTAATTTTGTTTTACGGCATATCAACCTCAATGGGTTATTTAATGCCGAAAACATTTTTAGGATGATTCGTATGAATAGAATATGTATTCTTTGGTTTAGATCGGTTTGGTTTATTTTGTTTTACGGCATATCAACCTCAATGGGTTATTTAATGCCGACAACATTTTTAGGATAGATTCGTATGAATAGAATATGTATTCTTTGGTTTCGATTGGTTTGGTTTATTTTGTTTTACGGCATATCAACCTCAGTGGGTTATTTAATGCTGACAACATTTTTTATTGTTGGCAATATTTTGTTTTGTCAAACTTCTGTTTCTGGTAATATTTTCCCTTCAAAATTGGTTTGATTGTACTGCTGGTAATAATTTTTTTTCAAAAAAGGATTGCTGGTAATAGTTAACTATTTTGAAGTCAATGAAAGCAGCGGTTTGATGGAAATGGCTTCGGAAAACGGAAAGTACACTAGCTAATAAGTCGATGGACTGGCAAGTTAAAGGAGATAAACGCTACTTAGAGTAACAAACGATAGGGAGGACTATGAACGCCCACGTCCTGAAGGAACTTAGCACATCAAAGACATTGCCACTGACAATGTTGTGTTGTTATCGATTCCCGGTGTGCACGCGGTACCGTCGATAGTTGAATAATTCGTGGTCAGAACGCTAAGCTATTTCTCTATCCAACAGCGAAAACAAGCGTATTAATAAGAAAAAGCAAAAGGAGCAGACAAACGCGTATTTGAAGCCGCCATTTTTAATATGATTTTGCGCCTTTATATTTGACGCCATCAATTAGGATTTAATATATTCTGGAACATCCGATTAGTATTTTTGGTTTAGCTTTGATCAATATTACTGACGTTCCTTTCTCGTAATAAAGACGTAATACTGTCAAGTCAGCATTTAATATTTGGTATGAGGAAACGTTATTCATGTGTTAGCTAGCACAAAAATGCGTTAAGCAATAATTATCCACCATTCATACAAAAAATAATACATATATATATATATATATATATATATATATATATATATATATATATATATATAGGCAACCAGACGTCCAGCCGCACTGATGAGCTCTGATACAGCGAAACAGTCTGTCTGTGGATGACAATATATATGCTCCTGAAAAATTCATTTCGGTTGATCTCTCTTGGGAGGAAGTGTGGGTTTCTAAACAGTGACTATTACGGCTAATAATGCAAGAATCTTCAGTAAATCGAATCGAGTTCTCTCAGTCACTGTCTGTTCATCTAGAAATAAATACGCTTAAATTCACTTTCATCCCTGCCATGCGCAGACGGCTTAGAGGTAGAATCCCCGATGGATGTCAATTCAGTCTGGTTTCGATCCTAGCTAGAGGCAACCGGACGTCTAGCCACATTGATGAGCTGTGAAACAGCGAAACAGTGTGCCATTTGATGACTATATCTATATATATATATATATATATATATATATATATATATACGCTCTATCTCTGATATTGAGCACTTTAGCCCATAAATATACCACATAAGTCTATATTTATGCATATATATATATATATATATATATAAAGTGATCTCTGATATTAAGCACAAACATAAATTGCGACAGTCTGTTTCATGCTAGATACATTAATAATTTTCAGGCCAAGAGTCTTTTATTTTTCTCGGCTATTTATATATACGATTGCCTGATGATTGCATCTAGCATGAAACAGACTGTCGGCTCTAAGTGTTGTGTATATTCACTTTATATTTACTCACGATCTACCTCTGATATTGAGCACTTTATCCCATAAATATAGCACATCTTAAGACTATATTTCTTCATATATATATATATATATATATATATATATATATATATAGATAGATAGATAGATAGATAGATAGATAGATAGATATAGCGTACTTGGGCAGCAGAACTGGGGCAGGAATTGGCTGGTCAACTTTAATGCCTCAAAAACAAAACTGCTCTCTATTAATCACCACAGATATCCTTCCCTGCCCTCCATTAGAATGTCTGACGCTCAACTTCTCGAGAGCACCTCTCTGCGGCTGTTCGGTATCACGTTGACTGCTGACCTGAGATGGAACAAATACATTGAGTCAATTGCTTCGTCCACCGCAAGGAAAGTTGGCTCCCTGTGCTGCGCCAGGAAATTTTTCTCCCCATAATCGATCCTCCAGATCTACAAATCAACAATTCGCCCTTGCATGGAGTATTGTTGCCATATATGGACTGGAGCCCCTTCTGTTTGCCTCGGGGTTCTTGATAAGATCCAGAGGCGGATATGCGATGTCATTGGCCCTGTTCTGGCATCTCGTCTACAGTCACTCTCTCACAGACGCGCCATCGCCTCTCTCTGTCTTTTTAACAAATACTTTCATGGTAATTGCTCCGAGGAGCTGCATTCGCTGGTTCCCAGACTTCATGAATTCAAGCGCCCTACGAGGATGGCAAACCGCTCTCACCCTTTCACTGTCGAAACTCCTAAATTTATCTCTTAAACTCCAATAGCTTCATGTCTTCTCGCCTGTGGAACTCCCTTCCCTGTTCCAGTTTACCTGAGAGCTATAATCTCCAACTATTCAAATGTAATATCAATCGACATCTCCAGTTGCCTTGATCTATCCACTATCCTTCTCCTCATTCTTTCCTCTATCACTCCTGTCTGATCTTGCTCCAAATCTTCTGTAACCCCTTGTGTCTTCAGTGGCTTCCCGCCTGGCTTTGGGTGAAACGCTTAAAAAAAAAGATCATTATTTAAACATAGTAAATACAGCAGACAATGAATGTCTATTATGTCTGATCATGAGCCGTTTTAATATTCGAATGTTTGCTTTAATTTCGGTTGAAAATAAAGGCAAAAATTGTCCAAAAAGTGGAATTTTTCCCTAAGTTGATCCTAAGCTTTTGGCTGACATGAACCTTCCTCCGAGTCGTTATATGGAAATTTAAACAAAGATATTCACCATTAAGTATGATATTCTGTTATGTTGACATCGAAGATTGCTATACAATGATAACTGTTGTTGAATAGTAGATACAGGTCGTAAGTTAAGATGCTGTTCTATGATGTCATAGCACATGAGGGACCAAAATATTACAACAGAACCATACGACTAGATGCAATGTAATGTGTTGTGACTACAGTATTTACATTAGTCGGACTATTGTCCTCATCTTTGTCGCCATATTTCTCCAGGCCGTTGAACAACCTTCTTCAGGTGGTTGGAATTTTCTGAACCCTTTATTTCGATCGCTGGTGGAGACTGTTCTAATTCCACGTGCCATGTTTGATGGATGTCAGTTATCAGTTATCTGCTAATTTTTTTCTGAAAGTTCTCCACTGCCTTAATAGGAATTGAAAAACCATCTTTGGGTCTGTCACTGGATCTAAAACGCCATGTGTTCTCGTGCCATGTGGGTATGAACTTCTGAGTATTATAAACAAATGTTTTTCAGCATCATTTTTTAATTGTGCTCATATTGCAATTTTTGCTGTTATCATTGCATGTCTTTACCAGAGTTCATATTGCAACTTTGTTATCATTGCTTTTCTCTGGCCTTTTTATTACTGGGTCCCATATTGTATTTATTTCTAACTTGGTCTCAGGAGATTTTTTTGCTGATTCCTTAAGTTTACGAATTTTCCAATGGTGTTCCCTGTCTATGAAACATGATCTTTCTCTCTCCATATGTGATCAGCCACGCCTGATTTTTCTCTTATGTTTCTTTCTGGTGTTCTTGAAGCCTTACCTTGAGGGGGCGGCCTGTCTCTCCTTTATATTCCTTTCCGCAGCTGCATGGGATAGCGTACACACAGTCTTTTAGTCATGTTCCTCTCTAAATGGGGGTCTCCTCGAGAGAGATAATCCTGATGTTATTCAAAGATCTTTTGTATAATAACCCCTTCAATAAGGACTGTTTTCTGAGTGTTGTTGTCCTCATCCTTCTCCTCATTCTTCCTCCTCCTCTTCAATCCCGCCTATCCCAGTTTCCAAATGCCATGTACCCAGGGTAGTTGTTGCGTTGTAGGGTATTTTTTTATTTGACCAATTCCTTATCTAACGTCTCTGGATTTGGGTTTTGCTCGATGTTAAAAAAAAATTATTTAAACATTGGAGGTAACTGTCCCGGTGAATGTTGGTTTACGGTATACGGATGTCTTGAACCCAATTCTCCATTGTGAACTGTATCGAAGGTCTTATTGAGTTCACATGGTCCAGAAGAACCTGGACTTCTTCCTGATGTGGCCAGAATGAAAGTGTCATTAACGTACCCAACCATATAGTTGGCTTTAGCGATATAGAATCTAATGCCATTTCTTCAAAATAAATATATTCGCCATTGCTGGTGAAAATGGCGAGCCCATTGCTAAGCCCTCATTGTCAATATATGTTGATCCCATTCCGAAGTGTGTTGTTTGTGTACAGATCTCCATCAGATTATCTATTGGAATACTGGTCCGCTCTTAAAGGAAGAGTCAGATTTTTAATCTATCTCTGACTATGGAGTGCCTTTAAACCTTGGTGAAAGTCCAAGCTCACCATCTGGTTGGATAGAATGGGAGCATCTTTGATTATTTCTGTGGGCGGAGTTTCGGACATATGAAGGATATTTCCGATCAATGGGTCAATTATATCTACAATGATAACTGTGGCAACTAACAATCGGCCTGAGTGGAATACCGTAGAATCTTACCGTATATAGGTAACTTGCTGTAACGCTGCGATAACTGCCTATACGTCTTGGGTGAAGTGATCCTTGTTCTTGATTAGGATCTGTGACAGTTTGCGTTCCGTTTTCATAGTAGGACTTTTTCTTCAAAATACCATTGCTAATGAGGTCTTCCAGAACTTGTATAGTCCGGTTTGTCCATCAGATCGCATTACCTTTGTCAGCCGGTAGTATGATGATGTTCTCATTCCTCTGTAGTGATTCAATCGCCAGTCTCTCAGTTTTGTTATGTTAGACCTGGGCAGCTTGGCTCTCTCCAAGGCCTGTCTCACTTTCCATCTCATTTCATCCGCCTGAGCCTGAGGGATGTTCAAGGCACCTCCTCTACTCTGGCAATGATGTCCAAGCATGGCACCCGCCTGATGGTTGTGGTATGAAGTTGAGTTATTCAATACTGACTTTTCAGGCACTCAGCTGATATTGGCTGATGTTGACTACTTTTTCACTGGTGGGTGATGGACCTTGTGCGTCACCTTCTGATCTTTCAATCTATTTAATTTTTCTGGCGAGCCTTTATTACTTCAAATTATGAAGGATTTATCCAGGTCATTTTGGATCCTTCTCTGGTCTTCTTCATTGTTAATTCTGTTGAAGGATCGAGGGTCTGGGAGATACGAGATACTGATACTGACATCCATCATGGAGTACAAATTCGGACAAGATCGAAAATGCTTTTCAGACCCGGAAAACTCCAACCACCTGAAGGAAGTCTTGGTGCCAACCTGAAGGGATGAGTGACAGGTTCCATCGGTGTAGGAATAGTCCGATGGTTCGATACTGTGCCAACTCATCTCAATTTGTTCCATATTTTGGTATATCGGGTCCGTACCCGATCCTTCAAAGTTTGGAGACAAATTTTGAGATGACCAAAAACTGGCACGAATATCGAACCATCGGACTATTGTCCTCATCTTTGTCGCCATATTTGTCACAACGTTTCGGCCGTTGTACGCCCCTTCTTCAGGTGGTTGGATAGTCCGACTAATGTAAATACTGTACATAATACCTCATCTCAGAAATATAGAAACATCGAGTACATGCTCGTATCTCCCAGACGCTCGAGGATCTCTTCAACAGAATTACCAATGAAGAAGACCAGAGGATCCAAAATGACCTGGATAAATCCTTCAGACATGAATTTGAAGTAGTCAAGGCTCGCCAAGTGCAAAAATTAAATAGATTGAAAGATCAGAAGGTGACGCACAAGGTCCATCACCCACCAGTGAAAGCAGTAGTCAACATCAGCCAATATCAGCTGAGTGCCTCTGAGGAGTCAGTATTGAATAAGGGTCTCAACTTCACACAACCATCAGGCGGGTGCCATACTTGGACATCATTGCCAGAGTAGAGGAGGTGGCCTTGAACATCCCTCAGGCTCAGGCGGATGAAATGAGATGGGAAAGTGAGACAGGCCTTGGAGAGAGCCAAGCTGCCCAGGTCTAACATAACAAAACTGGAGAGACTGGCGATTGAATCACTACAGAGGAATGAGAACATCATCATACTACCGGCTGACAAAGGTAATGCGACTGTAGTGATGGACAAACCGGACTATACAAGAAAACTGGAAGACCTCATTAGCAATGGTAGCTACAGCATAGTGAAGAAAGATCCTACTATGAAAACGGAACGCAAACTGTCACAGATCCTAATCAAGAACAAGGATCACTTCGCACCCAAGACGTATAGGCAGTTATCGCAGCGTTACAGCAAGTTACCTCACATATACGGTCTCCTAAGATTCACAAAGACGGTATTCCACTCAGGCCGATTGTTGTTGCCAAGGCTCTGTGTGCCACCCTCTGAGTCGCTTCCTTGTAGATATAATTGACCCATTGATCGGAAAGTCTCCTTCATATGTCCGAAACTCCGCCCACTTCGTGGAAATAATCAAAGATGCTCCCATTCTATCCAACCAGATGGTGAGCTTGGACGTGGTGAGTCTGTTCACCAAGGTACCCACGGAGGAGGCACTCTCAGTAGTCAGAGATAGATTAACCTCTGACTCTTCCCTAGAGGAGCGGACCAGTATTCCAATAGATAATCTGATGGAGATGTTGACTTTCTGTACACAAACAACACACTTCGGAATGGGATCTCACATATATCGACAGATGAGGGCTTAGCAATGGGCTCGCCATTATCACCATCAATGGCGAATATATACATGGAATACTTTGAAGAAATGGCATTAGAGTCTATATCGCTAAAGCCAACTATATGGTTACGGTACGTAGATGACACTTTCATACTCTGGCCACATCAGGAAGAAGTCCAGGTTCTTCTGGACCATGAACTCAATAAGACCTTCGATACAGTTCACAATGGAGAAAGAGAGTAACAACTCACTCCCATTCCTGGATGTACTAATATCTCGAACAGAGAATGGGTTCAAGACATCCGTATACCGTAAACCAACATTCACCGGACAGTACCTCAATTTCAACTCCCACCATCCATACAGCGTAAAGAAGGGATCGTCCGATGCTTACAACATCGAGCAAAAGTCATAAGTGGCGATCCAGAGACGTTAGATATGAATTGGTCAGTATAAGTAGTACCCTACAACGCAACAACTACCCTGGGTACATGGCAGCCCCCAAAAACTGGGATAGGCGGGTACAAGGAGGAGGAGGAGGAGGAGGAGGACAACAACACTCAGAAAACAGTCTGCCTGCCTTATGTGAAGGGGTTATCAGAGAAAATACAAAAGATCTGCGGTCCATATAACATCAGGACAACCTTCAAAAGCGTGACAACACTTGCAGGTATCTCTCACGAGTGAGACCCCCCATAGAGAGGAACATGACTAAAAGACTGTGTGTACGCTATCCCATGCAGCTGCGGAAAGGAATATAAAGGAGAGACAGGCCGCCCCCTCAAGGTAAGGCTTCAAGAACACCAAAAGCTGTAACGCGAGGGGAAGTAGAAAAAATCAGGCGTGGCTGACCACATATGGAGAGAGAAAGGAGATCACCGCCCGCTGTGGGATCATGTTGAGATCATAGACAGGGAACACCATTGGAAAATTCTGTAAACTTAAGGAATCAGCACATATGCTAGGCCACAAAAATCTCCTGAGCCGACCAAGCATAGAAATAAATACAATATGGGAACCAGTAATAAGGAGTGCCAGAGAAAAGCAATGATAACAAAGTTGCAATATGAACTCTGGTAAAGACATGCAATGATAACAGCAAAATTGCAATATGAGCACTGGTAAAATGATGCTGAAAACATTAGGTTTATAATACTCAGAAGTTCATACCCAGATGTCCCTCAAGGACACATGGCACAGTGGATAAAGGCGTTGGTTAGATCCAGTGACAGACCCAAAGAAGGTGAGTTCAATTCCTGGTTAAGGCAGTGGAGAACTTTCAGAGGGAAAATTAGCAGGAGATAACTGATAACTGACATCCATCAAACATGGCACGGAATTAGAACAGTCTACCCCAGCGATCGAAATAAAGGGTTCAGTTCGAAATTCCAACCACCTGAAGAAAGCCGGGGCGTACAATGGCCGAAACGTTGTGACAAATATGGCGACAAAGATGAGGACAATAGTCCGACTAATGTAAATACTGTACATAATACCTCATCTCAGAAATATAGACAAAGTGTTGTGACTAGTTTGAAATGTAATTTTGTTGAGTGTGGTTGCTTCATTTTAATGTAGACTGCCTCCACTATCTAAAGGTTCTTTTTACTGTATGAGTATTATTGTGTTATCAACTAATATTTGTCTAATATTATGTAGATGGCTATGTTTTTCTAAGAAATGTTTCGAACATTAGAACGGCTCATGATCCGACATAATATTTAGTAATAATAATAATAATAATAATTGTTGTGGTAGGATCCATCTAATTTGCATCGTGGAGTACCGACCATATAAATATGGTTGGTACCGGGAAAAGAGGGAGGAATCAAGAGATTCAACCAGAGACTCTGCCCGACTGCGACTCAGTCAACACATTCTCCAGGAACGGGTTACCAGGAATATACAAAAGACTATATGTAAATATTTTGTACACTTTCTTGTTTCAATACATTTTGTTCTAAGTACATTTTGTGTTGCATTATTATTCCATGCATTAGTTAAGTTTCAACAATAATATATATATATATATATATATATATATATATATATATTGATTTGAAGAGGTTATTTATCTTACCTCCCCGCGAGGCAGGATGTGGCACAAGGCCGTTTTTTAATGCGGGGAAAAACCGAGCCCATACGCTCAGGCAAAAATTTCCTGTAGACCCCGAATACACGGGGTCGGGTAGGTGTCTACCACCCCATACGAGGCTTTGCCATTCGGCATAGCCTCGTCTGGGTTCCTCTCTGCCCGAAGGGAGACAGTTGGACGAATCTCCAACGAATTGCCGAAGCAAGCCCCAAGATATTGATTGGAAGAGACACAATTTAGTGTTCCTATATTGAACCTAGGCACCTTTGGCAAAATTTATTATATCTAAATTGGTTGGAGAATGTATGAAATATGGAGGAAAATTTGAGCACATCTAAAAAAATAAATTCCCGTTTAAAATATAGGTAAATTTAAGAAACGTTATAAACTGTTAAATGTAGCCGTCTCTTCTACTCCAATAGCTTCATATCTCGCACTACTCGCCTGTGGAAACCCCTTACCTTTTCCTGTTTCACTGATAGCTATGATCTCCAACTATTGAAATGTAATGTCAATAGACATCTCCAATTGCCTTGATCTATCCACTATCCTTCTCTTCATCCTTTCCTCTATAACTCTTATCTGTTCTCGCTCCAAATCCTCTGTAACCCCTTGCGTGCTAGTGGCTTCCAGCCTTGCTTGGGGTGAAATGCTTATAAAAAATACTCCAACGTGGATGTAACACAAGAAAATATAGATACGAACCTCTAAATAACTGTAGTGACCGCAGAAATTTCTCCTTTTGCTGTACTCAAGGATCGCTAATGTAATTTAGTACAGTCAGCTTCTAACTCTCGCAAATAATGTTTGGACCAAGCCATATGCAAAATAGAGAAGGAATCAGGGGAAAATTGTGAGGAGCATGCTTCATTCTCTAAGTATTGTCTTATCGCAAATTAATGTGTTGATTGTGAAACATGAGTACGATTATGTTGATTTAATCTGATAAATATTGGTACGTGCTGGCCTAGCCTCGTTTCCAACCTTAGACAATTTCGTCCTAGAAATTCAGCTTCACACTGCCATTTAAATTCTTAAATTAACGAACTTTTACTTATATAAGGCAAACGGTCCTTAATGAAGGAAGGAAACACAGGACGAATCCCCAAAACAACAGGCAACTTGGTTGAAAAGAAAGTAGAGGAAACAGAGATAGAGAAACTCTATCAATTAGAGTTTGATATTTCCCACCAAGCCAAGATAATTTTAAATAAATCGAACAGGGACTAGGACCGAACACAGGGGATTTATTAAAGCATTCAATCTTACGTTCCATCACACATTTAATGATGTTGGTAGGATAACCATTATTAATTAGAATACAATGAATCCAATTAACTCTTGCTGAAGGGTTCAGGGGGAAAAAATCATTAAGGCATGATGGAACACTCATGGTCTTTCAAATAACTGGAGTGCATATTTATTTTGAATTTTTAATACAAAATTGTGGTACAAGGCTGAAGGGTAATTGTTGTGTCGGAAACCTACCACCCCTCTTGAAGATGAACTTGTCTGCGTCTGTGAACAAAGACTTTAAATAGTGGCATGTCAGTTGACATGGGGGGAAGACAGATAGACAGAGAGGGTAAGACCTCCGAGTCTATCTGAGTCGTGATGAGTCTTTGACTGTAAGCGACGTCTGTCGAACTCTCTGTTTTGGCAAGAGGAACCTGACGAAGCTTTGAAGAAGGGCAAGGTTTCGTCCGGGAGGTAGATAGGGGAACCCGTTTAGGCGGGTTCAAAGGCTATATTTTTGCCGAGCTACGGGCTTGAGATACCCACATTAAAACCGGCCTTTTGCCACATTCTCGTGGGGATAATACTAAGATAGATAGACAGAGAGGATAAGACCTCCGAGTCTATCTGAGTCCAGTCTTTGACTGGTAAGCGACGTCTGTCGAACTCTGCATTAGCAAAAGAGGAACCCGACGAAGATTTCGAAGGGCAAGGTTTCGTCCGGGAGGTAGATAGGGCCTGGAAACCCGTCTAGGCGGGTTCAAAGGCTATTTTTTTGCCGAGCCTACGGGCTTGGAGATACCCACATTAAAACCGGCCTTGTGCCACATTCAATCCTCGTGGGTGGATCGATAAATACTAAGATAGATAGACAGAGAGGATAAGACCTCCGAGTCTATCTGAGTCGTGATACAGTCTTTGACTGTAAGCGACGTCTGTCGAACTCTCTGCATTAGCAAAGAGGAACCCGGACGAAGATTTGCCGAAGGGTAAGGTTTCGTCCGGGGAGGTAGACAGGGCCTGAACCCGTCTAGGCGGGTTCAAAGGCTATATTTTTGGCCGAGCCTACGGGCTCGGGAATACCCACATTAAAACCGGCCTTGTGCCACATTCAATCCTCGTGGGTGGATCGATAAATACTAAGACAGATAGACAGAGAAGTTCTTTGAGCTAGTTATTGACTACTCAGGCGATTTCTGTACTTTTTTACCAACCTATTAAAACCCTTTTTATTGTTACGTGTTATTTGGCGTTTGTCTCGACTAACCCCAAATCAACATCATAACAGGTAAGTAGGGAAAAGCTGGTACTCAGTAACTATCCTAGTTAATCACAATAATGGCCCATTTATCCAATACAATATGCACAATCACCACAAGAACTTGTCCATCACATCTTACTCCTACATGTGCCAAAAAACTACATGTTCACAAGGGACCTACAAAACACCTCATGATGTAAAAAATTTATGTCTTTTTTTTTTTTTTTGGTTTGTATTTTTTTTTTTTACAAAAATATAGAAAAAATTTAGATTATAATGAAAATGATTCGGGGGTGGGGAGGGAATAATTCCGAAAACAATGCTAAAGAATGGAACAAAAACAAACTAAAACAAAACAGATATTAGTAGGACCCGTTCACCCCTCAAAATAATGAGAGCGGCCACTGTGTTTTGCCGCTCAATCTTACGTTCATCTCACGTTTAAGGATGTTGGTAGGATAACCATTATTAATTAGGATATAATGAATCCTATCTAACTCTTGCTGAAGAGTTCAGGGGAAACAAATCATTGAGGCATGATGGACTAATTTAGCAATTAAGTTGACTTTTCTGGAACGGGTGACAAAATAGTTCCGTCTAATGTATAAAGAACTAAATGTTGGTTTACGATAAACACTAGTAATAAACTTTCTGTCTTTACGTTCACCCAAAACATCTAGAAAAGGAAGAGAATTATTCTCCTTCACCTTGCGAATACGAAGGATAGATGAAAAGAGTTTATCTGTTATATATATATATATATATATATATATATATATATATATATATATATGAAAAATATATACGGAAAAACAAAACAAAAATCCTTTATATACAATTATGCAGTTTTAATGTTAATATGTCAACGTCGGACGTTTCGGTCTAATAAACCATCTTCAGGACATATTCATAAATATAACATTATCAATACAACATGACAAAGACGATGTACATAACAAACAAGACTTATCCAAACAAATAACTGAAAGCTTTATAAGATCAGCGCTTCGTTTAAAGCTTTCAGTTATTTGTTTGGATAAGTCTTGTTTGTTATGTAAGCGGTAAGGCTGACGATCCGCTTAGGTGAAAACTCAGTAGGTTTGTCTGGCTCTCTAGGTTTAACTAGGTATGCTCTACTCATTGTATTGAGCACTTTATTTAGTTATTGTGCTTACTCGTATCGGTTTTTTTTCTTTCGGTTTTGGACTTGAATGCTGGACGATTATTTTCGGCTAACCTACATGTTCTTGGTTCTTACTTTTTTATAACTTTTTTTCCCTTTGTTATTGGTTTGATTATTTGCAAATCAATATACTAAAGGTTTTCCAAACGAGTATAGTTTCTTTAATAATATATATATATATATATATATATATATATATATATATATATATATATATATATATATATATGTATATGTATATAAATATATATGGTTTTTGAGATTTCTGAAACAGGCTCTCATAATATCCAACAAAAATGTTAGCTAAAGAAGGACCGAAAGGGCTACCTATAGAGAACTTAACAATTTAGGCATACATAATGTCTTCGAGAATAAATTCTATCCGTTTCGTTGTTAATTCGAAGAATTAATTCGAAGAATAAAGGTTCAGGAAAGAAAAGGGACTCAAGCAACCACTATAAAGATATAATATATATATATATATATATATATATATATATATATATAATGGCGGCTTGCTAACACGAAATTTCGTATTTGCTATTTTTCATTCCAGAAAGTAGTATTTGTGCAAAAGGTTTTTTTCCTCTTTCCTTTCTACTTTATCTTAAAAGAAGAAAGGAAATAAAAATTCCATATAAAACAGGACCAACAATTCAAGTCTAATTCAAAGAACACTTTCAACTTCTTTAACAGCCCCTCCCCTCTCTTCCCATCTCTTTCTACATACCGCGCCACCATCTTTTTTTTCTTTTTAAATCCTTATATTTTCATTTTCTGTCTTCTACTTGTAATATAATTGTTCCCTTTCTTTTTTTTTCTTTTTTCTTCTTCCTATCCCTCTTCCTTTCGTCTGGACAAATTGACTCCATTTATTAAAAAAAAAGAAAAGAAAACTGAAAGCGATCAATATTTGTATGTATTCATGAAATAATTTATAACCGAACGGATTTTTAAGGATCATCAGTAATTATATATATATATATTCAGTAGCGTCCAAAACTAAGGGACAAAATATTAAAACCTAATATTTGTTAGAAATAACAACTGTGAAAAGCTGAAAATTGGTAGTCGTTATCATCCATAATAACATACTAAAATTTGAATCATTTGCAAAGGATAGAAAAAGAATTATAACAATTATTTATTTATTTTCAAAATAGGATCGTCCAAAAGTAAGGGACAAAATTGAGAAAAACAATGTAAACAGTATGCTATATTCAAATTTTTTGATTTCCTCTAAAGAATAAGCCTTACTTAGTCATTTGTAAACGTTGCATCAGCCGGCACCATGGCGAAACGCCAAAAACTTGATTACTCTGTGAGACTATTGTGAAGCTACACAAGGAAAAGCACACCATTAGAGAGATTTCAGAGAAAGTGAAACGTTCCAAAAGTGTTGTAGGCAGGGTTGTTAAATCCTACAATGATACTGGCAAAATAGTTAGTGCTTTTAAAACCGGCAGACCCCGCAAAACTTCGGCAAGAGAAGATCGAATAATGCAGCGTATGTCATTAAAGGACCGTTTTAAGTCTTGCACAGAAATTAAAAGGGTTTTGAATAGTAACTCATGTGTTAATGTGTCAAGACAGACTGTTTCTAGACGACTGCAAGAAATAGGGCTGTTTAATCGAACCCCAGGGAAAAAACCACTTGTTAGTTCGAAGAATAAGAAGAGATTAGAGTTTGCAAACAGGTATGTAATTTGGACATATGAAAATTGGGCAAAAGTATTTTTCAGTGATGAAAGCAAGTTTAATTTATTTGGAAATGATCGAAAAAACAATGTAAAGAGAGGTATTGGTGAAATATTAAGTGCAAAGTATACTAAGAAAACTGTCAAGTTTGGGGGCGGAAGCGTCATGGTATTTGGAATGTTTTCTATCCAAGGTACAACGCCTCTTGTCCGGTTACAAACTCGTGTAAACGCGCAGATCCATCAAAAACATTGTTCAAGATCATGTTGTGCCAATCATACAAAATTTAGGTTTCGATAGGGCTACCTTTATGCAAGATAATGCCCCATGTCACAAGGCAAAGGTGGTAATGAGTTACCTTAGCGAGCAAGATTTGGAAATTATGGATTGGCCACTGACTTAAATTCAATAGAAAATCTTTGGAAGACCTTAGGTGTGAAAGTTATGGAAAGAAATCCCACTAACACGGAGGATTTGTGGGTGAAGCTTCAAGAAATATAGTCTAAAATTAGTATCGAGGATTGTCAACAACTGATTCGTTCTTGTAGTCGAAGATGTGCAGCTGTCATTGAGAGCAAGGGCTCATTTACTAAATATTGATTGTACATGTATTTTTATTGTTTTTTTGTCGTTTACATTGTTTTTCTCAATTTTGTCCCTTACTTTTGGACGTTCCAAATTTGAAAATAAATAAATAATTGTTATAATTCTTTTCTATCCTTTTGCAAATGATTCAAATTTTAGTATGTTATTTGGATGATAAACTATAATAAAATTTCAACTTTTCACAGTTGTTATTTCTAACAAATATTAGGTTTAAAATTGTGTCCATTAGTTTTGGACGCTACTGTATATATATTATATATATATATATATATATAAAGGATATATATATATGGATATATATATATATATATATATATATATATATATATATATATATATAGGAGATATATATATATATATATATATATATATATATATATATATATATATATATTTATATATATATATATATGGATATATATATATATATATATATATTTATATATATCTATATAATGGATATATATATATATATATATAGATATATAATATATATATATATATATATATATATATATATATATATATATATATATATATATATATATATATATATATATATATATATATATATATATAGAGAGACATTATATATATATATATATATATATATATATATATATATATATATATATATATATATATATATATATATATATATATATTTATATATATATATATATATATATATATATATATATATATATATATATATATATTTGGAAAGAAACATTAACATTTAATCCGGTCTTCCTATTGATATTTTTCTATTTTATTTTGCAAAAGAGTGCTCAAAATTTACGAGGAAGCATAAAGGTTATAAATTAACTGAATATAAATTTTTTTTTTTAAATTCATGTTTCAAAAACTGAAGTTAAAATTCAAATTTAATTATATAATTTAAAAAGCATTAGTTCCGTTTCATCTTCAAGCGAATATTGCAGTAAATTTAAAAATAAGTTATTCCTATATTCGCTTGAAAATGAAACGGAACTAATGCTTTTAATTTAATTATATAATTAAATTTAAAGTTTTTAGCTTAAATTTTCGAAACATGGTTATTACTGTGCAGCGAAAAAAACATATTTTCTATTAGTTTATTTATTTAAAATTATAATAAATTATATAAAAATCTAAGTAAAATAACCTTGTCTGTCGTATTCAATGAAATGTACATGAAAGAAGGATTGCTGCTACACACGCACATATATATATATATATATATATATATATATATATATATAAGATATTTTTATGTTTATACATTCTTCTTATAGATACAAGTATTTAAATAAATGCTTTTGTTTATATTAAACAGTATTAAACAACATTTACCGGCCTGAATGTCCGAGAAATTGTCATAGAAAATATTCGTCCTCCGACAAGAATCGAACTTGTACCCTACACGGAACTGTCATCTCGCCTGACGTGCCGACAAATATCATAAAATAATTATCGGACTTTGTCTATTTATAATATATATGTATTTTTTTCTTTTCTCTCTCTCTCTCTATTTTTTTCTTTTTATATATATATATATATATATATATATATATATATATATATATATATATATATATATATATATATATATTTTCATTTTATATTCTTATATATATGTATATATACATTTTTATATTATATATATATATACATATATATATACATGTGTATATATATATATATATATATATTTATTATATATATACACACATTATATATATATATATATATATATATTTATATATATTTCCATTTTTTATTTCTTGTTTTATTCTTTATGGTATTTCAGATCTCAATATTGAAAATATTATTTAAAACGCAGTGATATTAAAATGCGAATCAAAGTATGGCTTCATTATATACAGCCCTTGTTTAACTTTGCTAATTACGTCTTATAATTCACCACGTTTGCCGTGCCGTGATCACCGGACGATGCTTATGCCAATCTGTAGGCAGAGGTGTGTAAAATCGGACACTTGACCGAAGAAAGGAACAAAGCTTGATGTATTCGCTTCAAGTGAGCGCGGGCCCGGGGACGTTTATTTCGGCCCCACCTTTGAATCCATGTTTCTGACAGTTCCCTTAGAGAAGGCAATATAGCTCAATGTCGGCGCACTTCGTGCAGATAGGCTGTAAGGGGTTGGGAAAAAAGAGCTTTTAATATACGCCATAATCTTCAGCGATCAATTAGATCGAGTTGAAAAGCTCCGGGAAATTTTCCTGTTGTGAACGAACTGGCAGTTTGTAAGTCGGATCAAGAAAGGAGATGGCAGTTTTGACTCTGTTGTCAATTATTCTATCGCCAGGAACATCGCGAATGGAAAAGGCGTTAACTTGTATCATGCACTCTCTGGTTTACCATTTCTGATATTGTGAGGAATTGTGAAACCTAACTTTGGCAAGGTTAAATGCGAATTTGGGAAATTATGTTGAACCAATATCTCAGTGGATGAAATAACTATCTTGGAAACCAGAATTCGAATTCTTCAATTTCTTTAAAAACAATGTTCAGTATTTCAGGTTTTATTCCTGTTTTTTATTATTTTATTCGTTCTTTCAGTCTCTGTCCTTCGTTTTCTTCTTTCTTTTTTTCTTTCTTTCTTTTTATCCTTTTCAAATTCACGAAATTTCTCGCGTCCGTTCCATTTCATTATCAGATATTTGTCTGTTTTTTCTTCTTCTTTTAACTGTTTTCTTTCTTTTACCGCTGTCTTTCCTTCTTCCTTTCTCCGGTTTACATCGTTTCTTTCTTTCTTTCTTTCTTTCTTTCTTTATTTATTTCTTTCTTTCTTTCCCATTTTTCTTTCTTTCCCTTTTCCTTTACATTTCATTTTCTTTCTGTCTTTCTTTCTTTCTTTCTTTCTTTTCTTTTTCTTTTTTTTTTCTTTCTTTT
This sequence comes from Acanthosepion pharaonis, assembly GCA_903632075.3. Taxonomy (NCBI): domain Eukaryota; kingdom Metazoa; phylum Mollusca; class Cephalopoda; order Sepiida; family Sepiidae; genus Acanthosepion; species Acanthosepion pharaonis. Next base: position 1,054,379 of record CAHIKZ030000602.1, read on the forward strand.
CTTTTCTTTCTTTCTTTCTTTTCTTTTTTCATTCCTGTTTTTTTTTTCTTTTCTTTCTTTTTTTTCTTTTTTTTTTCTTTTTTCCTTTCTTTCATTATCTTTTTTTTTTTTTACATTTCTTTATTTTCCCTTGTTTCTTTTATTTTATTTTCTTCTTTTCTTTCTATCCGACATTCCTTTACATTTCATTTTTTTCTTTCTTTTTTTTTCTTTCTTCATTCTTTTTTTTTTCCCATTTTTTATTTCCTTTTCCTTTACATTTTTTTCTTTGTTTCTTTTCTGACATTTGCCTTTTTTTCTTTTTCTCACTTTCTTTTTTTCTTTTTTTTTTTTTTTTTTTCTTTACATTTTTTTCTTTTTTTTCTTTCTGCCATTTTTTCTTTTTACATTTTTTTTTTTTTACCTATTTCATTTCATTTTTTTTCTTTAGGTGTTAATTTCCGACATTTTTCATTCTTTCTTTTTCTCACTTTCTTTTCTCTTTTTTTTTTTTTTTTCCCTTTTCCTTTTTTTTTCTTTTTTTCTATCTGACATTTACCTTTTTCTTTCTTTTTCCTTTCTTTTTTCTTTTTTTACATTTCTTTTTTCTTTCCTTTCTGTTTTCCCTTTTTACATTTTTTATTTCTTTTCCTTTTACATTTTCTGTTTTTTTTGTTTTTTATCCGACATTCTACCTTTCATTCATTCTTTCTTTCTTTTTTTTCTTTTTTTTTCTGTTTTTCTTTATTTTTTGTCCTTTACATTTTATTTTATTTTTGGGTGTTTCTATCCGACATTCTACCTTTCATTCTTTCTTTCTTTTTTTTTCTTTCTGTTTTCCTTTTCATTTCTTTTTTCCTTGTTTTACATTTTTTTCTTTCTTGTTTCTTTACATTTTATTTTCTTTCTTTGTTTTTTCTTTCGACATTCTTTACCTTTCATTCTTTTGTTTTTCTATTTTTTCATTCTTTCTTTCTTTCTTTTTTCTTTCTGTTTTACTTTACATTTTTTTTTCCTTGTCCTTTACATTTTATTTTCTTTGGGTGTTTTTATCCGACATTCTACCTTTCATTCTTTTCTTTTCTTTTTTTTTTCTTTCTTTCTGTTTTCCTTTACATTTCTTTTTATTTCCTTTGTCCTTTACATTTTATTTTCTTTTGGGTGTTTCTATCCGACATTCTACCTTTCATTCTTTCTTTCTTTTTTCTTTCTTTCTGTTTTCCTTTTATTTTTTTTTTTATTTTGTCCTTTACATTTTATTTTCTTTGGGTGTCCGACATTTCCTTTCATTCATTTTTTCTTTTCTTTCTTTCTTTTGTTTTCCTTTACATTTTTTATTTCCCTTGGGTTTTATTTTCTTTGGGTGTTTCCGACATTCTACCTTTCATTCTTTTTTTTCTTTCTTTCTTTCTTTCTCTTTTTTCTTTCCTTTACATTTTTATTTTCTTTCTGTTTTCCTTTACATTTACCTTTCATTTTTTCTTTCTTTCTTTCTTTCTTTTTTTTATTTTTTTTTCTTTGGGTTTTTTATCCGACATTTTCTTTGGGTGTTTCATCCGACATTCTACCTTTCATTCTTTCTTTTTTTTTCTTTCTTTCTTTTTTCTGTTTTTTTACATTTTTTTATTTCCCTTGTCCTTTACATTTTATTTTCTTTGGGTGTTTCTATCCGACATTCTACCGATTCTTTTTTCTTTCTTTCTTCTTTTCTTTCTTTACATTTCTTTTTTTTTCCTTTACATTTTATTTTTCTTTTTGTCCTTTATTCTTTCTTTCATTCTTTTTTTTTCTTTCTTTGTTTCTGTTATCCGACATTCTACCTTTTCATTCTTTTTTTTTTCCGACATTCTTTTCTTTCTTTCTTTCTTTCTTTCTTTTCCTTTACTTTTGTTTTATTTACATTTTTGTTTACATTTTATTTTCTTTGGGTGTTTCTATCCGACATTCTACCTTTTTCATTCTTTTTTTTTCTTTCTTTCTTTCTGTTTTTTTTTTTCTGTTTCCTTGTTTTCATTTTATTTTTTTGTTTTTTGTCCTTTACATTTTATTTTCTTTGGGTGTTTTTATCCGACATTCTATTTCCCTTTCATTCATTTTTTTTTTTGATTGTTTTTTCTTTTTTTTCTTTCTGTTTTCCTTTACATTTCTTTATTTCCCTTGTCCTTTACATTTTATTTTCTTTGGGTGTTTCTATCCGACATTCTACCTTTCATTCTTTCTTTCTTTCTTTCTTTCTTTCTGTTTTCCTTTACATTTCTTTATTTCCCTTGTCCTTTACATTTTATTTTCTTTGGGTGTTTCTATCCGACATTCTACTTTTTTCTTTTTTTTTTCTTTTCTTTTTCTTTCTTTTTTTTACATTTTTTTTTTCCCTTTTTATTTTCTTTGTTTTTTTCCTTTACATTTCTTTTTTTTATTTCCTTTTTCTTTTTACATTTTATTTTCTTTGGGTGTTTCTATCCGACATTCTACCTTTCATTCTTTTCTTTCTTTCTTTCTTTCTTTCTTTCTGTTCCTTTTTACATTTCTTTATTTCCCTTGTCCTTTACATTTTATTTTCTTTGGGTGTTTCTATCCGACATTCTACCTTTCATTCTTTCTTTCTTTCTTTCTTTCTTTCTTTCTTTCTTTCTGTTTTCCTTTACATTTCTTTATTTCCCTTGTCCTTTACATTTTATTTTCTTTGGGTGTTTCTATCCGACATTCTACCTTTCATTCTTTCTTTCTTTCTTTCTTTCTTTCTTTTTCCTTTCATTTCTTTTGTTTGTCCTTTACATTTTATTTTCTTTGGGTGTTTCTATCCGACATTCTACCTTTTCATTCTTTTCTTTCTTTTTCTTTCTTTCCTTTTTTTCTTTACATTTCTTTTTTCTTTTCCATTTTTTATTTTTTTGTTTTTTACATTTTGGGTGTTTCTATCCGACATTCTACCTTTATTTTCTTTTCTTTCTTTTTCTTTCTTTCTTTTCTTTTTTTCTTTTTCCTTTACATTTCTTTTATTTCCTTGTCCTTTACATTTTATTTTCTTTGGGTGTTTCTATCCGACATTCTTTGTTTCTTACCTTTCATTCTGTTTTTTTACATTTTTTCTTTCTTTCATTTTTCTTTTTTTCTGTTTTCTTTCTTTTTACATTTTTTTTATTTCCCTTGTCTTTTTTTACATTTTATTTTCTTTGGGTGTTTCTATCCGACATTCTACCTTTCATTCTTTCTTTCTTTCTTTTCTTTCTTTCTTTTCTTTTTCCTTTACATTTTTTTTCTGTTTGTCCTTTACATTTTATTTTTTTTTTTTTTTGACATTCTACCTTTTCATTTCTTTCTTTTTTCTTTTTTCTTTCTTTCTGTTTTCCTTTACATTTCTTCTTTCCCTTTTTCTTTTCTTTTTCCTTTCCATTTTCTTTTATTTTTCTTTTTTCTTTTTGTTTCTTTTTTCCGACATTTACCTTTCATTCTTTCTTTTCTTTCTTTCTTTCTCTTTTTTTCTTTCTTTCTTTCTTTTCCTTTACATTTTTTTATTTCCCTTGTCCTTTACATTTTATTTTCTTTGGGTGTTTTATCCGACATTCTACCTTTCTTTCTTTTTTCTTTCTTTTTTTGTTTTCTTTTCTTTTTTCTTTATTTTCCCTTTTCTTTCTTTTTTCCTTTACATTTCTATCCGACATTTTATTTCTTTTTTCTTTCATTTTATTTTCTTTTGGGTTTCTTTTTATCCGACATTCTACCTTTCATTCTATTTTCTTTTCTTTTTTCTTTCTTTCTTTCTTTCTGTTTTCCTTTACATTTCTTTTTATTTCCTTGTCCTTTACATTTTATTTTCTTTGGGTGTTTCTATCCGACATTCTACCTTTCATTCTTTCTTTCTTTCTTTCTTTTTTCTTTCTTTTTTTTTCTTTTTCTTTCCTTTCATTCTTTTTTCCTTTACATTTCTTTATTTCCCTTGTCCTTTTTTTTCTTTGGGTTTTTATCCGACATTCTACCTTTTTCATTCTTTCTTTCTTTTTTATTTCCTTGTCTTTTCCTTTACATTTTTTCTTTCCTTGTCCTTTACATTTTATTTTCTTTTGGGTGTTTCTATCCGACATTCTACCTTTCATTCTAACTTTTCTTTCTTTCTTTTTCTTTTCTTTTCTTTCTTTCTTTTTTTCCTTTACATTTCTTTATTTCCTTGTCCTTTACATTTTATTTTCTTTGGGTGTTTCTATCCGACATTCTACCTTTCATTCTTTCTTTTCTTTCTTTCTTTCTGTTTTCCTTTTTTTCTTTCATTTGTTTTCTTTGGGTGTTTTTACATTTTTTTTTTTTCCCTTTTGTCCTTTACATTTTATTTTTTTTTTGGGTTTTTCTTTGGGTGTTTCTATCCGACATTCTACCTTTCATTCTTTCTTTCTTTTCTTTTCTTTCTTTTTTCATTTTTCTTTTCTTTCTTTTTCCTTTACATTTCTTTCTTTATTTCCTTTTTGTCTTTTACATTTTTATTTTCTTTTGGGTGTTTTATCCGACATTTACCTTTTTTCTTTTTTTTTTTCTTTCTTTTTTTTGTTTTCCTGTTTTACCTTTTTTTATTTTATTTTTTGTCCTTTACATTTTATTTTCTTTGGGTGTTTCTATCCGACATTCTACCTTTCATTCTTTTCTTTCTTTCTTTTCTTTCTTTTTCTTTTTCTGTTTTCCTTTACATTTTTTTATTTCCCTTGTCCTTTACATTTTTATTTTCTTTGGGTGTTTTATCCGACATTCTATTTTCATTTTTCTTTCTTTTCTTTTTTGTTTTTTCTTTCTTTTTTCTTTCTTTCTGTTTGTCCGACATTTTTTTTTTACCTTTCATTCTTTGTTTTTCTTTTTTTCATTTTCTTTTTTTTTTCTTTCTTCTTTTTCCTTTACATTTCTTTATTTCCCTTGTCCTTTACATTTTATTTTCTTTGGGTGTTTCTATCCGACATTCTACCTTTCATTCTTTCTTTCTTTCTTTCTTTTCTTTTCTTTCTTTTTTTCTGTTTTCCTTTACATTTTTTATTCCCTTGTCCTTTACATTTTATTTTCTTTTGGGGTTTTTATCCGACATTCTACCTTTCATTCTTTCTTTTTTCTTTCTTTTTCTTTCTTTTTCTGTTTTCATTTTTTTATTTCCTTGTCCTTTTGTTTTATTTTCTTTTTCCTTTTCTATCCGACATTTATTTTCTTTCTTTCTTTCTTTCTTTCTATCCGACTTTTTTCATTTTATTTTCTTTTTTCTTTTTTCTACCTTTTTCTTTTTTCTTTTTTTTCTGTTTTTTTACATTTTTATTTCCCTTTTCATTTCATTTTCTTTGGGTGTTTCTTTCTTTCTACCTTTCATTTTCTTTCTTTCTTTTTCTTTCTTTCTTCTTTCCTTTACATTTCTTTATTTCCCTTGTCCTTACATTTTATTTTTTTTGGGTGTTTCTATCCGACATTCTACCTTTCATTCTTTCTTTTTCTTTCTTCTTTTTTTTCTTTCTGTTTTCCTTTACATTTTTTATTTCCCTTGTCCTTTACATTTTATTTTCTTTGGGTGTTTCTATCCGACATTCTACCTTTTTCTTTTTCTTTCTTTCTTTCTTTTTTTCTTTCTTTCTTTCTGTTTTCTTTTACATTTTTTTTTTATTTCTTTGTCCTTTACATTTTATTTTTTTTGGGTGTTTCTATCCGACATTCTACCTTTTTCATTCTTTCTTTTCTTTCTTTCTTTTTTTTTTTCATTTTTCTTTTTTTCCTTTTACATTTTATTTTTTTTTGGGTGTTTTCTTGACATTTTATTTTCATTTTTGGTGTTTTTCTTTCTTTCTTTCTTTCTTTCTCTTTCTTTCTTTCTTTCCCCTTGTCCTTTCATTTTATTTTCTTTGGTGTTTTATCCGACATTTACATTCTTTTTTTTTTTCTTTCTTTCTTTCTTCCTTTCCTTTACATTTCATTTTTCTTGTCCTTTTACATTTTTATTTTTTTGGTGTTTCTATCCGACATTCTACCTTTCATTCTTTCTTTCTTTCTTTCTTTCTTTCTGTTTTCCTTTACATTTCTTTATTTCCCTTGTCCTTTACATTTTATTTTCTTTGGGTGTTTCTATCCGACATTCTACCTTTCATTCTTTCTTTCTTTCTTTCTTTCTTTCTTTCTTTTCTGTTTTCCTTTACATTTCATTTTCTTTGTTTTTTGGGTGTTTCTATCCGACATTTCTTTCTTTTCTTTCTTTTCTTTTTTCTTTCTTTTTTCTTTTTTCTTTTCTTTTTTTCTTTTCATTTCTTTTCCTTGTTTTACATTTCATTTTCTTTTGGGTGTTTCTATCCGACATTCTACCTTTTTCTTTCTTTCTTTTTTCTTTCTTTCTTTCTTTCTTTTTCCTTTCTTTCTTTTTTCCTTGTCCTTTACATTTCTTTTCCTTTACATTTTCTTTCTTTCCTTTCTCTTTTTTTACATTTTATTTTCATTTTTTTGGGTGTTTCTATCCGACATTCTACCTTTCATTCTTTTTTCTTTCTTTTTTTTTCTTTCTTTCTTTTCTTTTCCTTTACCTTTACATTTTTATTTCCTTTGTCCTTTACATTTCATTTTCTTTGGGTGTTTCTATCCGACATTCTACCTTTCATTCTTTCTTTCTTTCTTTTTTCTTTCTTTCTTTTTTCTTTTTTTCCTTTACATTGTCTTTTTTCATTTCCTTTGTGTTTTTATCCGACATTTTCATTTTCTTTGGGTGTTTCTATCTTTTTTCTTTCATCTTTTCCTTTCATTCCCTTTCCTTTTACATTTCATTTTCTTTGAGTTTTCTTTCCGACTTTCTTTCTTTTCTTTCTTTCTTTTTTCTTTCTTTTCTTTTCCCTTTTTCCTTACATTTCATTTTCTTTGGGTGTTTCTATCCGACATTCTACCTTTCATTCTTTTTCTTTTCTTTCTTTCTTTCTTTTCTTTTCTTTTTTCTTTTTTTCTTTTCCTTTACATTTCTTTCTTTCCCTTGTCCTTTACATTTCATTTTCTTTGGGTGTTTCTATCCGACATTCTACCTTTCATTCTTTCTTTTTTTTCTTTCTTTCTTTTTTTTTTCTTTCTTCTTTTCCTTTACATTTCTTTCTTTCCTTGTCCTTTACATTTCATTTTTCTTTGGGTGTTTCTATCCGACATTCTACCTTTCATTCTTTCTTTTCTTTCTTTCTTTCTTTTTCTTTCTTTTCTTTTTCCTTTACATTTCTTTTTTCCCTTGTCCTTTTTACATTTCATTTTCTTTGGGTGTTTCTATCCGACATTCTACCTTTCATTCTTTCATTCTTTCTTTCTTTCTTTCTTTTTCTTTCTTTCTTTTTCTTTCTTTTCTTTTTCTTTTACATTTCATTTTCTTTCCTGTTGTCCTTTACATTTCATTTTTCTTTTTTCTTGTTTCTTTCTATCCTCTTCCCTTTTTTTTCTTTCTTTCTTGTTTTATTTCTTTCTTTTGTTTTTCTTTCTTTCTTTCTTTCTTCTTTTTCTTTCCTTTTTTCTTTTTTTTCTTTTCCTTTCTTTTTTCATTTCATTTTCTTTGGGTGTTTCTATCCGACATTTACCTTTCTTTCTTTCTTTTCTTTCTTTCTTTTTCTTTCTTTCTCTTTTTTCCTTTACATTTCTTTCTTTCCCTTGTCCTTTACATTTCATTTTCTTTGGGTGTTTCTATCCGACATTCTACCTTTCATTCTTTCTTTCTTTCTTTCTTTCTTTCTTTCTTTCTCTTTTCCTTTACATTTCTTTCTTTCCCTTGTCCTTTACATTTCATTTTCTTTGGGTGTTTCTATCCGACATTCTACCTTTCATTCTTTCTTTCTTTCTTTCTTTCTTTCTTTCTCTTTTCCTTTACATTTCTTTATTTCCCTTTTCCTTTACATTTTATTTTCTTTGGGTGTTTCTTTCTGACATTCTGCCTTTCTTTCTTGTTTGTTCTTCCCCACATTTCCAAAATTTCAATGACTTTTTCGAACTTATTATTGGGTTTGTTCTTAATTATCAGGCGTTTTTAAACAATATATATTTAAAAAAAATGGCTGATAATTATGCACCAACCCAATACTATTTGTTTGCTTTTTTGTTTCTTTTCTTTTTTTCAACTGATTTCTTTCTTTGACCTTTCTCTACAGTTCTTTCTTTCTCCGGTTTACCTAATTGTTTCTTTTTTCTTTCTTTCTTTTTTTTAATTTTCATCATTATCTTTTCCAACCCTTTATCATTTGCTTGTTTATTTTTCTCCTTTCTTTCTTTCTTTCTTTATTTTTCCCCATTTTCTTTCTTTTGCCATTGTCTTTTACTACTTTTCCTACCCTTTTTCGCAATAGTACACATAAACATATATTATGCAGTTTTTCATTAAAACATGCACATACGCACTACAAATCTGTACATCTTGTTTCAAAGTTAAAATAATTTTCTAACGTTTCATCAGGTGGGAAATCACGATAGTAGCATCCTTATTTCCCACCTGATAAAACGTTAAAATTTTTTATTTTTAACGTTGAAATAATATGTACAATTTTGTAATAGGTATGTGCATGTTCTAATGTAACAGTGCATAATAAATAAATATTTAAGGCTCTACTTTTGTATTCAACCCTGTTTTAAATTAATGTTTTGAACGCTGAATTCTTATCTTCGTTCTTTTACATTTGGATATATATATATATATATATATATAGTTATAAATATCTATTGATCTACTTTTGTATTGCGCACTGTTTTAAATTAATGTTTTGAATGCTGAAATCTTACTCTTCGGTCTTTTACATCTGTATATATATATATATATATATATATATATATATATATATATATATATATATATACAGGCTGTATCAAAAGATTAGGGGCGGTTTCCTCACACTAAAACATGACCAAAACTCCATTTGAACATATATGCAAATCCTTGCTTTTTGAGTTAAGCTTAAATTAAGCTTACAGTAGATTGTGCTGTGTTGCTATATAGACTAGATTACATTTGTCATTCGTGTACATTTGTGGCTTGTCCCTCTTTGACGTTGAACGTGTCTTGTAGTGATTTAACTAAGGCATGGCAGGATATTCATATCGTGAGTAGGCGGATATGATTTTTACGTACTGCCGCGTGAACGGTTATGGAGGCGAAACTGCACGGCTGTATCAGATTGCATTTCCACAACGAGGTCAGCTGCGTCATCCAATCTTTGCTGCTGTTTATCCTCACGTTGCTACGACAGGATCTGTGGCACCCCTCTTGTGGAGTGATTTCTCAGTGGAGGCTTGTATTTGTACTAAGTCGGTCTTAAAATAGGTTCGACGTACAAAACGTTAGGAACTTGATATACTATGTATTACGCAGAGTAATCTAGTCGTGGTCGCTTATACTTTCGTATTCGACTAACTGTCGTCCGACATCGACTGACTGACTCTTACTACTCCGACTTATTATAGGTGGGAGTTTCTATTACTATAGAATAGATGTGTTTCACCATAACACCCCCCTCCTAAAACTTTACTCCATAGGAGTAAACAGTTTTATTTATTTATTTTTTACAGGAAATATGAAGAAAAGACAAACAAAAGCTTCATTTTTTTAGCAACATTGTACCGTATCTCCTACGTTTTGGATCCAATTTTAAATAATCGGTTGCCTTTCTTTTCCTCCTGGATCGGCGTACCTCAGGTAAAATCATTTGCAGGCGTTGTTAGATCAAACGTATCGACAAACACCTCTATCGACGTTTCTTCCGTAGGACCGCTGTCAACCACGCCTGAAGAACGTCGTCTGATCTGGTTACTGCACTTGAATTTTTCACCTTTCACCAAGTACATCATATTGCCAATCCGCTTTTCTATTTTTTTGGTACCTCCATAGTGTTACCAGAAACAACATTCCGCTTTGAGCTACTTCAGGATGAGGTCACAGTTTCTGTAGGTTCTTTGTATTGACGGGGAAAAATATTTCTTTTCTCGTTTGAGAATACGACAGATTTTTTAGTCACTAAGTTGACGTCTTGGCTTGCGAAAAACTTTTTTTTTAAGTGTGAATCCGAGATTTTGTCGCCGAAATTATTGTGGCGAGCCAATTTTTTTTTCCTTCGTACGAGTACGAATTTCGTCGCCAAAATTGTTATGGCGAGCGAATTTTTTTTTCTTCCACCGTATGAATCCGAATTTCGTCGCCAAAAATTGTTATGGCGAGCGATCTTTTTCCCACCCTATTTCGCAGTGGAGGCTTGTATTTGTACTAAGTCGGTCCTAAAATAGGTTCAACGTACAAAACGTTAGGAACTTGATATAATAAGTATCACGCAAAGTAATCTAGTTGTGGTCACTGATACTTTCGTATTCGACTAACTGTCGTCCGACTTCGACTGATTGACAGACCGACTCTTACTACTCCTACTTATCATAGGTGGGAGAGTCTATTACTATAGAATAGATGTGTTTCACTATAACAACCCCAGACTATGGATCGAGAAACACCGAGATCTGCACGTCCACCTGACCACGAAGAATATATTCTACAATCTGTCGCAGACGACCCATATATCAGCACATGTCAAGTGGCCGTAGAATTTCGTACATGTGTCATAATACCTCATGGAAGAACAGCTCCTGAATACGTATGATTTGCAAGGCGTACATGGTCTTTCGCACTCTGATAACTCACCATGGGAGAAATTTTGTCAATCGTTTATGCGCAAGTTGCCGATACGTCTCTCTATTCTGTCTTGTTTACGGTTGAGGTAACATTTAGAAGAGATGGAATGACAAATTTACACAAGCAACACTTATGGGTGGATCGGAATCACCACGGTAAAATTCAGTCTGGATACCAGCATCGGTTTACGATTATTGTGTTGGATGAAATTGTAGGTGACTGTCTGGTAGGTCCATATGTTCTCCCAGCATGTCTGCAGGAATTTTATTTCGAACACACTTTCAGACCTGCTAGAGGGTGTACTCCTGCTAATACGAACACGCATGTGGTTCATGAATGATGTGGCTTCAGCATTATTTTAGTCACAGTGTTCACTGGCTGACATCTACCATGAAATATGGTTAGGTAAGTAAGGACAGGTTCCACAGCCAGCATGTTCACTCGACCTCAGTCCTTTGAATTTGTATCTGTGGGCCGACCTGAAACAATTGGTTTATGCAGATACACAACATTATCCTGTCATGGGAACATTGTGTAGCATTATTTGAAAAGGCCCGCCAGTCAGTGAACCGACGGGTGCAGGCGTATGCAGCAGCAATTGAGGAATATTTTGAATATTCGTTATGGGGTGATGTGTGAAGTAAAAAGATGATTTTGGGACATATATTTATATGGATGTTTTACTTTGTTTTGGTATCAGGAACCTGCCTACAATATTTTTAAAGGTATTTTGATACACCATATATATATATATATGTGTGTGTGTGTGTGTGTGTGTGTGTGTGTGTGTGTGTGTGTGTGTATGTGTGTTCGTGTGTGTGTGTGTAATTATGAACCCGCGATATGAATAGTGCTGATCTGTAGCGTGACAAGTTGTGTAACATGCCATGATGGTAAATGAATAAATAAATGCACGTTGGTTTGCCCCCATTACGTATAGTGAAATACATGTAAAGGAGAACCAAATATGTATCATAAAAAGTTATTATTAATTTATTATTACACTTCATCTAAATATTATTGTATAATGTGAGTGATGATAGTGTACAAGAGGTTGTATTGCAACCTGTCCTCACCTACCTATATATATATATATATATATATATATATATATATATATATATATATATATATATATATATATACACACACATATAATTATATATATAATTTCTGTCTATATTTCTGAGATGAGGTATTATGTACACTATTTACATTATTCGGGCTATTGTCCTCATCTTTCTGTCTGTATTTCTGGGATGAGGTATTATGTACATTATTTACATTATTCAGACTATTGTCCTCATCTTTCTGTCTGTATTTCTGGGATGAGGTATTATGTACATTATTTACATTATTCAGACTATTGTTCTCATCTTTCTGTCTGTATTTCTGAGATGAGGTATTATGTACACTATTTACATTATTCGGACTATTGGCCTCATCTTTCTGTCTATATTTCTGAGATGAGGTATTATGTACACTATTTACATTATTCGGACTATTGTCCTCATTTGTGTTGCCATATTTATCACAACGTTTCGGGCGTTGTACGGCCTTCTTCAGGTCGTTGGAATATGGAAGCGAACCGTTTATTTCGCTCAGTGGGGTAGATTGTTCTAGTATCACGTGCCATGATTAGTGAATGTTAGTTATCAGTTATCTGTTAATTCCCCTCTCCAAGTTCTACACTGTCTTCGCCGGTATTGAACTCACACTCTTTGGGACCCGTCACTGGTTCTAACCAACGCCTTTATCCACTGTGCCATGTTAACTTAGTTGAACATTAGATTTTAAATCTTACTGATTTTTCTCATATTATATATATATATATATATATATATATATATATATATATATATATATATATATATATATATAACCTTTTTATAAAAACAATAAATTATATTGAAGTTAGATCGAAAGTGCAACAAAGCTATGTAATATATACAATATTATAAACACCACCCATTTCACCTACGGTGGTTTCCACTAATAATAGTTTCTTCAGTCTGTATAACCACTCTGAAGATGGCTCATGTGAGTCGAAAGCTTAAATCAAGGAAAGCTTAATAAAAAAAATATCCAAATGTTGGAAAATTTTTGTCTTTATTTTTACTAGAAATTAATTCAAACATTCGAACATCAGAATGGCTCATAATCAAACATAATAAACATTCATTATCTGTTATATTTAATAATATGTTTAAATATATATATATATATATATATATATATATATATATATATATATATATATATATATATATTTATTATGAAAGGCTAAATGAAAAATGAAAATTACACATTATTAAACTTATATATATATATATATATATATATATATATATATATATATATATAGTTAAGTTATGAAGAACTTGGTAAACCGAATGGGTAATTCAAGGAGGATGGAATCCTGAGACCTCAATGTGAATACAGAGCTATTTATTTAAAAAACAGACCGAGATTTACCATTGCAATAATTTATTTCATCAAAATCCTTTTAAATGACTCCGGATCATTAGGTAACAGTTCCAACAACGAAATTTTGTTGTTGGAACTGTTACCTGATGATCCTGAGTCCTAAAAAGGATTTTGAAATAAATTATTGTAATGGTAATTTTAAAGTGGTCTGTTTATAAATATATATATATATATATATATATATATATATATATATATATATATATATATATATATTTAAATATATATATATATTATATATATATATATATATATATATATATATATATATATATATATATATAACATGTGTGTTCTATGAGCGCATGTATTTTGGAAAATATTAAACTATTCTTTGTCAAAATACTGTTACTTTGGTCCAAAGTATTTCTTGATTTTCTTTATTTTATCTAGTAATCTGTATCATTTTATTCCGACTTCTCTGTTATTGCAGATAGATAGAAGACTCATCGGCCCCAAAAATCATCGAACGCAAAAGAAAACACGCACACAAAAAGTAAAGAGAAAACAGCAAAAGATAAAAAAGAAGCACAAGAATTCATATATATGTTGCTTGTGGTTTGTGTACGAATAGATTGTTTTAATTTAACTTTCTCTTTTGTTTTTGTTTTTTCTCTCCGTCTCTCTCCTAACTTTCATCATCGTCATTTTGTATTTAATCAAATAAATGACATCGGGGAATAAAGAGAAACGACTGAATCCTGCAGCTTGTAATATTCGAATATACAAACTGTCGGTCTGTTAATTGCTTTGAGAAAATGACAAAAAATAATAAAAAGAACAATCTTTTCATCTGAAACCAGTAATTTTTAATAAACAAGAAAACACACACATAGAAACAATCTAAACAAATTACTATTCCATAGAAACATTGTTTTTCGCTACATTTGCGGATAATAACAAAACATATTAATCTACATTTATTTTAACACCATATCTCTTCACCATGTTAGCTATCATGTTTCTCCACATACTCCTTTTCTTACTTATCGAGGAATCACCATTCCTTCTCGTGGAAAAAATACAATGGTGTGCTTTGCATTCTAGACATTTTGAATTCAAACTTCTCATTCTAGACTAGCTGGCATATAAGGCTATAGATCCCATTTTATGCTGCTATCTGAACTGGAGAGAAATTCAAGCGCTCAACTAGGATTTTAGTTAGTAGGGAGAGGATCTGCAGATCCTGCATTACCCTCATATATATATATATATATATATATATATATATATATATATATATTATAAATTAATTGATTTAAAATATTGTTTTTCACTGCACAGTTCTAACCATGTTTCAAAAATTTTTGAAACATGGTTAGAATTGTTAACAAAAAAAACATATTTTAAATCAATTAATTATAATATTAATGCTCTGTAAATTTACATTGAGCACTATTTGTAAAAATAAAAATATCTATAAGAACACCGGATTATATATCTTACTGTTCTTTCTTTATATATATATATATATATAGAGAGAGAGAGAGAGAGAGATAGAGAGAGAGAGAGAGTGTGCACCAGCGGAAAGTTGCAATTGGCTATAAAATCGTAGAAAGTCAAGCAAGTGCAATTTGTGATATTTGTGGTAAGATATGCAAAGTTTTAAATCTCATAATAATGTACCACCCACTGTTTGACCTTTTAAGCGCCCTGTTTGTGCACATCAGAAGATTTTCTCCAAAAAGATGTGTAGTAATGGCCGTACTCGAGTTTGTTTATATTTATATATATATACATACATACATATATATATATATACAAAGATTGTAGATTTAATTATTTCACATAATTCATTGAATCTAGAATAAGAAACCCCCAGCAGAGAGTACTGGACGGACTTTTCGTTCAATTTGAGACTCATCAGTAGTGCACTTCCACTACCGAAAATCGAACCCGGATCGTTCCGTTACAACGCAAGCGTCATACCACTAGGCCCCCGGTGACGAAGAGGCAGCCAAGTAGACTCAATATAGTTCAGGTACTCCTAAATCCAGTGGATAAACAGTCTCGTATTTCCTTCGACCGCGAGCAAGCAGTGTCATCTGTCTTATTCATAATCTCTTCTGCTCCTAGTCTACACTATCTTAATTGAAAATAATACAATAAATTAAACTTTTACCTTATATATATATATATATATGTGTGTGTGTGTGTGTGTGTGTGTGTGTGTGTGTGTGTGTGTGTGTGTCTTACTTATTATAAAACGCAGATGTGTGTGTGTGTGTGTGTGTGTGTGTGTGTGTGTGTGTGTGTGTGTCTGTAACGTTTATATATTGGATCGGATTTCCGACATTTTTCAACCGATTTCAACAAAACTTCACAGGACTACATAAAATTACCTTGTGGTGGTTCTAACAGCGCCGAAAATGGGAAAAATGTAATTGTTTTTGCACAAAATCAATTTGAAAACACTAGTAAGAGACATCGTGAAAATGGAAGGGGACAACTCACATCGGGTTGTGTGTGTGGGTTCCTTTAAATATGGGAGCGGATTTCCTATATTTTTCAGCCGATAAGACAAAAAACTTTTTTTTTTTTTTTTGGCAGGTAGTGTTTCTTATTCTCTTGCACACTTTTTCTTTGTTTTTAACATTCAGAATGCTTTAAAAATTCCATTTACAAGACAATTATTTATAATAAAATTCTATTCAATTGGGAGACTCATAATGATTGAAAACAATGTTTTTGCCATTTTGCAACTCCGGGCTCCATATATATATATATATATATATATATATATATATATATATATATATATATATATATATATATATTTATTAAAGACATTTAATATATATATATATATATATATATATATATACATTTCATTGAATACGACAATGTGCCTTGATTTAGTTTTTTATACAATTTCTCAGGCGATCAAATATTTTTTTTTCTTTTCAGATGATAAATTATATAAAAACTGTCCGAATGTTTTTATCCGAGCGCTTTCAGCTGTACATTTACCCATCATCAAGGATGAAATATTTTAACTGTTAAATAAGAAATAGTTTGTTAAATTTGATGTATTTATACATGCAACAAACTATTTCTTATTTTATTTCATGAAAACAGCTAAATTTATAGCCGAAAGCGCTCGGATAAAAAGAACATTCGCACAGTTTTAATATAATTTATCATCTGAAAAGGAAAACATTATTAGCTCGCATGAGAAACTGTATAAAAAAACTAAATCAAAGCACCTTGTCTGTCGTATTCAATGAAATGTGCACCAAAGAAGGATTGCTGCCTAAATCATTCTGATTCATTTCGATTATATATCAACGGATTATTAACTATATATATATATATATGTATATATATATATATATGTATATATATATATATATATATATATATATATATATATATATATATATAGAGAGAGAGAGAGAGAGAGAGAGAGAAAAGTAGGTGACCTGGTTAATATCAATAAACGTTTTTCGTACTAATTTCATCGGTACCCTTTATTTTGACTTTGTTTCATTGACCAATTTATCTACTCTATTTTATAAACTATATGAAGCATACGCGGACTCTTTTTTCTAATTATATATATATATATATATATATATATATATATATATATATATATATATATATATATATATATATATATATATATTGAACAATAAATAAATATTAAAAAATGAAAATCTTCAGACACACTGGGTTGTAGATTAATATTCTTTCGTGTTTTTTTTTATTATTATTTCATTTAGATTGCTCGACTAGTTTCGTCCAAAATGGCCATCATCGGGAGAAGAAATATTTCTGCTTGCTGGTAGCAGTAAACTACAGAAATGAATGTCTTGATGGAGAAAGTGAACTTTTGTCTGTAGTTTTCATTTGTTTTTTTTTATTTTTTTATCTTTTTAACATGAATCTTTTAACATTCCTTGTGTTGGTCAAACAGTCTCTTTTAAGTTGTTATTTGAGATAAGAGCTGGATGGATCTATGCTTCTCTGAATTCTCCTGGTCAGTTTAACAGTTTTATTGGTCCTGGAGAGGGGATGTGTCTCTGTTTAGTGTTTGTGTGTGCGTTATTTGGTTCTTAGGGAGTGAGTGAGTACCATCTATATTGTTAAATTTATGATTTAGCCCGGCTGGATATTTTGTTTTTAGACGTTGTATCCACTTATTTTCATGGGACTCTAAAATCTTTCTAATGATATCTGCTCTGAACTTTTCTATTCTCTCAATTATAGTGAATTTGGCATGGATTTTGAAATTGTGTTTTTCCAGGCGGAAATGTTGTTCTACAGGTAATAATTTTTCATGGGGAGTCGACTTAATTCGATTGCGATAATTATTAATTCTGCAGTGAAAGGGTCATTCAGATTTTCCTATATATTGTTTCTGGCATAATGTGCATTCTAGGAGGTAAATTATGTTATGACTCCTAAAGTTAGAATTGTGGTATCGAGGGCTATACGTTCCCCTTCAGTAATATTGTCACGTAGCAGCTTACGTGCTATTGTTTTCTTTATGTCATTTTCTACGGCTAGTTCATATGTCTGTTTAGTAATGTCTGTGTTTTGTGGGGTGTAGGTAGTATCCTTCTCTTTTAATGTCTCAAGTATGGAAGGTGAGTGATCATTTTCCCCGCAGTGGGCTTTTAACCGTATTCTCCTGAAGAAGGATTTCAGGTCCTTTGCCAAGGTGTCTTTATCAAACTTAGGGCAAAATCTTAGTCCTTTATTTAATACCCTGAATGTATTGAGTGGAAATTTATTGTCACTTAAATTTATAACTCGCCCATATAGGTCAAGTTTGAATTTGTAAATTCTTTTGTAAAAGCTCGAAAGCTTCCATCATATTTCCTATTAGGATATATATGTATATATATATATATATATATATATATGTGTGTGTGTGTGTGTGTGTGTGTGTGTGTGTGTGTGTGTGTGTGTGTGTATTGTCACCCACAGAGAGACTGTTGTGCTGTTTAGCAGCGCATCAGGGATGGAGGTGAATTTAGACGTATTTATTTTTATATAAACACGCCAGTGATTGGGAGAACTCGATTCGTCATAAAGTAGAGCATTGCATCAGCAGCACTAATAGTCACTGTTTACAAACTGACTTTTCTCCTCGAGAGCTCAACGGAACTAATTTTTTCAGGAGCATACATTGTCATTAACAGACAGACTGTTTCGCTGTTTCACAGCTCGTCATATATATATATATATATATATATATATATATATATATATATATATATATATATATATTTGTGTGAGTGTGTTTGTGTGTGTGTGTGGACTTTGATGTCAACATCCAGCGGTGACAGTCTGTTTCATGCTTAAACTCCATCTTCAGACCATGTGACTTCTGCTTTGGCTTGACTGTTTTATATATGCCGGTCAATGATGCATTATGGGTAAGAAGGTCTACTGTATTATTTTAACGGTTATTAGAGGCGCGGTAAGAGTTTTGTTCTATAGAAGGATGATGTGAATACCATTAAGTGAACTTGTGATTAATCAGGAAATTTTCAGTAAAATGGAAACAAAAAGAACGATTATTATTTACACTGTTTTATAGAAATCCGATGGTAAACTTGTATGTAGTGAGCCTCTTCACCAGGGTTCCTACAAATGAGTTACTGACTGTGGTCCGAAACCGATTAGAACCAGACTGCGATAAGGTTTTGGCATTCGAATAGATAATCTAATGGAAATGTTGACACCATTCTTTCAAATAGAGTCAGACATACACCACACGGAAAAATGTTTGGCTATGGGTTCACCTTAGTCACCAGTAATGGAGAACATATACAGGGTGTCTATAAAGTTCGTGTGCACTTTAAAAAAAAATATAACTTTTTTTGTATTTGCGATAGAAATAATCTGTAAAAATGTTATAAAGTTTAATGTATCTAGTTTTAAGTATAGCTAAAATAACTTATGTGATTTCAGGCATTTCTGTAAATCAGTTGGCAAATGTTTTCCGTGAACTGCAAAATATTATTACTCTTTGTATTGCTAATGATGAAGGACATGTAGAAACTTAAATAAAATTT
This sequence comes from Acanthosepion pharaonis, assembly GCA_903632075.3. NCBI lineage: Eukaryota > Metazoa > Mollusca > Cephalopoda > Sepiida > Sepiidae > Acanthosepion > Acanthosepion pharaonis. The sequence continues at coordinate 1,073,501 of CAHIKZ030000602.1, forward strand.
CAATAAAACCTTACAAAATATAGATTTACTTCTTTCTAATCCTTTTTACAAATTATTTCTATCGCAAATACAAATAAAGTTGTACATTTTTTAAAGTGCACACGAACTTTATGGACACCCTGTACATAGAATACTTCGGAGAAATGGCTAGAGAAACGACACCACTTGAGCTAACGTTATGGCTGAGATACTTAGATGGAACCTTCAGACTCTGTTCGCGCCAGCAAGTTGTACAAATAATGTTGGGCCGATATAAACTCAATAAGAAACGCAATCCAGTTTACAATGTAAGAGGAAAATAAGATATTTTTTAAATTAGATGTAACCGTAAATTCTGTGCTAAACGTTTCTTCTCTCGCTTGTGGTACTCCCTATCGGCTCCATGCTTTCCAGTCAACTATAATATTTAATTTAAATGCAATATCAGTTGCTATCGACTGTCCACCTGATGGCTCTTGTTGTTCTTGCTCATTAGTAATGTTTCTGTTTCTCATTCTTCCACACCCTGTAATCCCTGGTGTGTTACTGGCTTTACTGCCTTGTATCGGCTGAATTCGATTAATAATAATAATAATAATAATAATAATAATAATAATCAGCTAACCTTCCTAGGTCTGATAATGACAAATAAAAGAGAATGGTTTCAAAACATTCGTTTATTACAAGCCAACCTTCACCGGAGAATAACTCAATTTCAAATCCCACTATCGATGCGCCGTGAAGAAATTAATCATTTGATGATACTCAACACCTGGCAAAAAAAGAAAACATAAGTGGTGACCCAGACATATATTGACAAGAAATGATCAGCAACAAGCATACCCTTCAGAATAACAACTAATCTGATAAATATCAGCGTCTGAGTCAAAAACGGGTACCAGAAGATTGCCACACTCTCACTACTTTAAGCGCTTATCAGTAAGGATTCAGAAGGTCTTCGGTTCATACCACACCAGGACAATATTCAGAAGCCGCTCTACCCTACGGAGAAATATCTGCCGATTAGACCCTAACATGGGAGAGAACATAACCAAAAACTGCGTGTACTTCATTCCTTGCAGTTTCTACAGAGATTATAAAGGTGAAACAAGTTCCCCCAAAAGTAAGGCAGCGGAGAAATCGAAAAGCCGTAGTAAAAGGGTAAGATAAAAAAAAAATCGGGCATGGCTGATCATGTATAGAGGGAAAGGCGTAGTTATCAGGGTATTCATCACCGTGAAATAAAGTGAAAGTACTGGACAAGGAAGAATCCAATGGGGTGAGACGTCGGAAATAATCAGTGCTTATGCATAATCATAAATACGATATGGGAGCTGCTAAGAAAAAAAGAAGAGTGGAGTGAAGAACGACAACCAGCAGCAACACTTATCAGTAGTGAGTTTAGGTTTAGGGCTCCAAGTTCTCCACAGAGAATTGTCCAAGTGGATTGAAATCTGAATTAGCATTAGACAACAGATGTGTGCAGGAGGCTGATATCATTTTTTTGCAAACCTGCTGAAGATTGGTAATCACTCAACGTCACAGTATGCCTACAAGTCAAAACAGTTGTGATGGCTAATACTTGTACGACCTGTGGTAAAAATCAAAATTTTGAGATTCGGCCTTCGAAAAATGGCAAAAGTAACCTAGATATCAATATAAATAATATTTCAAGACATCGCATACGAAAGTTAGGCCTTAAATAGGCACTTTTTTTTACAATGCCGAATATATGTCAGGTCAGTCTACGATTGTTGCTGGGCCACTTCGGCGTGAAGTTACGACTAGAAAATAATTTAGGCTCGTTGACGTTGCGTAACGGTTGTCTCGCTAGACCAATTACGACTGAGTCGTGAGTTCAATCCTCACTAGGTGCCCCGTATGGTCACGTGGCCGTGTGGTTAGGACGTTCGCTTTCTGACCATGAGACACGGGTTCGAATCTCACCGGCGTCTAATTGTCTGTAAGGTGACTTCTTGATGTTATTCGTCTGAACGAAGCGATCCCAACATTGGAAAGCACCTGGACAACCATTGGATAAACGGAACCTTTGGTGACTGGCGGTGGTTGTGCTAGCACGAAATCACAAGTCATCATGACCGAGGCGTGCTGGCTTTGTTCAACTTGTTGATCACGCTAGATAACGCGCTCTCTCCCAGAAACTGTAGCTAAGAACCGCTCATCACAGTTGCAGTATAAACTACATGTAGGCTCTGTGGGTGTTGAACAAACACAAATGTGCCAGAGCCAGGCGTCTGCAATGAGGATTGGCTAAAAATCCTAGTATATTGGCATCGTCGGATTGCTACTGGTATCTTGTAACCCGCCGCATGAGCGTGTCGAATGGCTAGTAAATCGGTTCCACCCTTGTTTTTTCCCCTGGTGAGTAGGCTTGTTAGCACCCAGTTGGATGAAAATCAAAGAGTGGATGAAACTTCTCGAAAGAGCAATGGTCATCTGGGAGAGTTTGGGTGGAGTTATCTCAATAGCAACTTACGACCCCACACGCTCATAGGATAGATGATGATGATAATATTTCCACTACACTGATTGACATTTCAGCTCAATTAAATGCTAATCTCTTTTTTTGGTCATTTTTTTTCCTACACAGCCGAGGAATATTCCCCTGGAGATATTAATTGCAAAACTGTTGATCTTATCGAAGGTATTACAATAATTCAATCACTAGAAGTTGGCGTTCTTTTATTTGTTTGGTTGTTTTCTTCGTTTTTTTTGTTTTTTTTTTGCACCGTATTTTTTTCAACCGACCTTTCTTACACAAAGGGAAATTTTCTTCACCCGTTTAGAGCATATCCTTACACTTCAACATTTCTTTAATTAGAACCTGACGGAAGAATCCTTTTAAAAATTGATTTCTTCTTTTTTTTTTTTTTTTTTTTTTTTAGTGGAGATCTGGGGTAGGAACGAAGAACTTTTTTTAGGAAAGCAAATGGCGAGTTACAGCCGGGAGAGAATCCTTACAAAGAGAAATTATTTTCACTTAATATATTCTTTGAATTTTTAAATTGAATTTGCTTAAACCAATCGACCATTTCTCCTTCAATCTTTCTTTCTTTCTTTCCTTCTTTCTTTCTTTCTTTCATTCTTTCTTTAAATCTTTATTCATTTCTTTCTTTCACTTTCTCTCACGTTCTCTTCACATATAACATTTCACATAGAGAACAACGAACATCACTCTTCGTGAAGGCAGATGTAAAGTTAGTGTAGTGGTCCGTGTTACGCCTTCAGGAACGTAGCTGTTCAATGCTTGACCTGAAGAATTATTTAGAATGAAAAAAGAGAGTGCTAAAATGTTAGGTGATATCAATCCTCATGTATGGCAGTGAATGCGGGACAATCTCACCCCAGATTACGAGAACACTGGAAGGAGTAAGAATGTGGTTCTTTGCAAAGACGCTGAGAATTCCATGGACAGAGCCAGTAATCAACGAGGAATTCTTGAAGAAATGGTAAGAAAAGGAACAGTTATACTCAGCATCACAAAGAGAAAGCTGAAATATCTTATATACACAATAAGAAAGAAGTTTAATTGTATATCAAGGGGAGATAATCCAAGGCACCTTCACGACGAGCTTGTGTGAATTGATATTTGAACGGGGAGCGGAAAGTTTGGTAAAGGGACAAACGGTGCTCAGGTATACCAAGAATAGGAGGTTGTTCACAGCCATAATCGTCAAGGGACAAGACACAGACGCGAAACAGATGAACAGACAGACTAAAGACCTATGAATCGCTTTAAAATTGTTATTTATTACTGAGGTCTTTTTTTTTACGGAAGGCACAAATTTTCCTTTGTGGTATCATAATATGATACAAAAAATTAAACTATTGTCATTGAGATCACTGCAAAGTTAGTCTTCAGTAAGCTTCTATCAATGGTAGCAGCAATGAGACAAAATAAAATGAATGAATTTTATTAACGATTATTCGATCGATCTAAAATTTAATTCGACGTTAAATTTAGAGCGTGTTCAAATTATTGAAATCAAATTATATTCTACATGTAAGACTGTAGAAATTTGCTAAGCCATCGTTCCCTCAGCATCGTGTTCTAGTAACCCCAAAACGAGGCTAAAATTACATTTGTTTTGCTAATTCGTTTTCCCCGGGTTATCAAAACATTGTAGGTTATATAACGTCAAATAATATTTCAAGATTGTTTTTGGGATGGAAGATATAATGGTTTACTGATAAAACATAGATGAGCGGAGAACGATTAGATTCATACCTAACTATTTATTCTCTGGTTTTTATTATCATCTCTATCTATAAAAGGCAGGATGTGTGTGTGTGTGTGTGTGTGTGTGTGTGTGTGTGTGTGTGTGTGTGTGTGTGTGTAAATGCACTGTCGCAATTTTCGACAGATTTGCGGGAAGGCCAAAACCGACTTCGATAGTGGAAATAATCGATTTTTCATGCTTCTGCGGCAGTTTTCATGTAGTTTGCGGCCATTTTCTACTGGCCAGACTGAGCGCCTATAGCTTGCTGCCACGAATAGGCAGGAAGGTTCTATTGACCAGCGTGAGAGTCAACAGCTGACTGACACGAATGTTAACTAGCATGCCAAAAAAAAACGATAGCTGCATTCGTCACAAGTGGGAAAAGTTTAAATCTGCACGGCACTTTATTCCAATTGGCTCATTCGCTTGCTTAAACTCAACGTTGATTCTGATTCCGCAGAACTGGGTTGGGTGTGAAAAAGTATTTGTTGTTAACATTCTTTTTTCATTCGGTTTTTTCCAGTTACGAGTACTTTTTTTAAAAGCTGATCGTTTTGTGTTCATTTTGCTTAGTTCTTTTTTTTGTAATATATTTAATGTTTAGTATAGAGCTTAGAAAGAATTCGCAGTGTGAGATAGGCAAGAAGTAAGGCATGTAGCAACACCAGCACGGCAAAGGGCACTTCTTTAAAGGCAAGGAAGGGCAAAAATATTTTAAGTCAAGTGATAGCGATTGCTGTATGAGTCGTACGATTTTTGAATCAAGCACAACCAACGCCGGGCCATACTGTTAGTTTTTTTCATATAATTTTATGTTTAATTTAAGATTTAGGTTTTGTTTTCGAAACATGGTAATTTTTGTGCAGTGATGAATACATATTTTTATAGAATAATTATAATATTATGCTATACTGTGTATCGAGCACTGTTTTTTTTTAAATAAATGCTAAACAACTTTTGATTATAAATCCGAGTATTCAAACAGGACATGGTCATAAAAATTTGAAATCTTGTCTCACCTCCTCCTTCTGAAAACCTTATTAAAACACCATAGAAATTGGAACTCGGCTCTCCGATTAACAACTCCGAGCCATTATCCGTTACACCATCCGCACATCCAAGCTTACATCACCTGGTATTCCCAAGTGGTCACCTAACTAGGTACTGAACATGCTCGAACTTGTTTAGCTTTGGTAATCGTACGGGATTAAATTGTCATCAAAAGATTTTGTGAAGCACTCAACTAAACAAGCGTTGCTTTGCATGTCGTCTAATGGATTATCGGCAATCCTTCCGTAGGGACGCCAACGCTGCATCAACAGACTTAATTAGTGATAGACGTCGTTTCTTAGGGGATCAAATGAAATAGAGAGATAAAGATTTGGCTAGCATATCCATAGGTTCATGAGTCTCCCTCCTGAAGCAAAAGTCGGCAAAATCACGAACCTATAATTGTATTTCATTCTGTTAACTAGAATTTGTTGATTGTATCTTTCTGGCGTTATCTGGTCAAGACAAACCATGCAACAGTCAAAGCTTCTAGGTTTGTATGCGAAACGATATAGCTGCGGATGTTCCTTTGGTGACAGTTTTGTTTTTTTCAATTTTCCGTATACTAACAAGAACGAAATATCTTTATATGGATGTGGCCTGGAAGAGAAAGGGGCAGCAGAAGTTTTTGGAATCACTGCAATACAGTCAGTTTTAGATACAGTGGATAATCTAATCTGAACAGAGGTAGTACGCTAAAACTCTCAGCCTCCCTTTCAAGTAATGAAAAATGGGTTTTGCATGTCAGCATAAAACGAAAAAGAAAGTGTTATAGAAGAATCAACACCAAAACTAGAACAACATCCACAGAAGTCTTTGCTTGAGAACAGTCAGATAATGAACATAGATAGATAGATAGATAGATAGATAGATAGTGGGAAGGCTAAGACAAAGATTATTTTGAACGTCTCCTCAGGCCAATTCACCTCCTTGACATATCTAGGATCGAAAGCTAATACGCTATACACTCCACCCTCAGAACGACTACACTACAGTCAGCCATTCCACAATGGAAGTTGTTGTTGATAATTGGTGCTGTTGCCAAGGGAGATAACGCCAGTCAGATTAGGGCGAGGGAAACAATATTGTTTGAATTATTCTTGAAAGGATAAGAAAGTTTATTAAATCGTACGTTTTTCCAGTTACGAGGCCTTTTTAAAAGCTGATCGTTTTGTGTTCATTTTGCTTAGTTCTTTTTTTGTAACAGAGTTAATGTTTAGTATAGAGCTTAGAAAAAAATCGCAGTGTGAGATAGACAAGAAGTAAGGCATGTAGCAACATCATCACGGCAAAGGGCACTCCTTTAAAGGCAAGGAAGGGCAAAAATAAAAAAGTGATGACGATTGTTGTATGAGTCGTACGATTTTTGAATCAAGCACGAGCAACGACGGGCCATGCTGCTAGTCTCTTATATGCGGCAATCTGCGGCTTATAGTGACTTTCAGGATTTAATTTTGAAAACTTGCGAAGAGGGAATTTTGGTTCCTTTTTGAGTGTTCGATTCTTCTTAAGATTTTATCAAGAATCTCTAAATATATAGCAGGATCTCCAGAATAGAAATGGCAGCAATATTCAAATCAAGGAGGAATGGTAGATATATAAATATATTGTCATTATTTCTTCACTTATTTTTCAATTTCCTTTTTTGATTGTTCTATGATCTCTGTTCAACCTGCAATTCCGAACGTCGTGTTTCTATCGTTCAGCTACATTAAAATATATTGGTTCTGTTCCGGGGTTATATTTTTTACCGCCATGACGATTGCCACATAACTTTAAATAATAAGTATCAACTTTATGACTGACGTTTCGTTTCCAACTATGTCTGCTAGGATGGCCTACCGCATAGGCTTGCTCAGGGAGATTTGTGTTCAACACCTGCTATTCTGTTGTTCATGCTGCAACTATGTTTAGAAGATCTTAGATACAGCGTATCGTTTAATTTGAACAGAGGTAGTACGCTAAAACTCTCAGTCTCCCTTTCAAGTAATGAAAAATGGGTTTTGCATGTCCACAAAAGACGAAAAAGAAAGAGTTATAGCAGAATGACCATCCAGAATCAACACCAACACGAGAACAACATGCACAGGAGTCTGTGCTTGAGAATAGACAGATAAATAATGAACAGAGATAGATAGATAGATAGATAGATAGATAGATAGATATGATAAAAGACAGAATGTGTGTGTGTTCGTTTATATGTTTAATCGGATCTACTACATTTTTCAACCGATTTCAACCAAATTAGACACAGTTACTGCTAATTGTCCTACGGACGTCCTGACGGCGCCAATAATTGATTTAAATCAATATTTAAATCAATATTATCGATTTTTTAAAAACGATTTTTTTATCGGACGCACACGAGTGTAATTATGTGCGTTCACTGCACTCAACCAGATATGAACACTTTTTATGTCAGAATTGATAGCGGTAGTATAATTAGGAAAATGTCGGATTTAAGTGCTTATATGGGAATAAGAAAAGACAAGAATGGCCATATTTTGGTTTCGGATGCAAAAGTTATCACAATGAAGGATTTCTGTCGCACCGAACTTTCCAAAAGCCAATCGGATTAGTGTTATTAGTCACGCATGGCTTGAGTGATACGCAATGGTTGCTGCTGATTGGCCCATTCACGCTCCGGGGCCATGCGAGATTATGTGTGATCGGGGGTGTCACGCGTGCACGCATCAAGCATCCCAAGCAAATGGGGTAGAGGTTTCAGGTAGCCTACTTTTATTTCAGGATTTAACACTCATACCATGGCTTTTAAAAAGGATCTTTTAACATTTCAATGCAGGCATGCATTATTTTCCATGTTTTCTGCATTTGCACAGTAAAGTAAACATCAAGGCCATTTTAAAAGGGATTTACAGAGATACATATCAATTTTTACCTGAAAAATCAGTAAAAACAAGGTGAAACTGCTGCTTTTTAGGTGTTTGTAGCCCATTTAGCTTACTAAGGCATAGGATTGAATTCAGTGAGATATCACTAACACATTTCATGCCACTTCACGCCACCACTTTTAAGCCAAGTGAACAGAATCGGCTTATCCTAATTGTCCAATTTTTCACATTTGATAGCATTTTTTCATTCGAGTGGACACCGGGGGACTGTTATGTCTTTTCATGCCGTTTACATGTAGCAAAAGGCACCTCGCTATAATTTTACTACTGCGCATCGCTTCCCCCAAAAGTTCTCGCACGTTTTCATCTAAATTCGTGCTATTTAAATGCCTTCATCATCCATCAGTAAACAAAATTAACATTGCTTCAAATTTTGTTCGTAAGAAGTGTAAAAACGCTTGTCTTTTCAACTTTTGATCAATAAAACTACCTCATATCTCCTGGCTGCTCAAAATTTTCAAAGAAAAATGAAACTTGAAAATCCCATTTTCTGATTGGTTGACTTTGAGAGACTGCGCTACATCGATGACGACGTAAATCAAAAAGGCAATGCCTATTTTGGGATAAGGAACTACATAGCTTTCATATTTATCAATAAAAAAAAAATCGATACAATAAAGTCGCCAGATACAATAAAGTCGCCAGATACTATTTTGAAACGTCATCCGCCACTGTGCACTGCTTTGACTAACCCAGCTGGAGGTTAACCAATCGCGTCAACTGTTCAAGTTTGCACGAGCTCATTGGCACGGTTGCAAGCGTTTAAGTTTGGGCCCATCCAATCATACGCGCGACCAGTTCTCTTACGCACGCATGTGCACGTGCGTACGTATGTTACCTTAATATGTGCGTTCAAGGTCAACCGGCCAACCGCCTCTTTATACCATAACTCGCACGCGTGTTCACACTTCTGCGATTAATGTCCCGCACTTGGCTCACTTCATTCGCTTCTTACGGAAACTGCAAGTTGTTGAATACGTATCCAAACTGTTTTTTGACTTATTAGTTATAACTACATCCGTTTCCGCGTTTATCGAATTTACTTCCCAAAATAACTACTACCGTTTTAGCTTCAGTTGAATTTTTTAAACTTCACTTTTTTTTGTCTTTGATCCCCTTTTGATACAGTTACATACATTTTTGGGATTTCTCTAACTTGCCTATGTTTAGACTACACCTATTTTTTGCACTCAAAAACCTATATATCTTTTTTTACGTTTGCCTTTTTTAAAATTGGTTAAAATGCCGCCTAAGAGAAGAAAACTTTTTGGACGGCGCACGGCTGTTGCCTCCGCTAGAAGAGCAGCAAGGGCAAGTGAAACCACAGAGCAAACTTCGTTGCGCCTTTCTCAGATTGCCTCACGCTCCTCTGCCCGCACCTCCACAGAAAGTACCACTGAGCGGACTGAAAGGCTGGCATCAGTAGCATCAGCTATGTCATCAGGATGCGCTAGACTTTCGACTGAAGAGCGTTTAGTACAGAATTCACAGGACGCAATACGCGTTTCTAGGGCCAGGGCTTCCGAGTCCCTAACACAGACAATCCTTCGGCGTTTAAGGAATGCCAGCGCTACAGCAGGTTCTGGAGCTTTAGAAATCCCTGAACAAACCACTTCGTGTCGTTTTAGGAATGCTAGGGCTGAAGCATCTTCCAGGGTTTCGAAACAGCCTCAACAAACCGCTATTCGTTTAAGAAACACCAGCGCAACTGCGTCTGCCAGAGCTTCAGAAAGCCCTGGAGTACGGAGAGCATGGCCCAACAACAATGGCCAGATCGCAAGGACAGACGCTCAGCGTCGCGGGTCTGCATTTAGGTGAACAATGTTTCGCCCATGGACAACTAGTTACGTAAGCTGCTCCCGAGTCGGGAGTAAGGATAACGTTTACGTTTACTCTCCAACAAACAAAGCTAAAAATATTACCTACGCAGAAGTCCTGTAGTCCATGGTCGGTCACGTTTAAACGCAATGTAAACATCTTTATGTCAGCTGCATCGTAGGTTCCTTCATTTTTGAACCCGGTTTCTTTAAAGGTCGTCATTGTATCCACTTGCCATTACTAAGACATTTCATTAAAGGTTGTCTTGCTCATCAAATGCTCCTTTATCACTTAAACCCCACTATAGCTGTATTCGCACTTACATGTCAACCACGTAACCATATTCAGTTGCAACACAAAACCAATACGTGGGAAGGTGGATTTGTTTAATTGTCAGAGAAGTCGAGTGCGTCCACGCAATTCAGGCCTCAGCAAAAAGAAGTGGGATAATAAAAGAATAGCAACATGCAGATTTATAATATGCATTCTCTGCCATACACCGTTGGTGTGTTTCTCCCCTTACCATAAGGGCTGCTTTAGGTAACGCTACGTGTGCTTCATGCTCGCCTCAACTGGCTATTAAAAACTACAAAAAAATTTGTGCCACTTACAAGTAATTGCCCCAGCACCTTCCCATACTTCTGTTATGTGGTTCTGTTTACGGTAGAGTCAGGGTTGTCTTTTGTGCAAAAAACGCGTCTACCTTTCACGCTATTGCGTTTTACTAAGTTGCAACTGACACAGGGCTTCATGTAATGTCTTGCACTCAGGGATAATAAAACCATCCCATCGGAATACAAAGCCATCTGCCACAACTCACCAAAAACTTCCTAAAGACCGAGTTTGTATTGAACTTGACAACTTTTAATTGGAGGTGTCTTAGTAATGGCAAACGGCTGATGGTACCATGGCTATCCATTGCTTCCTTTTAAGCCTTACAATTTTTTCTTCCGTTATGCTGATGTGTATAATACGTTTTTTACGTGGGCGGCCATCAGTTCTACTAGACTTCAGCCATACATGTGTGTACAAAATGAGTATGGCAGTTATGACCTTCCATTCAGAGGAAGTTTACTCCCGGGCAACACCGGGTTTTACTGCTAGTAGATAGATAGATAGATAGATAGATAGATAGATAGATAGATAGTGAACAGGACAATCTATATAGATAGATTACTTGGAGCGTCTCCCCAGGCGAAGTCACCTCCTTGACATATCTTATAGGATCGAAAGCTAAAGCTCTATACACTCGACTCTAGGAAGAACTGCACTACAGTCTGCCATTCCACAATGGTAGTTGCTGATTGCTTGTTCTATTGGCAAGGAAGGCAACGGCAGCTTGATTATGGCGAGAGAAGCAATACTGTTTGACATAGCAAGAAAGATTATTAATATATGGCACATATAGTGCCGGTGTTAATAAAACGGTGCTCAATATGATATAACTCAACACCTGACGAAGATGTCGTGCCTGAAACTCGTGCTAGCGGTGAAGGATAATATATATATATATATATATATATATATATATATATATATATATATATATATTATGAAATGGACAAACTCCGACAGTTATTTTAAGACATTTTTATGTTTATACATTCTTTTTATAGATACAAATATTTAAGTAAATGCTCGAGAAATTTTACCAGATTAGTTGTTTTACGACCATTATCTGCGATCGACGTTACTCCAAGAAAGCGTACGAAAATTGTAACGCTGCACGGACACACTGGCAAACATTACTAGTGAACAAATCAGAGTAATATAGACTGGACCAGAAACTCTCCTGATTTAAATCCAATCGAGAATCTGTGGTTAACCTGCAAGAAAGGACTTCATGAAATGGACATACAAAGTACTAACATGTTCACTGTGTCATGTTTCACTGGAAAAGTCTTTTTGTCTTTATTCATATATATATATATATATATATATATATATATATAAAAGTGAACATAGAAGTCAACACTTAGAGGCGACAGTCTGTTTCATATTTTATATTAGCAGGCTTTGCTAATATACAGATTTATTCACTACTTGAAATCTTTGAAGCAAAAATTTTGAATGAACATTTCATTCATAAAAATGGTTTGTTTGAAAGTTTACAAATAGATGCCAACTTGTTGACCAAGTAAAATGCAAATTTCAAACACTTTTCTGTACTATATAAGACGATGTTCCTAAACAGAACTATTTTTGATATGAAAATCAAAACAATCCTCGAATAAAAGAACAATAATGAAGGAAAGGTAATTAATGAAATAAACTTCTTTTTTTTAAAATCAATTTGCAAATTAGTTAAACCTGAAGAGTGATATTGCTTCTGAGTAGATAATATATAACACAGATATTGAGCACTTTGATTGTAAATTACGATAGAGTTGTTTTTTTTTTTACTCTCAGATATCGGGATAGAATTGAGCTCCAATTTCACATATATTCCATTATATTGGTTTTACTTCATTAGCTATTATGTTTCTCTAACGCTTCAAATGTTGAATGTATAATTAATTCTAATTTCTGTTTTCCCATCTTTATACTATATTAATTTGATCTTATAAATTGTCCCCTGTTCTTTCACCCATTAAATAAATTATAAATAATAATAATAATTGTTTGTACGGAAAATAAAGAACATCAAATGGTCTTTAAAAGTAAGTAGCAGCAGAAGAATTATCGTTGAACTTTTAAAAGATAACCATAAACATTAATTTTATACTTAAATGCAACGATCAATTTTGAGTTATTCTGTAGTTTATTGATGCCTATCGCATCACCTCCCCACTAGCTACTGTGATGATGACCAAACCAAGATTCCTCCACAAGAGCTAGCTTAAAATTTTAAGCTAGCTGCACTTTTGAATACAAAAGGAAAATAAGTTATTCCCATGAAAGCAACGACGATGGTTACTATAATATATTAATATATATTTTTAACCTCGCATAATCTGGCAACCGTGAATCTAAGCTCAACGAAAATCGTTCCCTGCGCCTAATTTTTTTAGAGTTTTTGAATGAGTTATGAATCATTGAAATCGCATCATTTGGAGTTGCTTGGACGCACACACGCACAATCATATACATACACTGTACTTTATATATAAAATTTAAGTGACGCTGTACATCAGTCTAGCTACGGTAAATTATGGAAGATGCTAAGTGACGTAATTTAATAAACGAAAGTAAATAAATGATGCTGAATATAAGGTAATTAATATTTATATTATTTACAGATCGTGGCGATGCGATTAAATATACTTTAATGTTTAAAAAGAAATTCTTCAGTATTATTATTGTTTAGGTAATATAGCGAGGCAAACGTGAGAGAATTGGCTACCCTACCGGGCTTCAGCATTGGCGACCACAATCTTAACAACAATACGCAGATGACATGGTACTGATAGCAGACAAGGAAAAGAAATTACAAAATCTCCTACAGAAGGTAGCGAAGGAGAGCAAGAAGAAGGGACTAAGGAAAAACTACAAGAAGAGGGAATGCGTGGTCATCAGTAAGAAGAAGAGCCTGAAATGCGATTTGCAGGTCGAGGACCCTAAAATCAAGCAGACGCAGAAGTTTAACTATCTTGGAAGAATTCTGTGAGGAGCCGGTAAATGCGACACTGAGATCTGTAGACGTATTGGGATGGCCTAAGACGCATTCCAAAAACTGGTCAGAAAAACAAAACAAATGGAGTATAATATTTACATTAGTCGGACTATTCTCCTCATCTTTGTCGTCATATTTGTCACAACGTTTCGTCCGTTGTACGCTCCGGCCTTCTTCAGGTGGTTGGAATTTCGAACTGAACCCTTTATTTCGATCACTGGGGTAGACTGTTCTAGTTCCACCTGCCATGTTTCATGGATGTCAGTTATCAGTTATCTCCTTCTAATTTTCCCTCCGAAAGTTCTCCACTGCCTTAACCAGGAATTGAACTCACCTTCTTTGGGTCTGTCACTGGGTAACCAACGCCTTTATTCACGTTGTGACAAATATGACGACAAAGATGAGGACAATAGTCCGACTAATGTAAATACTGTACATAATACCTCATCTCAGAAATATAGACAGACTCCAAATGGAGTATAATTCGAAAAATGGCTCAGTACAGATTAGGGCTTAATATTATTTATTATATGAAATTAACAGATCGCGACAGCTTTTAGGGAGATGTGGTTAAATATACTTTAATGTTTAAAACTAAGTTTATTCAGTATTATTATTGTTTAGCTAATAAGTATTATAAGATAGCATAAATATCTATATTGTGGAAATAGGAATTTTCAACAATATATGCATTTCGTACGTACTCTTACCTATTGATTTAACTTTTAACAAAAGTGGCATTCGTTTGCATGTAGTTATGGATCATCATCGTCATCATTATCATTCAAATCCTCATCATCATCCCCATTATCATCATCATTCCCACCATGATCATCCTCATTATTCTCATCATCATTCTCATCCCATCATCATCATCATCATCATCCCCATCATCATCACCATCATCATCCTCATCATCATCACCATCATCATCCTCATCATCATCACCATCATCATCCTCATCATCATCATCATCACCATTCTCATCATCGTCATAATTATGATCCTTATCCTCACACTTATCCTCATTATCCTTATCATCATCATCCTCATCATCTTCATCATCTCCATCATCCTCATCATCTCCATCATCTTTAACATCCTCATTTTCCTTATCATCATCACTTCATCATCATCATCCCCAACATCCTCATCGCCAGCATCATCATCACCATCCTCATGATCGTCACAATTATCATCCTTATCCTCATAATTATCCTCATCATCCTCCTCATCATCATAATCCTCATCATCCTAATCTTCATCCTCATCATCACCATCATCATCATCCTCATCATCATCTCTAACATCCTCATTATCCTTATCATCATCACCATCATCATCATCCTCATCATCCTCATCCCCAACATCACCATCACCATCCTCATGATCGTCACAATTATCATCCTTATCCTCATAATTATCCTCATCCTCCTCCTCATCATCATCCTCATCATCATCATCATCATCCTTATCATCATCTCCATCATCCTCCTCCTCCTCATCATCATCTCTAACATCCTCATTATCCTTATCATCATCACCATCATCATCATCATCCTCATGATCATCATCATCCTCATCATCATCTCTCTCATCCTCATCATCCTTATCATCATCACCATCATCATCATCCTCATTATCATCCTCATTATCATCATTATCCTCATCATCCTCCTACTCACCATCACCATCATCATCATCATCATCATCTGCGTTTACAAAGTCTCTACTACGACAAGCATGACGAAAGTGACAACGAGTATTCGTTCGAATTACAGAAGTGGCAAACGAGGTTCGTTGACATCACAAAAATATGGCAATTAAAAACACGTTTAAATTTTGAAGATTCTAGGTGGCAGGGATGCGAGCAATTGTAAGAGAGTTCCACAGGTGACAAGTTCACGGTGATCAAATTAATATTGGAATACCTTTTCTGAGATACAAAGAGAAACTCAAATATAGCGTAAAGTCAATTGGATGTCTTCGAGGAGGATGTCCAAAATCGTAAGAATTGCAGACATCCCATAATTTTGGTATTAATGGGTCGCTTATATTTGCGTTTATAAGCATTTACTTTGTTCAGCAATGGGAAAAGATTGGAAGTTCATTTTCGAATCAGTAATTCTTTATTTGGTGCGAGTATAGATATATATATATATATATTTGATTCTACACTTACTTGCCTGGAAGGATAAGTAAATATCGGCTGTTTATTTTGAAGTCTAGATTTGACTTCGTTAGCAGTTGGGTTGTATTTGAGCCTGTAAGCATTTACTTAGTTCAAGAAGGTACATTTCGCTTGTTTATATTCCAGCCTATAAACATCTACTAAGTATGTAGATAGGAAAATAATCATCACTTATAATGGAATCTATAAGTTTTTACTTTTGAAAATAGGTAAGTATTGGTCATTCATATTTGAGTCTGTAAAAATTTACTCGGGGTTCGGGGTTAGCTAAATATTCCTCTTTATGTTGAAGTCTAAAATGGTTTGGTTTGTTTTATTTTACGGTATATCAACCTCAATGGATCATTTAATGCCGACAACTTTTTTTTCCTGGTAATATTTTTGTTTTGTCAAAAAGCTATTTCTGTTAATATTTTTTTCCTCAAAAATGTATAGCTGGTAATACTATTTTTTTAAAAAAAAACTGCTGGTAATTTTTTTTTTTTTTTTTTGTTTCAAAGACATATTGTTGGTAATATTTTTTTTCTTCAAAAATTTATTTCTGGTAATAATTTTTTACAAAGTATTTCTGGTATTAAAACCTATTTTTACACTTTTAAAATGCTTTTTACTTCTGTTTTTGGGTTAACTATTTGCCCATAGCTCGGACCCTAACAGGTACTACCACCTCGGTTCAGGATGGATCTGGGAACTTCAGCAATTAAGAGATTGTTCTACACTTCTCAAATCCTCCTGATCTGAGGCCTTACTGTTGGACGTAGTTTATCGTCTTACCCTAGACGCGGATGTAGTTTATCGTCATACCCAGGACGGGTCTAAAACGGAAGGCTGTGAATTAAGCCATTGTCATGAAAATAATGATATCAAACAAGTTACCGGAATTTGTAATAAATATAGGTTAGTTTCGGGATATGAGGGTGGGCTGGAAATTACATAGGCTGACGATGAAATCTTGCATGTACTGATTTTGATGAGCTCGAAATTCGATTTTCAGGTCGGGAACACTAGAATCAAGCAGCCGCGAAAGTTTAATTATCTGGGAAGCGTTTTGACACAAGGCGCTAAGTGCGACATTGAGATCCGTAGACGTATTGGGATGGCCGAGGACACATTCCAAAAGCTGGGTAGAGTTTTACGAGACAGGAGGATTTCTTTGGTAACAAAGAAAAGAATACTGAGCTGTTACGCGACATCTATCCTTCTTTACGGCAGCGAATGTTGGACGATTTCCTCAAAGATGAAGAAGAGACTCAAGGCGACAGAGATGTGTTTCTACAGAAGGATGCTGAGGATATCATTGACCGAGTGTGTGAACAACTATGAGGACTTAGATAGGATGCAAACAAGGAGGAGGCTTATACTTAGCATCAGGAAGAGGCAGCTAAAGTTTTTGTGACACATAACGAGGAAGGAAGGCCTGGAAAATCTGATACTCATGGGTCGAATAGAGGGAAAGAGAGAGAGACAAGGGAAAACAACCTGACATATCTGGCGGGCTTAAGCAAGTGGATAACAGAGCGTGGTATGCAGGAGCAAACAGAGGGAAGGAACTTGACCACCGAAAGACATCGAGGGAGGCGGAGAGCCTTGATCGCCTACGTCCTGAAAGGACATGGCAGATAAAAAGAAAAAGGAACTGATTATATGCATTGTCTCTTTTCAGGTAAACTGACATCTGACTATTCAAGTGTAACCAGTAGAGATCTCTCTTGAAAATGGACACAATTTTGGCGTCCTGGGTTGTCAAGTACCTGCACAAAAAGACCTTTCTCCCCAGAGGCTGATATGCTTGATACATTATGGGTTGATGCTCCAGTTTTATCAACAGCTGAATTTAGCAGGAGAAGTGATATTCTAAAAGATGATCCAAGGTCTGGACGTCCTACAACTGTCCCCACCGAGGAAAAGATTGATAGTATTCACCACATAGTAATGGGTGTCAGGCG
Organism: Acanthosepion pharaonis; assembly: GCA_903632075.3. Taxonomy (NCBI): domain Eukaryota; kingdom Metazoa; phylum Mollusca; class Cephalopoda; order Sepiida; family Sepiidae; genus Acanthosepion; species Acanthosepion pharaonis. The sequence goes on from CAHIKZ030000602.1 coordinate 1,091,251, forward strand.
ACTGACCCTAAATCAAATAGCCAATGCTATTCCTAGAGGGTAGAGGACGTTGTGCACAATGAACTTAGTCCGACGAAGATTTCTGCTCGGTGGGTACCACATCTTGGTCAAAAGCGCACATCACAAGGAAATCTGATATTATTTGTGGTATTAGGTTGGTGCAAAAATAATGCCCTTTTCTCACATATGTTACTTTATATATGATTTCTGAATTAATTCATTGATATATATATATATATATAGCCATGTTATATATCATTTTGAAGTGCGTTTTTCGCTCTATCGAATCGTGTTATTCGTTACCGTTCTCAATCTCTTCATTCATTTTTCTGCAGGCTTTTCGACAGCATGGACAAAATTCAAATCCACACGATTTTCTTGTTCCAGTTCAAACTAGGCCGAAAAGCTGCCGAGACAGCCCGTGATATCAATGATGCGTTTGGCCCAGGAAGTACTAACGAACGTGTGGCACAACGGTGGTTCAAGAAATTTCGCAATGGTGTCGAGAGCCTCGAAGATGAAGACGGTCGCGGCCAGCCGACTGCGGTTGATAACGAACATTTGAAGCCGATTCTCGCAGAACCACACGAGAAGTTGCTGTTGAACTCGAGGTCGACCATTCAACAGTCGTTCGCCATTTAAAGCAAATAGGGAAGTCAAAAAAGTTGGATAAATGGGTACCGCATGAATTGAACGATAATCAAAAAAATCGTAGTTTTGAGGTGTCTTCTACGCTCCTTCTGCGCAACAAAAACAACCCATTTCTCGAGCGGATTGTGACGTGTGATGAGAAGTGGATCCTCTACGACAACCGGCGACGTTCGGCACAGTGGTTGGATGCCGGAGAAGGTCCACAACACTTCCCGAAGCCGAAATTGCACCAAAAAGGGTTATGTGACTGTTTGATGGTCTGTGGCCGGTCTCATCCATCACAGCTTCTTGAATCCGGACGAAACGATTACGGCGAAGAAGTACTGCCGACAAATTAACGAAATGCACCAGAAGCTCCAACGTATGTGCCCGAGATTGGTCAATATGAAGGGACCAATTCTCCTCCATGACAACGCTCGCCCGGATGTTGCTCAACTGACGCTGCAGAAGCTGAACGAATTGGGCTACGAGACTCTGCCTCATCCGCCATATTCACCGGACCTCTCGCCCACCTTTTTCAAGCATCTCGACAACTTCCTGCGCGAAAAATGCTTCAAAAGCCGAGATGATGCCGAATCGGTTTTCAATGACTTCATCGCTTCCAGAACTCCGGATTTCTATAATAATGGGATAAATATACTTGTTTCTCGTTGGCAAAAATGTGTCGATTCTAACGGTTCTTATTTCGATTAATAAAGTTTATTATGAAAGGAGTTATGATCTTTTGAAGTTGAACGTCAAAAAACGACATTATTTTTGCACCAACCTAATAGATTCAGTTGGTTTTTTTGAACGTTTCCAAACCCAGGAGGAATGTTGGGTTCATCAGTTTGAGCCAGAGACAAAGAGATAATCCATACAATGCAAACGCCCCTCGTCACCTGCTCTGAAGAAAACTGAGGTCGATTCATTTGAAAGTAAAGTGATAACGTCATATTTTCGGAATTCAAAATTTATTGTGTTTATTAAATATCTTCATGTTATAGCGGAACACACCTATTCTATAGTTAACAGACTCCCCCACCTATAATAAGTAGGAGTAGTAAGAGTAAGGTGGGGGTCAGTGAGTCAGTCAGTGAGTCGATGTCGGACGACAGTTAGTTGAATACGAAAGTATCAGCGACCACAACTAGATTACTCTGCGTCATACCTATTATATCAAGTTCCTAACGTTTTGTACGTTGAACCTATTTTAGGACCGAGTACAAATACAAGCCTCCACTGTGAAATCACTCCACAACACTTCAAAAGGGCCGCACTAACAATGCAGTGTTCTATACTAACTTTCCGACATAGTTACAAAAGGCTATCAAGAGCAAAAGCACAGGACAACTGAGGATTGGGGTCTTGTTTTAACAGGTCAGTGCTACTGCAAACAATCCTTCGTTTCAATGGCTGCTGTGTGTGTCTGTGGCTTTGAACTGGTTGATGGCACTCTATATACTCCCGATTTGGACCCATCGGACTATCATCTGTTCCCCAGCATGAAAGAAAACTGACTGTGCATGATTATCAGTGATGATATAGAAGTGATGATAACTTTATATCTGATGTTGACTTTTTTGTTTTAACCAACAGGATGAAAACTACTTAATCAATGGTATACAAACACTTGAACGACGCTGGAAGAAGTAGAAAATTAAACTTCATTTGGACACATTCCATGAGGGTTACCTGTTTAGAACACGAAGCTTTAAGCATTATGTAAGCATTTATTTGGTTAAGGAGAGAGGAAAACTTGGACGCTTATATTCCAATTAGTAAGCTTTGATGTTGTTATTGGTAGATATTGGTCCTTTATATTTAACTCTATAAAAAATTACTAGGTTTGGGGATCGATACATATTGGTCGTCTATTTTGCAGTCTATAAGCTTTTCCTTCGTTCAGTCAGTTATGTGCCATGCGTGATACACGCTTAGGTGATCATGTATGATTCGATACATGACTGAAGAGGCAGATTTTTCCCGCAGTAGGTCGCCATAGTGTTTTGACCCCAGTTTGGGGGTTAACTATTTACCGATAGCTGGGACCCTAACAGGGGCTACCACCCCGGGTCATGGTGGACCTGGGAACACCAGCAATTAAGTGGTGGTTCCACGCTCCTCAAAACCTCCTGATCAATGCTGTTGGACGTAGTTTATCGTCTTACCCAGGGGGCGGATGTAGTTTATCGTCTTACCCAGGACGCGGATGTAGTTTATCGTCTTACCCAGGACGCGGATCTAGTTTATCGTCATACCCAGGACGGCATAGCTGGTCGGGGAGAACAAGAGGATTCATACTTTTCCCAAGGGTATTAGCATGTATGTGAATGTTATGGATTCGACTGGAATTCGAACTCGGCTCTCCGATTCCTCAATCCGAGCTGCCCGGTCTGTCCTGCTATTCATCCATTGCTGGGTGGGAGAAGAAGAAGAGGATTCATACCTTTCCCAAGGGTATTAGCACATAAGTGAATGTAATGGATTCGGCTGGAATTCGAACTCGGCTCTCCGATTCCTCAATCCGAGCTGCCCGGTCTGTCCTGCTATTCATCCATTGCTGGGTGGGAGAAGAAGAAGAGGATTCATACCTTTCCCAAGGGTATTAGCACGTAAGTGAATGTAATGGATTCGACTGGAATTCGAACTCGGCTCTCCGATTCCTCAATCCGAGCTGCCCAGTCTGTCCTGCTATTCATCCATTCCTGGGTGGGAGAAGAAGAAGAGGATTCATACCTTTCCCAAGGGTATTAGCACATAAGTGAATGTAATGGATTCGGCTGGAATTCGAACTCGGCTCTCCGATTCCTCAATCCGAGCTGCCCGGTCTGTCCTGCTATTCATCCATTGCTGGGTGGGAGAAGAAGAAGAGGATTCATACCTTTCCCAAGGGTATTAGCATGTAACTGGAATTCGAACTCGGCTCGTCGATTCCCGAATCCGAGCCGTTATCCATTAATTCACAGCTGATATTATTGGGTAATATTTGAACCTGTAAGCCGTTCAAGAGTGGCGACATTGCTTATTTATATTTAAGTCTATAAACATGTACTAGTTACGTAGATAGGAAAGTAGTCGTCACATATTCGAGTTTATAAGGCCAAGTTTGGGAATAGGTAAATATTGGTCATTTATATTTTAGTCAGTAAGCATTTACTTCGTTCAGGGTTGGGTAACTATTGATCGTTTATAATGGAGTCTAGAGTGGAACGCCTAAGTGAATTGAGGCATAGTCCTGAAAATAATGATATGAGACAAGTTATCGGAATTTGCAATAAATATAGGTTATTTTGCAGAAGTAAAAATAAATAAATAAATAAATGGAGTGAAAACATTGAGTGTCCATCAGATTATGTCTTTATTTTCTGTAAAACATTTCATTCTATTGTTTCTTAATATATGTCAACTGGCAAATATACATAAGTTTCCAACTCGTGATTCTTTTTATACTTAAATTCGTTTATAATCGAGCAACAGTTACCAGAAATATAGATTCTACTTTTAGCGTACTAATGTCGTTAGTTGATAAAATACTCTGGACGGTAAAAAAAAAGAAAAAAACTACTCAAATAAATATGTTTAACCACAACACACTGAACTTATCTATTCTACATTGAATCAACTCTTGTGATAAAAACAAAATTGCGATTTTTGTGTAATTACCGGTAAAAATGTCTGGAATCGGTGAAGAGGCTGAAACATTAGCGGCGTTATCGCTCAAATGTCATCAAGGGTTAGTGAAACTGAACTGGATCGACACCTTTATAGGTTCCTGAAAAAAGTGCTTATAAATAGATTTAGCTGCATGGAACGGTTTCCAATAGAAATTGTAAACATCAGCTTTCTAGCTAGTGTATGGAAAAGCTATAATTTTGTTGGAATATAAATTTCAAGTTCAAGTCATAAAATATTAAAATAGTTTTTTTTTTTTCTGTGTATAGTGATTGCGAGTTCAATTCCTGAGCTGGGCAGTGTGTACTTGGACTGAATGGAAAAAAGGCAATCAATAGCTGAACAGTATTTAAAAGACATGGTCATCAGCAAAAAGATGAGCCAGAAATGCGATTAAAAGGTCGGAGACAGTAAAAATCAAGCATGTGCGGAAGTTTGAACGGAGAAAAAAAGGATCAAGGGAAAGCAACGCGTGTCATATATAGCGGACTTAAGCGATTGATTAAGAGAATAGTCTGGGAGAAGTAAGAAAGGGACAAAACTAAAAGGTAGCGAAGGAGAGCGAGAAGAAAGGACTATGTATAAACTACAAGAAGACAGAATGCATGGTCATCTGTAAAAAGATGAGCCCGAAATGAGATTTACAGGTTTGGGGCACTAAAATCAAGCAGGTGCCGAAATTTAAATATCCCGGAAGTCTTCTGACAGAGGACGGAAGTGTGACACTGTGGTCCGAAGTATTGGGATAGCCAAGGACCAGAATATTACGAGACAGTGGTTTACGTTGGTAACAAAGAAAAGAATACTGAACTGCTATGTGATATCTGTCCTCCTTTAGGGCAGCAATGTTGTTTCCTTAAAGACAAAGAAGACACTCTAGGCAACAGAGATATGGTTCTACGGAAGGATGCTAAGGATAGCATGAACCGTACATAAAAGCAACTATGAGGTTTTGGAGAGGATGCAAACAAAAAGGAAACTTATACTTAACATCAGAAAGAACTAGCTGAAATTTCTGGGACACTTAATAAGAAAGAAAGGCTGGGAAATTCTGATACTCACAGGGCGGATAGAAAGAACAAGGGAAAGCAGCGCGTGACATACCCAGCGGGCTTAAGCAAGTGGATGAGAGAATGGTTTGGGAGAATTATGAAAGCTATAAACCTAAAAGCTAGCGAATGAGAGCGAGAAGAAGGGACTATGTATAAACTACAAAAGACAGAATGCATGGTCATCTGTAAAAAGATGAGCCCAAAATGAGATTTACAGGTGGGTGGGGGGGCACTAAAATCAAGCAAGTGCCGAAATTTAAATATCTGTGAAGTCTTCTAACAGAGGACAGAAAATGCGACGCCGAAATCCGAAGACGTATCGCGATGGCCAAAAATGTATTCCAAAAGCTAGCCAATATATTACGAGATAGGTAGGGGGGTTGGTTGTTGGTAACAAAGAAAAGAGTACTGAACTGCTCTATGATATCCGTCCTCCTTTACGGCAGCGAATGTTTGACGGTCTTTTGAAAATAGAAGAAGAGACTCGAGGCAACAAATATATGATTTTACAGAAGAATGCTAGGGATACCGTGGGCCGAACATGTGAGCAACAATGAGGTCTTCGAGAGGATGCTAACAAAGAGGAAGCTTATACTTAACATTAGAAAGAGGCAGCTGAAATTTCTTTGGCACGTAGTGAGAAAAGAGGGCTTGGAAAATATAATACTCACAGGGCGGATAGAGGGCAAGAGCGACAACGGAAAGCAACGCGTGGCATACTTAACAAGTGGATAGCCGAACAGGGTCTGGGAGAAATAACAAAAAGTCAATGCTTATTGAGAGCTACAAACGACAGGAAGAAGTGGAGAGCCATGATCGCCTACGTCGTGAAGGGACACGGCACATAAATGAAAGATGACTAAAAAAAAATAAGTCGATATTCGATATCTCTAGACATCCGCAATAGTACCGTCTACACCAGTAAATTAAATAAAGTGTTAAGTTCAGAATTCACTCTAGGTTACACATATCAATATACTCCTGAGGAAGTCTGGATGGAAAAAACACCCGAAACGTTGTGACGACAACAAACAAAAAAAGATTTAAAACTGTGTATCAACCATTATAGCGATTGGAGCAAAGATTTACAGCATACATGACGTAAAGGTTTTCGAATGGCAAATAATAATAATCTCATCCACGTGTAAAAAAATAAAAAATAAAAATAATGGAAGCCTTTATAATTGTTGTGGATTCCGGGATGAAATCCGGTCTCAAATGAATGACAAACGCAGGAATGAAATATAACAAATAAATGTATTGAAGTAATAATACAATTGGTAGTTAGTAGATCCAGAAATGCGGTTAGTAGCAATAATAATAATATATATACAGTCTGGGAAATTCAGTATCGAAGTATGACTTCCTTCTGAGTCTACGTGCTCGCAACTGTGACTCCAACAAAGCGGTTACCTCACACTCTCACTCTCTCACTGTATCACCCTCTGGGTATTCACCGGCAGCAGTACAAGTACACACTGGGCGAGTCCACTTGTATGAAAAAGGGGTGGACCACTTAACATTATCTATCTGAGTTTCTTCGTTATCTATCTATCTATCTATCTCAGTCTATTTCTTTTTTTCTATCTATCTATCTATCTATCTATCTATCTATCTATCTATCTATCTGTGTTTCTTCGTTATCTATCTATCTATCTATCTATCTATCTATCTATCTATCTGTGTTTCTTCGTTATCTATCTATCTATCTATCTATCTATCTATCTGTGTTTCTTCGTTATCTATCTATCTATCTATCTATTTATCTATCTATCTATCTATCTATCTATCTATCTATCTATCTATCTGTGTTTCTTCGTTATCTATCTATCTATCTATCTATCTATCTATCTATCTATCTATCTATCTATCTGTTGTGGATTCCGGGATGAAATCCGGTCTCAAAATGAATGACAAACACAGGAATGAAATATAACAAATAAATGTATTGACGTAATAATACAATTGGTAATACGGTTAGTAGATCCAGCAATGCGGTTAGTACATTACATTTGAATATTTAAAGACTGTGGTCTTGTTAGGAGTTAATATTATTATGTGTTGATTTTTTGTTTTTTATTATTGTTAAGGGGTCCACCCCTTTTCATACAAGTGGACTCGCCCAGTGTGTACTTGTACTGCTGCCGGTGAATACCCGGAAGTCGGAGTCAAAAAGTCAGACAGTGAGGGAGTGAGAGTGTGTGGTAACCGCTTTGTTGGAGTCACAGTTGCGAGCACCTAGACTCAGAAGGAAGTCATACTTCGATACGGAATTTCCCAGACTGTATATATATTATTATTGCTACTAACCGCATTTCTGGATCTACTAACCGTATTACCAATTCTATTATTACGTCAATTTGTTATATTTCATTCCTGCGTTTGTCATTCATTTGAGACCGGATTTCATCCCGGAATCCACAACAATTATTAAGGCTTCGATTATTTTTATTTTTATTTTTATTTTTACCCGTGGATGAGGTTATTATGCCTTTATGTGCTGTGTTCGGAAAATAAGATATATCTATAACACTAAAAACATCACCGCAACCCAAACACCTAATTAAATTGAAAAAATATAATCACCTTTGATAATAGCTAAAAGTATAGCCGAAAGCTCTCGGATTACTGAACATTTGGACAGTTTCTACATATTCTGTGTCCCAAAAAAGGAAACACTTGTTCGAACCCAAGAAAAACTAAATAACAAACTTAATCGTAGTACCTTGTCTGTCCTCTTTAATGAAAAACATATATATATATATATATATATATATATATATATATATATATATATATATATATATATATACCCAAGTGTATGATTGGTGTATATGGAATGAATTCCAATAACCAACAAATACTATTCTTAAAAGAGTGCTTAATACAAAGGATAGTTAATTAATTTGAAACTTTTAAAACCATTTATTTTACATTCAACATCATCACTTGTTAAGACACCGAGGGTGTTGAAACAAAATGGCTATTTTTGTAGTGGTTTTATAACATATTTATGTTATAAATTTTTTTATTTAAATAAATAATTATACATATATATACTATCTATATATATATATATACTATCTATATTTCTCATATTGTCTGTCTTGTGTGTCTGTCGTGGGCGTTGTTACCTCGCCCAGGCCACATTCTCACCCGATTTCGATGCGGTTTTCTCCACTAGTGTATATATATATATATATATATATATATATATATATATATATATATATATATATATATATATGTAAGTGTGTATATAAGTCTGTTGCCATCTATTTATCTATCTATCTATCTATTTATCTCAGTCTTTACCCTAGACTTCCTCTCGCTTATTCTTCTTCATTAATGTATTTCCCATTCATAAGTTTTGACTGCTGATATAAAATATAAATAAGCGCCCCCTTAATATCATGAAATATTTTATAGATCTCGCCTTCGTCGAATTCTATAGAGAGATTCAATGACGTTCTCTTCTAATTACTATCAGATCTTTTCTCCCGGTTCAGGACATAATGTTTGCTCGCGGGGAAGCGAACTGACATTTTATATTTCTCCACTTCCTCCTTCAGATATATATATATATATATATATATATATATATGTATGTTCATTATCTATCTATCTATATATCTATTTCTGTATTTCCACCCGCTTTCCTCTAGTTTATATTTTTATAGTTTTATCTACCATTCTTATGTTTTGATTGCTCACATAAAATATAAATTCGCGCCACCTTAATATCATAAAATATTTTACAAATCAGGGCTTCATCGAATTTTATAGAAAGATTGCATGCCGTTCGTCATATATATATATATATATATATATATATATATATATATATATATATATATATACACCATAGTTCCCCATGTATAATACACCTTCATCCATAATACGCACCCCTAAAATTGGGCTATAAGTGTTGAAAAATGTTTCGACTGACGCATAATACACACCCCTTGTTTCTTAATTAAACACTATAAATTGTATCTCTCCAATTTCATTATGGCCAACGTTTTCTACACTTATTAAACATAGATTAATATTATTCTAATTTAGTTTTCATGATAATTCTTATTTTATTTTACATTCGTAAGTATTGTTACATATGATTGTATTTGACATCCTTATGGGGTCGCAATCATCGAATGTTAGTGTCAAATTGTCGTATGTTTTTGGTGAGTTGTCATTCGCAACTGACCTATGAAACTGTATTTTTTAAAGTTCTTGTAGCTGTGCATAATACTCACCCCTAATTTTGCTTATTATTTTTTTAAGAAACATTGTGTATTATAAATGGGAATGATGGTATATGTCAGTCCTCTGGTATCTATCGATCTATCTATCTATGTCTGTCTGCTCATATCTATCTATCTATCTATCTATCTATCTATCTATCTATCTATCTATCTATCTCATTCTGCTCATATCTGTCTATCTATCTATATCTCTATCTATCAATTCGTATATGTATCAGTCTGTTCATATCTATCTATCTATCTATCTATCTATCTCATTCTGCTCATATCTGTCTATCTATCTATATCTCTATCTATCAATTCGTATATGTATCAGTCTGTTCATATCTATCTATCTATCTATCTATCTATCTATCTATCTATCTATCTATCTATCTATCTCTGTCAGTCCGCTCATATCTATTTGCATATCTATGTATTAATCTTTCTATCTCGGTCTGTTCATTATCTATCTATCTATCTATCTATCTATCTATCTATCTCTCTCTCTATATATATATATATATATATATATATATATATATATATATATATATATATATATCTGTGTGTGTTTATCTATTTCTGTATTTCCACCGCCTTCCTCTCGTTTATACTTCTTCATTATTTTATTTCCCATTCATGAGTTTTGACTGCTGATATAAAATATAAATAAGCGCCCCTTTAATGTCATCATATATTTTATAGATTTCGCCTTCGTCGAATTCTATAGAGAGATTCAATGACGTTCTCTTCTAATTACTATCAAATCTTTTCTCCCGGTTCAGGACATAATGTCTACTCGCAGGTAACCGAACCGACTTTTTATTTCGTTTACTCCCAACGAAATACAGAATAACATGTAAAAAGAACTTAGAAATACAACTCTAAAAATTTCAGCTTTTTTGCGATGGTAATTTAGAATTTACGAATTTGGACATTCTTTTTTGTTTGTTTGTTTTTATTAAATTCCTTAATACTCGTTAATTCTCTTGTTTGTTTGGCGAATCTCTCTCCAAATTTAAATTCCCTAAGCCATTTTTAGCGTAATTATTACAGGAGTTGATTAATATGTCTGCAAAAGCTGCGAGGACAGCGAAGATTTGGACCCAACCTAAAGAAAATGCTTTAACATTGGACCTGTGCTTTGCTTGAGAAATCCCACAAGAATATGGTCTTCATTGTATATATATATATATATATATATATATATATGAAAGTGGACATTGAAGTAAACACTTCGACAAGGCGACAGGCTGTTTCATGCTAGACGCAATCATCAGGCCACACGCTCTATCTCTGATATTGAGCACTCTATCCCACAAATATAACACACCTTAAGAGTATTTTTCTTCATATATATATATATATATATATATATATATATATATGGGAATTAGCGGCGCTTGAGCGTGTATTGTTCAAAGGCGTTAGTATTATTGTGTTTGTGATTTACAAAGTCTCTCCTACAAACGGGAATTACAAAAAAATAATCTAGTTAGAAAAACCAAGAACATCAGTTGAAGATCCCATGCAACACAATTTCCGGAGAACTGAGACCAATACTTTTTTAGCTGGGACAAAAAAGATTACAGTTTGCCGGCCATTATTACCGAGCGGATAGGAAAATCCTTGCTCCTATGACATCCTTCTGGAAGTGTCTTCTCATGAAAATTGCTTTTCCCAAACCCCATAGCTCGGGGCTGACTTACTGTGCACCCAGTTCAACTTAAGGCTTTTGCCTTTTTTATTTTATTTGTCTCAACAATTCGATCTTTAACAAAAGTAATTTCTGTTATCGAATCTGCACGATACAATATATTTTGCTCTGAGGATAGACGCATTGGAAATATCTTAGATCTCTCTTCACTCTGGTGGTAAAAACTTTAAACTCTAAGATATTTCTTTCGAACCTTACTGAGGCCAGGCAGCAGTTTAGAATAAGCATAGTCAATCAAGAAAATGCTGTTGTCATTCGGATGAAAAAGGCGCTAACAGAAATTTGCTTTTAAGATTTAGTTATAAATACCTCTTCATTCAATGTAACAAGGCTTTCGGTTCCTTCATTTATTTGACTCAAAAATTTGATGTTTAAAAAAAGTAATTTCTATTCTCGGATCTATACAATATTTGTTTCTTAGAATAGACACATGGAAAAAAATCATGGCTCTGTACATTATGGTTGGAATAACACTGACCTGTCAAATATTAGGTTGGTGCAAAAATAATTTCGTTTTCTAACATATGTTACTATGTAAGAAAACGAAATTATTTTTGCACCAACCTAATATATTTACATTATTTATATTCGAAATATTGTCCTTATCTTTGTTGTTGTTCTCACAACGTTTCGCTCGCCGTAACCTCCGGCCTTCCTCGTGTATATATCGATCTACTGCGATGGGAACAGTTTATTGAATCTACAGGGTGGGGTAGAACGGGCTCCTTCTACTGTCTATATGTCAGGATATTGTCTAGGTCTTTATTTTAGTACTGCTTACTTATTCTTGGGCCGTTTCCATTTATTGATTGATCCGTTTTCTCCGGTTTATAGACCTTTTTATAGGTTATTTAAAGTCAGAAAATATTTTTGGATTGTATGATTTGGTGGCGGTGGGGGGGTGAAATAATAATATTTTTTTGTGATGAAAGTCTTATTAATTAACTAATTGCTGGGCGTAGAAAAGGTGGATTCATACTTTCCACCAAAGGTATGTTCACGTAAATGTGTATAACGAACCGAACAGGAATGGGAGGTCGGTTCTACGATTAATATATATCTTCAGGTGCTTCGTTAACACTGACACAACACCTGAAATGTAAGAATGTATATTTTGGTTATTTAGGACTTGCTCTGAAGAGACACGTCTGTCTGTTCTCGAAACAGCGTGAAAATCATTCAAAGAAAATATTTGTCATTCGGATGATGGAGCTCCCTCAAAAGATTGGCTTTTTTTGCTCGTCCAAAAATTCAATTTAAACTCGTGATATAGACAATAATTTAATGCTAGGTAACTATTAAACTATAAAAAATAAGAATTTATTTTTTGCCTATTTAGGGCTTACTCTGAAGAGATACGTATATCTGTTCTCGAAACACCATGAAATGTCTATAGATGGTACTGCATCGTGTATAGCTGCGAACAATTACTGGTACGTATGAATTACGTTATTAAGTTTAAGAATATAGCAAGGATTTTAGTTATTTTTCTTTTTCTTTTTTTTAGAAATGCGACGTCTTTGATATGGAAATATGGTAATGCTAACATTAAACCTTTCTTCATAAAGAATCATTCGGCATTCATTGACTGAGTAGGTACGGTCGGTTGAAATACATATAAAATCTTTGCATTGAAAAGATAATTCAGGAAAATGTTTTTTTTTTTTTTAAGTCCAGTAAGAATCGTCGCATTTTCCAGTATCGATGGGTGTTTCTTTACTTACCTTTTGTCTAAGGTTGTTTGGAAGGGGAAATTTGATTAGCTCATCATTTTCTCTTCGAGTTTAATTTGGGATTTCATTTTTTGCTTTGGTTGATAAGGTTTCTATTATTGGGTAGAGTATTTTTTTGTGACTTTGTAGACCCCTGGCTACAAGGTTCTAATAAGGATGATTCTCGCTAAGGCCTACAATACTCATTCGCAATTTTAAACATTAATCTTATAAAGTGGTTGGATACAGCTCTCAGTTTAGATACTTTTGAAGGGGTTTGACGTCATGCATGACATCCCTGTGAAAGTCCCGATCCGATGAAGGTTATTTGAATGACAGTACTGGAGTTTTTCAGGCCAATATTTTGTTTTATAGGTTTTACAAATCTACCATTCACTCGTGCATGGAGGTCTGCATAACAAGTCATAACAAATGTAGGGTTTGCTCTGAAGAGACACGTGTATCGCTCATTTAATGCTTCTATTTAATTTCCCCTTCAAAACAACCTTAGACAAAAGGTTAGGAAGGAAACACTCATCGATACTGGAAAATGCGACTATACCAACTGAACCTGAAGAAAAATAAAAAAAAAAATTCTTGAATTATCTTTTCAATGCAAAGATTTTATATATTTCAACCGGCCGTACCTACCCAGTCAATGAATGTCGAATGATTCTTTATGAAGAAAGGTTTAATGTTAGCATTACCATATTTCCATATCAAAGACGTCGTATTTCTAACTACCATTAACATCGCCCAGGACTTGAATTAAATCCTACATTATTACAATTAGACTTCAAAGAGAATGTAACCTATGCTAACGAACTACAACTGCAGACAGCCGTTCATTATTGACTATGTTTTCTTTGTTAATAAACGTAAATACTTTGTGTGATTTTCCGAGTCGTTCGTACTCTGTCTGGAGTTCATTCTTCCTTCATCTGGTCAGCGGCTCCTGCTAAACATCTCGAGATTCTTGACAATATTCAAAGAAGAATCTGCAATGTAATCGATCCTGACTTGCCTCCTCTACTTGAGTTACTTTCTCAACGACGTGATGTGGTTTCCCTCGTTTTGTCTTTTCTACAAATCTTTTCATGGCTACAGCTCTGATGCACGAACTACGGGAGTTCACGTGTGCCACTAGATTGGCATCTAGGTCCCACCTTTTTACTGTTGAACTGGATAGATACAACCGTCACTTCTACTCCAACAGATTTTTTTTCTCGCACCTCCCGCCTGGGGAACTCTTTTCCGTTTCCTTTCTTCCCTAATAACTTCAATCTTCAACAATTTAAATGCTACGTCGATCGCCATCTTCTTGAGCCCCGTACTGCTTTTATCCATTTCTCGCCCCCCCCTATACAAAAGCCTTTTCTCTTAGCTTCACTCCCTGTAACCCCCGGCGCAGCGTATTAGTCGTATTTCCTTTTTGTTCCTAAAATTCGTAAACCAACGCTTTTATCCACTACGCAATTCTCCCGGAGATGGAACAATGTCCTAGTGTATAAGACGAGAACACTATTTAAATTCAAAATATTGTCCTCATCTTCGTTGTTGTTATCACAATCTTGTGACCGTCGTTCCCTCCGGCCTTCCTTAGGTGTATATTGATCTGAGTAACCTGCTAGGTATTCTGAGCAGAGCACTTTATTTTATCTACTCCGAAGTGGGGGTGGCTGTTCTCTTTCACTGCTCATGTCTGAAGACATCGTCTAGTTCTTATTTTGATTTCATATTTCTCAGTTATTGATCGCCGGTTCTCGCTGAGTATAAGTACAAACTGCCCTAGTCAGGAATTGAACTTACCAGTACTATGTCACTAAATTCATAAACAAACGCTTTTATCCACTATGTCATTGTCTCTTAGACGGGACAGTAGCCTAGTGGATAAGATGTGGACAATAGTACGAATATATATGGTAATGTCAGCACCTCATCCCAGAAATTCAGACATTTCTTTTTTGAGTTAGAAATCTGAGTCATAAGTCCTCGACTAATACACGCGTACACACGATAAGATGTAGCAATGAAATACCCCAAGTTGTCACGTGGCTGAAATACGCCTAATGCAAATATCGCTGTTCTTTAGTACTGTCCATTATTTAATCTAAGAAGCATCTATCGACATGAAAGAAAAAGTGCCGAGTCGATAAAGAAAAAAAAAAAAAGATATGGAGAAAGAGAGGATGCATCAGAAGCAGGAAGAGGATGCATTTGGGCGGGAAAGATGGGAAGAAACTGGGGACGCCATAACTTCTCTTCTTAGCGATTGGGGTACGGCGGGAAGAAATCGTACTGAACAACACGCGTTATCGGTCAGTGAGTTTGTCTCTAATTGGAATAGAATCTTTTTTCGTTTATTTTTTTTTATTTTTGACTTTGTGGAGAAGAAACGTTGGAAATTTGTTTTTTTCTTGCCATTTTCTCGTTTTCTTTATCAATGATCCCCAGCTGCCTCTTGTGTCATTCGTATTAATTCCCTCTTTGGTTTTTCTTCTTTCATTTCTTCGATCATTTATTTCGAAATATCTGTCATTTTTATTACTTCTAGCCCCGCCCCTGTTTTTCGTTCCTTGTTGATTTTTTTTTTGCTTCCTTTCCTTCTTTTTCAGATTTTTCTTTCTTTCTTTCTTTCTTTCTTTCTTTCTTTATTTATTTATTTATTTATTTTTCTTCCTTCATTTTTCTTTCTTTATTTCGTTCTTTCTTTCTATATTTTTATTCTTTCTTTCTTTTTCTTTCTTTCTTTCTATATTTTATTTCAGTCTTCTTCCTTTATTTTTCTTTCTTTCTTCATTTATTTATTTTTATTCCTGTCGTCTTTCTTTTTCTTCCTTCATTTTTCTTTCTTTAATTCGTTCTTTCTTCTTTATGTTTTCTTTCGTTCTTTCTTTCGTTCTTTCTTTCTTTCTTTCTTTCTTTGTATATTTTTATTCCGTTCCACTTTCTTTGTTTTTCTTTTTTCTTTCTTTCTTTCTTTCTTTATTTCTTTCTTTCTTTCTTTATTTTTTATTCCTGTCCTCTTTCTTTTTCTTCCTTCATTTATCTTTCTTTTTTGTTCTTTCTTTCTTTCTTTCTTTCTTTCTTTCTTTCTTTGTATATTTTTTATTCCGTTCCACTTTCTTTGTTTTTCTTTTTTCTTTCTTTCTTCCTTTCTTTCTTTCTTTCTTTCTTTCTTTCTTTATTTATTTTTATTCCTGTCCTCTTTCTTTTTCTTCCTTCATTTTTCTTTCTTTTTTGTTCTTTCTTTCTTTCTTTCTTTCTTTATTTATTTATTTATTTATTTATTTATTTTTTATTCCCGTCAACTTTCTTTGTTTTTCTTCTTTTCTCCGTTTCTTTCTTTCTTTCTTTCTTTCTTTCTTTCTTTCTTTCTTTCTTTCTTTCAGACTTGTTTGCATGCTTTCAGTATTTCTTCATTTCGTTTATTTATTTTATTTGTATTTTTTTTGGTTTCCAATTTGTAATCATTTTGCCTCTGTCATTTAATCTTTCCATGTTTCCCCTTTCCTCAGTTTCACATTTTTAAACATTTGACATTTTTCTTTCTTTCTTTCTCTTCTCGTTCTTCCTTAAATAGGTAAATAGTTTTTAACATATTGTCTTTCATTCATTCTTTCTTTCTTTCTTTCTTTCTTTTTCTTCGATTAACATTTTTAAGCATTTTGATTTTATCACCTTTTTTCCACTTTTATATTAATTTACTAAGCAGATAAAAACATTTTGAGTTTCTTTATTTTCTTCTTTTTTTCTTTCTTCGAGTCACAATTTTAGATATTTTGACTTTGATTCTGTCATTTATTTTTTTTTCTTTTACGTCCTTCGCTTCACATTTTTTTCGATATTCAGTTATTAAATACATTCAGACGTTTTGACTTTGTTTCTGTCTTTTTTTCTTTCTTTCTTCAATCGATTCACATTTTTAGAGATTTGCCTTTCTTTCTTTTTTTCTTTCTTTGATTCACATTTTTAGACGTTTTGAGTTTCTTTCCTTCTTTCTTTATTTCTGTTTCTTTCTTTTATCAATTCACATTTTTATTCATTTTTATCTTCTTTCTTTTTTCTTTCTTTATTCCTTTGTTTCTTTCTTCTATTGCTTCACATTTTTAGATTTTCATTTTTTATTTCTATTTTTCTTTCTTTTATCAATTCATATTTTATTCTTTTTGATTTTCTTTTTTTTCTTTCTTCGATTCACATTTCTAATTTCTTTCTTTCTTTCTATGTTTTCTTCATTTGGCAATTCACATTTTTATTCATTATGATTATCTTTCTTTTTTGTCCTCTCTTCGACCACATTTTTAGAAATTTTGACTTTCTTTTTTTTTTTTCTTTTTTTTCTTTCTTACTTCGATTCACATTTTTATACATTTTTTTTCTTTCTTAGTTCCTTTCCTTCTCCGATTCATATTTTTAGACATATTGACATTCGCTCTTTCGTTCCATTCGTCTTTCATCCAATCTGACAGATTCTAACATTTTTTTAAATTTATTTACACTTTTTCTTTATCCCTTTCATTCTTTCATAAAAAACATGTTCATAGATTTTTAAAATTTTCTTTTTTTCTTTCTTTCATTTTTTTTATTATGCTTTTGGTTACCTTTTATATATATTCTTTTTGTTTCTCTTCATTTAATAATCATACGTTTGTCTTATTTTCTCATTTTATTAATTTGTTTTTTTTTTCCTCAAACCCTAAATATCGTTTGTTTTTTCATCTTTCTTCATTCTCAGATTCGTTTTTTTTTTGGGGGGGTTGTCTTACATCTCTTCTTTACTCTCTACTCGTTTTCCCCTCGCCTTTCCTTTCGTTAATGAAACCTTCTCATGACAATAACTAGAAATGCTACGCAGATAAGGAGATAGCCTGTCTGATCTCCTTCATCAATATCTTTCTTAACAGAGAAATTGGCCTGTCACGTGACCTATAGAAAAGACAAGGGTAATATGGCGTAACGTAGTAAAAGTTCATTTTATCCGATACGCATCCATGACATCTGTTCGGCGTATGGATTTGTATTTAATTTATAAGTATTACAGATTTTACAACAATTTTATAACAAGACGTACAGAAGGACTGAGATGACTTTGGGGTGATTTTGCCAAATTAATAGAATAAAAAAGCACAATGATAAAGATTATCTATCTATCTATCTATCTATCTATCTATCTATCTCATCAGTTTCTATCTATCTACCTATCTATCTATATCAGTCAGTTCATCATCTATCTATCTATATATATATATATATATATATATATATATATATATATATATATATATATATATATATATAGAGAGAGAGAGAGAGATATTATATATAAAACTATATATATATATATATATATATAAATATATATATATATTATATATAAAACTATATATATATATATATAAAATATATATATATATATATATATATATATATATATATATATATATATATATATATACATATATATATATAAAGAAATAATCATACATAGAATCAATCAGCAATATTAATGCGATTAATGGCGAAATCACTTCGCTAGTAGAAACATATTGCATGCATTAAAATACTGTTAATCCATTGAATGATATGATCCTCATTTATAAAACTGTTATCAGATGTTTCTAGTGTATATTTTTTTTAAGTTAAGCAAGTATTTTCGAAGAATCATTCCTTCATCGTCAGGCTGTAATTTTTTTCTTTTAAAGTTAAAACTTGAAGACGAAATAAATAGCGTTGCGACTCGCACGTTCCGAGATTGTACAACCGTCAATAAATAGCAGACTCTTAAAAAAACATCTTTAGGTCTACAAACAATTACACTGCCTGGTTTCTGTCTATAGTTCTATGGCACAGTGGATAAAGGCGTTAGTCAGATCTAGTGACACAACCCAAAGGATTTGAATACAATACCCGGTTAAGGCAGTGGAGAAATTGGAGAGAGGAATTAATAGGAGATAACTGAATAACTTAATCCATTAAACATGGCATGTGAAATTAGAACAGACTATCCCAAGTGAGCGAAATAAAGGTTTCTGTTCGACATTCCAGCCACCTGAAGAAGGCCGGAGCGTAAAACAGCCGAAACGTTGTAATAAATATGTCGACAAATATGAGGACAATAGTCTGAATAATGTAAATATTGTAAGACAAAGACATCCCTTTTTGGTATTGTGCCATATTTTTGTATTGTTACAAAAAAAAAATATTGCTCTCGATTTAACAATTCCGTGCCATTAACTTTTACACCACCCGCACACCCAAGCTTATAGCAATTGGCATTCTGAATCGGTCATAAAGAAAGTAAAAGAACTCTCAGTAATGTGAAGTGTAATAGTGTGTAAAATTGGTCGTCAAGAGTTGTCTGCCGCTGCCTAAAAAAAAAAAAAAATTACTGCTGGGAGGCAGAAGAAATAAAGAGGAGGAGAATGAGATTTTATCGCCAAGATTTTCTAATTAAAATTTATCTCTTTCTTGCAATGACGTCATCACTTGGCTCTTTACCCTGATTGGCTATTTTCGGCATATCAAAATCCAATTTTCAAGCAAAGCGACGCGAGACCTCAGGGGCAAGGGCAGGATGGCAAACGGGACCTTAGATAAACGGATAAGAAATTCAATTAAATCAATACTGATGACTCTGGAATCTCAAGGAAGTATGGGTTATTGATCTTGCTGACATTCTACGCATTTAAGTTTTATTGAAAAATGCTCCACGAAATCACACACACACACACACACACACACACACACACACACACACACACACACACAGAGAGACACATATATATATATATATTTGAAATGATCTCCCACATAAAAGCAACCCCAACTCCAGATTTATTGTCTTACTCCATGCATGTGTGAGGGGTTTAATTGTCGGGAAAAGAAACGGGAAGACAGAGTTCAAATTCCAGATGATTTTCTTGCATTCAAATAAACGGAAATACTCTTTGGATAATATAAAATAATCTTTTATTCCACTGATATGGGTTAAATAATAGGACATCTATATATATGGATTATACGCTTAGTATATATCGGTATATCGGTATAACATCTGGGTTAAATAGAAAGACACACACGCACACAAACGTATATAGATAGATAGATGTGTGTGTACATATATATATATATATATATATATATATATATATATATATATATATATATATACAAATTAGAATAAATTCTTTTTAATATTACCCCGTATTTTAAAGATCTGAATAGCTGTTATAACATGACTTCGTTGTCAAGCTTTTTGAATTTTCCTATACTTGTATTTTGATTGGTCCATCTAGTTTTTTGTAACAACGTTTTCCCCTCATGAAAATTTGAAACTTTTAAAACCATTTATTTTACATTCAGCATCATCCTTGATAAGACACCGGAGGTGTTGAAACAAATAGCTATTTTTGTAGTGATTTTATAACACATTTATGTTATAATTTTTTAAATAAATACACACATATATATATATATATATATATATATATATATATATATATATATATATATAACGATAGAAACCGCAAATGTTTTGGTTATAATGCGGATTTATTTTAGTATATATATTATATTTTATTATATTTTATTATATTTCTGCTACACGTGTTTCCGTCCGTGACCATCTTCAGGCAAATATAAGAAATACAATTCCCTTATGTTCTTTTAATGTCCCATTGTTCATTTTCTGTATTTGTTAGTGAGCTTGAAATCCATTCTGAAGTGTTGGCAATACTGAATACATTTTGCTCTCGTTGGAACAACTATAAATTTTAACACACACACACACACACACACACACACACACACACACACATATATATATATATATATATATTGAAATGGACAAAGTCAGACAATTATTCTAAGACATTTTTATGCTTATACATTCTTTTTATAGATACAAATATTTAAGTAAATGCTCTGTTTATAATAAACAGTATTAAACAACATTTACCGGCCTGAATGTCCGAGAAATTTTCAGGTCGGTAAATGTTGATAAATACTGTTTATTATAAACAGAGCATTTACTTAAATATTTGTATCTATAAAAAGAATGTATAAATGTCTTAAAATACATACATATATATATATATATATATATGTGTGTGTGTGTGTGTGTGTGTGTGTGTGTGTGCGCGTGTGTTTAGTGTATTGGGGCAACAGATCATTCACGTTGTTAATATTTCGGCCTCTCGAACTGCGTCTGCTTTCCCGCGACCGTTATCAATCTTCCATGTCAACACAACAGAATATCATCTTTGATCGTAAATATATAGGAATATTTGGTTAGATCCAGTGACAAGACCCAAAGAGTTGTGAGTTCAATACCTGGTTGAGGCAGTGGAGAACTTGGATAAAGGAATTAACAGGAGATAACCGATAACTGACATCCATTAGACATGTCACGTGGAACTAGAACAGTCTACCCCAGTGAGCGGAATAAAGGGTTCAGGTCGACATTCCAACCACCTGAAGAAGGCCGGAGCGTACAACGACCGAAACGCTGTGATAAGATGAGGACAATAGTCCGAATAATATAAATAGTGGAACTATATGTATTTTTTAAAATTATTTTGAAAAATAAATACATTTAAAAGTTTAAAATGTCTGTCTTTTCTACAAATACTTTCATGGTAATTGCTCCGATGAGCTGCTTTCACTGGTTCCCAGACTCCATGAATTCAAGCGCCCTACAAGGCTGGCATCCCGCTCCACCCTTACACTGTAGAAACTTTTAAATGTATCCGTCTCTTCTACTCCAATAGCTTCATACCTCGCACCTCTCGCCTGTGGAACATCCTTCCCTATTACTGTTTCCCTGAGAGCTATAATCTCCAACTATTCAAATGTAATGTCAATCGACACCTCCAGTTAACTTGATCTACGCACTATCCTTCTCCTCATCCTTTCTTCTATCACTCCTATCTTGCTCCAAATCTTCTGCAACCCCCTGCATCCTAGTGGCTTCACGCCTTGCTCGGGGCGTAATGCTTAAAAAAAATGTCAGCGTTCCCACATATTCCCGTCCCGTGTATGACGATAAACTTCATCCAACAGCAAGGCTTCTGATCAGGTTTTGCTGATGTTTCCAGTTCCACACTGACCCGCCAAACTGGGGTTTAAAAAAAAAAAAAAACATAAAAATATCAAAATAGATTTTAATACCGACACTATAATTTTTGTAAAAATATTACCAGCAATACATTTTTGAGACAAAAAATTATTACCAGCAATACATTTTTCAAAAATCAATTATCAGCAGTACATTTTTGAAGAAAAAAAATATTACCAGTCGGAAAAATCTAAGGTCGAGGTTGATATGCCGTAAACAAAACCAAACCAAACCAACACACCTCTCCTCTTCCACATATATAATTCAATAAAAATTTTACTTTAGTTCAATGATAGATAGATATGAAGAGAATGAGATAGATAGATAGATAGATAGATAGATAGATAGATAGATAGATAGATATGAAGAGAATGAGATAGATTGATAGATAGATCGATAGATAGATCGACAGACAGGCATGAAGAGAATGAGATAAATAGATATGAACAAAATGAGATAGATAGATAGATAGATATGACGAGAATGAGATAGATAGATAGATGATAGATACGAGAGAAGAATGAGATAGATAGATAGATAGATAGATAGATAGATAGATAGATAGATAGATAGATAAGATATGAAAGAATAAGATAGATGAATAGAGAAGAATGAGATAGATAGATAGATAGATAGATAGATGAATGAAGACTAAGATAGATAGATAGATAGATAGAGATAAGATAGATAGATATGATATGAATGGACTGAGATAGATAGATAGATAGATGATAGATGAATGATAGATAGATAGATAGATAGAAGATGAAGAGAATAAGATAAATGGATAGATAGATGAATATGAAGAGAATAAGATAAATAGATGTATGAAGAGAATGAGATAGATAGATAGAAGATAGATAGATAGATAGATAGAGATAGATAGATATGAAGACTAAGATAGATAGATAGATAGATAGAATGAGATAGATGGATAAAGATGATAATATGAGAAGAGAATAAGATAAATGGATAGATAGATAGATATGAAGAGAATAAGATAAATAGATATGAAGAGAATGAGATAGATAGATAGATAGATAGATAGATAGATAGATAGATATGAAGACTAAGATAGATAGATAGATAGATAGATATGAAGAGAATAAGATAAATGGATAGATAGATAGATATGAAGAGAATAAGATAAATAGATATGAAGAGACTGAGATAGATAGATAGATAGATAGATAGATAGATAGATAGATAGATATGAAGAGAATAAGATAAATAGATATGAAGAGAATGAGATAGATCGATAGATAGATATACATGAAGAGAATGAGATAAATAGATACGAAAAGAATTAGATAGATAGATAAATAGATAGATATGAAGAGAATGAGATAGATAGATAGATAGATAGATAGATAGATAGATAGATAGATATGAAGAGAATGAGATAAATAATTATGAAAAGAATGAGATAGATAGATAAATAGATAGATATGAAGAGAATGAGATAGATAGATAGATAGATAGATAGATAGATAGATAGATAGATAGATAGATAGATATTGATGTTGTAATCGATCATGACCTGGCATCTTGACTTTAGTCACTTCCACACCGACTTGCCGAGGTTTTGCTCTTTCGGTCTTTTCTACAAATATTTTCATGGGAATTGTACTGATGCGCTTAGAGCTCCTTACTTAGTAAACAGGTATCATCGTTTTACTGTTCGATTAGCTAAATGCATCTGTACAGCTTCTATTCCATGCCGTGGAACTCCTTTCTTGCTCTCACGCCATCAAAAATCATTTTTAAAAAAAAATGAAATTCAGCGCCAATCACCATTTTCTGTCTTCCTTGAAACCTGTAATTTTATTGTCTCTACCCAGCTGTCATCTAACATCCTCTCACTCTGTTTGACTCCCAGTAGCCCCTTGAATTCTAGTACCATTATCCTCTTTCTTTAGAGGTTTGTTTTCTCTTAAGCTTTCTGTAAATCTGAAGATCGCTTCCTGGCGTGAAATATCTAGCCACCGTGAATTAGCGTTTTGTTAATATTTTTGGATTGTTAACAAAAACAAAAATCGATATGTCATCAAGAAGTGACAGGTGAAGACTCGAGACTTCAACATGACGTGTCAGGACAAAAAAATGACATAGCAACCACATGCAAAAAAGGAAAAATATCTTCAATAATAACGTATGGAGATGTTGAGTATTGTACTAGAAAATGTGGATGAAGTCTCTGAACTTCATATTGTGTATTGCTTCGTTCAAGTACTTTCAACCATCTTAGTCTTTTTCAAGAATCAATATGGCGTCTGTGAGGTGGTGAGAATTCCTTTGTCGACGTCAGAGTGTTCTCTGAAAAATTGTAACTTTTGAAACCGTCTTAGCCATGGAGTGCGGCGACAAACAAGCAAAATTAAATCGTGACTTAACATGTAAGGACGCAGGTTTTTTTACTCGGACATTCAGGCCGGTAAATGTTGTTAATACTGTTTATTATAAAACAGACCATTTACTTAAATATTTGTATCTATAGAAAGAATGTATAAACATAAAAATGTCTTAATAGATAGATAGATAGATAGATAGATAGATAGATAGATAGATAGAATTAGAGAGATAGGTAGATAGATAGATAGATATATAGATATAATTAGAGATAGATAGATAGATACATACATACATACATACTTAGATATAATTAGAGAGAGAGGGATAGATAGATAGATAGATAGATAGATAGATAGATAGATAGATAGATAGATAGATAGATTCGATTATAGTCCGGTTCATACTTATCCCTGTTTTTTGAACTGTGGAGTGTTATGCATTGTTTAGCCCGTGTTTTCGAGATAGATAGATAGATAGATAGATAGATAGATAGATAAATAGATTCGACTATAGTCCGGTTCATTCTTCTCCCTGTTTTTTGAACTGTGGAGGTTTATCACTTGTTTAACCCTTGTTTTCTAGATAGATAGATAGATAGATAGATAGATAGGATACAGGATGAGATAGATAGATAGATAGATAGATAGATAGATAGATAGATAGATAGATAGATAGATAGATAGATAGATAGATAGATTGATTTGTCTGCCTACTACCATTTCATGTTATCAGCTCCTTCGTGATTTTCCCTTCTATTTATGTCTGCGTGTTTTGTTTTTCTTTATTGTAAATCTTCTTTTTTTTAATTATCAATGTTATAACGCAATAGCTTCACGTCTTATTAAAGACCTCAGCGGGTCAGTAATTACAAACTACACAGTTGGCAATAATATTGTCTGCCTGTTCAAAAGAAAGATTCTAATTCGCTCGTCGTTGTCTGTATAATCTGTTGTCGTCTTTTGAATTCGCCGACCGTCCGCTGAGTGTCCATCTCGGATGTGCGCTCTTTCAGTTGCTGGGCGTTCTTTGTTCACTGGTCGTTCGGAAATAGCCGACGTGAACCCTGATTGGTTGGCTATTTCTTTTCACAAAAACTAACGAATGTGTATATTTGAGGCTTCTTCAAGTCGGATTATTTATGAAGAATGTAATGATTATAAAGGGAAGGATAAATAGTATTTAGTATCGTGTTTATACATTTTGTCTTTTGGGGGGGTCCTTTTGGAATAATGGCCTATATTATGGTTCATTTATCTCTCACTCACTGTCTGTCTGTCTGTCTGTCTCTCTCTCTCTCTCTCTCTCTCTCTATATATATATATATATATATATATATATATATATATATATATATGTAATTTAAAGATATTTTTGTAGGTACAAAATTTAATGATCGAAATAAAAGTGTAAAATTTAATATTACAAGACATATTAAAACAATATTAAATAATAAAAGGTGGGGGGAAGCAACCTGTTTCGCTCCCGCTTATCAGGCTTCCACGGGAGATTCAAAATTAAAACAGAGAAAGGTACAATCAGAATAGGTGAAAAAAAAATACATATATGTACATATATATATACCTGTATATATGCAAGAAGGAACTAGAGGCAGATGACAGCGAGTCCCAGCAAACACTCACGTTGTTTGCACAAAGAATATATGTATATATGTAATTATTTATTTAATTATATTTTATTAGCTACTAGCAGTAGTGCCCGGCGTTGCCCAGGGATGTAACAGTAAGAG